>JBBMKD010000145.1:85598480-85619580 GCA_037834095.1 Argya squamiceps | reverse complement strand
CTTTTTCTCCCGAAAATCCTATCTCCCAGAGAATAAACCACTACACTTGATTTGGCGAACGTGAAACCACGACACAATCCCAATTTACTTTATGTCTTCTAAAGCTCTTTATCTCACTAACTGTGCAGTGTTCTACTTTCCATGAGTGCCCTTCTCACATTTTCCTAAATGCCAGCTTTTGATACATTGCAGCATTCACAAATGTTGATCAGTTATCATTTAAATCCTTTCTTTAGATAATCTTTCATATGTACTTCTCCTCCTGAAGCTGTCACTCCATCATTTAATCTTTATAGCATTATGTATGGACCATTATGTCTCCTCCATTGACATTTTTATGGAGCAGCTGTTTTACACAAGTCTCTTTTGTTCTCATAGTCTTTTCTGTCACTAGCACAGCTGTCTTGGTTGTACATTGCCTTTGCTGATTTCAGTTTAGTGAACCTGTTTAAATCAGTTGATAATCAGGATCTAAACCTTTGTGATCAACATAAGAAAAATATTTTCCAGGGAAAAAAAACAAATAACAGCCACTTAAACATAAATCTTCCTTTTAAAATACAATTTAAAATATAATTTATCAATGTATTTCATTTGGAAAAGAGAAAAAAAGAAAAAATCTTTCCCCTCTTTTCTTCTACACAGCAAATTTAAATTATGATTCCCTAGAGAATCTTTTATGTTATATGTACATAAGAAACATTGTAAGTTAGATTCTACTTTATCATTTTGTGAGTTGGGCATTTACATTCCCATTATCTGTAAGTACTACGATTGCACCTGTCACTTCAAATAGATTCCTCTGTTAGTTTTAGGAGTTGTGCTTTTTTCCCCATGAATCTTAAGTTTAGAGATCTTTTCATTTACTGATACAAGCCTCCTAGAAATTCTGCATGAACTTATATCGTACATCAGATTCAGTTTGTGGTATCAGTTTCTGAGATGTATTAATATTGTGCAATATTCTCAGGACGTTAACAGAATTTACAAGGTCAGAATACTGTTCAGTTGTCATGATGGTTAAGGAAAACAACCTCCATCAGTGTACCCTTTGGAAGCAGTTAAGAGCCAAACAGAGAATTTAATTAATGCAGCATGCTCTTGACCAATATGCCTGGTGACCATAAAGCCTTAAATACTGATACAGGTACATTCATTTTCAATTCTATTAGGGAAGGCTTACAAAAATTTTCTTAAAATTTACTTCAGTGGATTACAAACCAAAATCCAGACACAAGGTAAAATGTAGTAGGTGACTATTTGTCTTTTAATGCTGAAGCATATTGATATTCTAATTAAACTTAATCAATAAAGTAACCTCACTTAAAGCACAGAACAACAGCACAAAGAAATTAATTATTTCTATACAGTAAGTAATTGGTGAATATTTACATTTTATAGTAAGAAATATTTATAAAAGTATATATCAAGTTTAAAATATATACAACCTGTATTAAACTAGTATTAAACTCATACCTACTAGTATTGGATATTTATTCTGAAAGAACACACTGCAGTACAATACAAGATAAATAACTAATACTTTTTATCAAGGTATTGAATGTAACTGGGTTCTCAGCATAACTCATATTTGTCAGGCCACAGCTGACAGAAGAAAATACCATAGATCTCAAATCTCAAAAAAGAAAGTTATGAAGTGAATGCTATTAGGAAAATACACGCAGTGTTATTGATACTTAGTGAAATTTTAAAACCCCATAGAATAAATATTTCCATTTTCCATTCTCAAAAAGGACCTGTCCTAATTTCAGTCAGAACTGAAATGGATTAGAGGAGGCAGAAATCAAGATTAAGTTGATACTGTGAGTCCCTCTTGCAGATTCAGTTTCCATCCACATACTTTTATCATCAAGGTCATTGTTAGATACCAATTCTAAAATTAGTTTGGTAACAACTATTAAATATGGTCTTGTTTTACTTGGTTATTGCACACAATAAGTGCAAGTGCTTTCAATAAACAGAACTATTCCCTTGATTAATGTGCAGTGCCTGTGATTTGTGACATGCTTTACTTGGTAGCCATGTAAGCAGAATCAAACATAACAGTTCCGATTATTACACAAATAAATCTTCTTTTCTTGTTCTGATTTTTTTTTTTTACTATTTTCTACTGCCTTTGTATTTGGATTAAATATATTTCACCTGATCACAAAAAAATTGTTCTTATTAGAAGACTGTTGAATTTTATCAAAACAGGAATGTAACCGAGGGAGAAATACTTCCACCTATGTCTTTGTCACCCAGAGATAAACCAATACATTGATTAGCTGGAAGACTAGCAGTCAGCTATCAGCAGTCAGCAGTGATTAGTTGCATAATTGGGACTTCAGTGCCCCAGACTAACTCTAGTCTGCTTTACTTACTGTAAGAAAAACCATTTCTTCATGAAGAAGAGTATATCTCTCAATACCGTCTTTAGATATTACATATGAATTCAGTAATCCTGAGCTCTGCTCATTCCTCTGGGCAATAACACATGCAACTCATGCCAGAGATGCTGGGAGCTCAGCAGCTTTCCTCACTTTATTTAGATCAAACTGAATCAATCAGTATCTTATGACCAAAAAAGAATGCAGTGGAAAGGTTTATACTTTACAAATTTTTAAAATCTCAGCCAATTCACAGATCAATGATTGACAAGATTTTAGTTAGCTAACACACTTGCAGTCTCATAGAGACAGGCCAGGGCCTCATCTGATAATAGAAGCCAAAAGTAAAGCACCAGAGAAATATGTCAAAAGAGTTAAGGGGTGCTCCTTTAGGAAGGTGACAGCCAAGAGCCCAGCTTAGGTGCCTGCATACCAATTCATGCAGCATGGGCAGAAACAGAAAGAATTGGAAGCTATCACTAGGCTACTAGAAACTTACGACCTTGTTACCATTACTGAAACTTTGATGGAATGAATTCAAAGTGTGACTGTTGAATGCTACAGGCTATTTAGAAGAGGCAGGGGAAAAAGAATAGGTAGAGGAGCTGCCCTTGATATCAGGAGGTGAATTGAGTGTGAAGAGTTGTCTCTGAAGAATAGCCATGAGCAGGTCAAAAGCCTGTGGGTAAGAATCAGAGAATGAGGCAACAAAGGAAACTTTGTGGTCAGTGTCTACTACAGGTCCCTGATCAATGGGATCCTTGCTGCAGCTACAGGAGGCATTGTGCTCACAGGGGGCTTCAACCATCCTGACATCTCTGGGAAAGTTGCACTATGAGCAGTAGGTAATCCAGGAGACTTCTGGAAAACACAGAAGATAACTTTCTGACCCAGGTAATAGACAGCCCTGCCAGAGGGAATGTGATACAGGATCTTATGGTCACCAGTGTAAGAGAGCCAGCTGGGGACACAAAGATTGGAGGCAGCTTAGGATGCAGTGGTCATGCATTGATGGGGTTTGCAGTCCTGAGGAAGTCTACAAGAAAGAGGAGAGATGACTTACAAGAGCATTTAGTGATAGAACAAAGGGAAATGGATGGATTCAGACTGAAAGGGACTAGGTTTAGATTAGATATCATCTACTATAGAAGTGGTGAAGCAGTGGAACATGTTGCCCAGAGAAGTTGTGAATGCCCCTCTCTAGAGATGTTCAAGACCAGCCTGGGGCTCTGTGCAACCTGATCGAGTGATGAGTGCCCTTGTCCATGCACGAAGGGCCAGAATTAGATGATATTTAAGGTCTCTGCCAATCCAAACCATTTTATGGTTCTATGTTAATGCCAGAAGGTCAGATCCACCTAGGCTTACGTGTTTATTTTTATCTTCCAATTCTTGTTGTTAAGGCAGTAACTCTAAGAATTAGCCTTAAAAACCCTCTTGTCTTGTACACACAGTATGGTTGATTTACAGTAGCAATAAATTTTGATCTTAAAAATCCCAGGAAGTTTATGCTATTACCACCAAGTTTTCAGAAGGGATAATAAACACTTGCTTTTAAATGCTAGTAAGTGATTCAGAAATCTCAGAAAATAAAATACAAAATACAAAGTTAAGATATTTATTAAAATCTTTATTGAGGAAAGACTGAAAAGCTACTTCCCATATATGCATGCTTGGCAGAGATTTGGATCTGAGCCAGTAGAAATCTGTTCTAAGAGTCCTGAAGGAGATAAAGTTGTAAGGATTTTTCTTTTCTTTGTTTGTTTGAGTTTGAAATAACAGGGCAGTGATCTCCACTGAATATCAGAAAGAAAAATTTGTCTTATCATTAAAAAAAATATATACAAAACAACAAACCTCTGGATGTCTAAATAGAGAATTTAATCATGTGAATTCCAGATTGCTTTAAATTTTGATATAAACAATTACTATTTGTATATCAACTTAATTGGGCAATTGTAATTCTATCCTTCACATATTTTTATGCTTGATATTTCAGAATGACGACTGTTACAAGATTTTTAGAATGTCTCACTATTGCAAACTAAGAAAATTACTCATTTTGCACTTGAGAATCATTGCATAAATGCAGGATAAAGATAACTAGCAGTTTCATAAAAATTTTATGAGGAAATAATTAAGCTACACTTAAGTCAAAGTTTTATTTACTCCCATAGAAAGACAATCAATGTATTGACAGATAATTTTGAAAAAAACAAAAATGCCTACCAGGATGGAAAGGGAATTTTCTTCTCTACCCTACATTGCTGGGGTCTATACTGGGGAACTGCATTCAGATCTGGACCCTGTACACCCCAGAAGAACTCAGTTCATGGATCCAGATGAGTCTAATGTAAATTAGCAGTTGTATAGAAATTAAATGTATGACAGAGGGTTTAGAAAGGAATTATTTAATTTCTAAAACTTAAGACTGAGTATAGAAATGTTGATGCTCTCCCAATTCATCAGACTATTGCTATTGCTATTTCCCTATGAGAAAGGGAATAAAATGTTCTTTATGTCCATATTTAAGTGGGTTTCAAACCGAGCAAAGCAGATTCAGGTTACAATCTAAAAATAGCATTTTTATGGTAACAATAATGAAACACTGGAATAGTTTCATATAAGTAGACTGTGAACACTTTTAAACAAAGGTTAAGTAAACACCTAAAGGTAGATTCATAGCTAGAGCTAATATTGCCTTAGATCTTGAAGGTTAACTAGGTAATATACCAATCCTCTCTCATTCTATTCAAGCCATACAGAAACCTACATAGAGGAACAGAAGTTTGCCTAAGTGTATTTAAGACAAATGGGATGAGGGGAGAGAGGGGTGAACCAGAACCAACTGAGAAGATACATGAACATATTCTATATATCACGGCTCACATTTCATTATCAGATTGTTATACTTCTGCCAGTGAAAACTTTTAGTAGTAGTGACTAGTTTGAAATGTAAGAACGTTTGTATTTATATAATAGGCACATGATGATAAAATAAGAAAAATAGGTAGGGGTAGAAGCTACAGCAAAGTAAACCGTTGGAGGAGGGATTAATGGTTAGATGCTTAATTTTTGGTAGGTGTTCTTGTGGTCACGTAATTTTTTAAAGCACTCTATTCTATCTAGATATGAAAGAATCTTTATTTTTCCATAGAAAAGTGTTAGACAACTGCATTTTCATTTTGCTTTATGCCTTTGAAGATTTGGCCCAATCTGCAAATAACTATAAATTTTTCCTTCACAACTGTTAATACAGCTGAAGCACAAGTCAGGGCCCATGCATCAGTAACTTTCAGATGTTTTTGAAATGCTTCAGCACTGAGCTAGAGTTTACTTCAGATATAAAATAGAGAGAACAGGTGCTATCAAACAGTTTTATTTCCTTTGTGACATAAAGCCTCAATCCCATGAATGACAGCCTAGGTCTTTCCAAATAGTAAACTTGCTGAGAAATGGATTGAAGAGGTTTGCAGTGATAACCTCAAGGCATAGAGAAGACAGTACTATAGGGAGAAATATGGAAGAATCTAGCCAAACTTAATGTGGAAACAAAATGGGAAATTCTGTATTTTAGATGGGGTTTAGGGAAGAGACATTTTCCTATAATACAACTTTTCCTGATAATGGAAACTTTAAAGAACAATAAAGCAAGTTTCACAATGAAAAATATTTACTTTTTAAAAACAAACCTCAAACAAAAACAAACAAACAAAAAACCCCAAACACTCTCAATGTTCTAAGTCAAAACGTTCAGAGAAAGGAAGATATTTTTTTCTTTAGGTAATTCTGCTTTAGTATTACTTTGATATGGCTTAACAGAAATGTATAGAATAAGAAATTAGTTTTTACCGGAGGAAGAAGCAACAGAGACAATGTGTGATGAACTGACTGCAACTCCCATTCCCTGTCCCCCTGCTGTGTGGCCAAGGAGGTAGAGGAAATCAGGAGTAGTGTTAGGCCCTGGAAGAGGGGACGGGTGGGGGAAAGGTGCTTTGGGTTTTTTTCTATTTCTAATTATCCTATTCTGATTTTATTTGCAATAAATTCAATTCATTTCCCTAGCAGAGTCTATTTTGCCTGGGACAGTAACTGCTGAGTGCTCTCTCTCTTTCTTTGTACCTGGACCCACAAGCCTTTCATTATATTTTGTCTCTACTGTCCAGCTGACAAGAGGAGTGATACAGCAGCTTTGGTGGGCACCTGTCACCCAGCCAAGTTAAACTCACCATACCAATATAAGGTAGATTTGCTTTTGGTGAGGCTTTTTGGTTAAACTCAAGAATTTATTCAACGTAAGAAAAATCAGCAAGTTTAATGAGGTAAGAGACTATTGTGTCACTCCTTCAAAACTATTTCAGTGCCTATAATATTTATTAAACAGCTGTATTTTGATTTTTAAAATGTCCAAAATAAACAACCAAACCAAAATGAACAAAAGTAACAACTGAACAAGAAGGAGAAATGATTGGGTTTTTTTCAGTTATAAAAATTATTTCAAGAAAATAAAGCCTAAAAACAGACAAATCCAGAAAACCATTACCTTTAAAAACAAGAGAAGCACTCTCTTTTACACTGAGTAAAGATTTTATGCTGTATTAGATTAAATAGGTAAAAGAAAATCAGATAAGAATCAAATCTGAAAAAAAAAAACAAAACCTGGAAAAAAAAAACAAAACCTTTAGAAATATCATTTATCTTGTTGTTTCCAGACAAACAATTGAAATAGTTAAGCAGTGCAAGACAGGCAAGATAATGAAAATGAATACAGGGATCCATAATTATCCTATCTAATTTTAAGTGCATAAATAGTATACAAACTTAAGAACTTCTATGACTAAATTTCTGTACAAAATCCATGTAGAAAAATAGACTCCTGTACATGATGCTTTACTTCTTTCCAAATCTTAAAACACTTCATGAAAATCACATCTCTTGCAAGCTATAGCGAAAAACTGGGACGAGCAGTATTATCTAAGCATAATGAAAAAGAAGGCCTGCATTCAAATCAGTGAGAGCTAAAGAGAAAGGCTAAGAATAAGGAATTTAGAACAACTTTATCAACAAGGAGGAACAGAAATGATTCCCAAAGAAGGAAAAAAAGAATTAAGTTTTACTGAGATGAACAAATGCCTGTACGTGAGTTTCAACTGTAAAGGTATGCAAGACCTAAGAATGCAGATTTACAGAGATGTGGCCCTATCGATTGAAGACAATTAACTTTTAAGTAATAAGTTTGAAGCTTTTTGGAATTTTCTGGGATTCCTTTGAACTGCTTAAAATGTCTCACACCTTAATTTATGATGTTTGAAAATGAAGGAGAAATAAAATCACTTGTCAATATTTTACTAAATTTATGTTATTGTATAAAATTTTATCATTAATTTACATTCCTTCAAAAAAATACAAAACCAGAAATGTAGATATCGAACCCAAAATTTAGTTTTCAGCTATAAACATTTTCTTCAGGGAATTGCTTTTTTGTTTGTTTTTATTCTCCACATTTATATTTGATAATAGTACTGGGTCTACTCTTTGATTCTCTTCAGTTTACAGTAGAACCAGCAGAGTAATTGGACTGTTCAGCAGATAGCTAGGACGCCATAATTTCTCCCCTTATTTTAGTTCTGGCAAAGAGTGAATATTTTAAAGACTATCTACTGTCAACTACTCTCAGAAGTTCACAAGAGAAAGTCTTCATTACACTTCCTTTTTCCTCTAAAATAAATAACAATTCATTTTTGAAACATGAAGAATTTCTCAAAGTGGAAGGATCTTCATCTCCACTTCCTTTGTACTACTGGAATGTAAATAACAAAGAACACTTTTATTGTACCTATACCGGGGTTGCAGGTTTTGCGGGGGAAGAGGGAGGCTAAAGGGGGTGCTTCTGAGAGAAGCTACTAGAGGCAGCCAGCCCCAGACAAGACTCTCCAAACTCTCCCTCCCCTGGGCCAAACCATTACAGAGATATGTGAGAGATCTTGGCTAACCCTTTTGTTCATCAACCAGCTTGAAAACAAACCCCTCTTTGCTTGTCCATCATGCATATGGGAAGATAATAATTTGAGAAATCTAGGCCATAACAGTATATTAAACACTCCTTTCACAGGTTTTATTTTTTTTTATTATTTTACCTGATTCCATACAGAATCCAGAATAAGACTATTCCCAAGCATACAAAATTATGATAAATCATATCTTACCAGTGAATTTGATCTAAGAAATTAGTTTTCTTTTCGCAGTGATTTCCCATTTTTTTAAAAATACACAATCTCTTCTGATTTAATTTTACACTGATGTGTTCAAAACCTTTCCTACTCATACGGACAACTTGACCACTGACTTTTTAGGTGAGTGTGACTTGACTTACATGGCTCTAAATACAGTACCATTTTTAAAAGTATAAGAATTTTTGAAAAATACTCTTACTTTTTATGAGGACACAAATAACTCAATACTTTATGTAAATATGTAATATTTCAAACAATATTTCATATTAAAAATATTTAATATTTGTGATATTTTTGACAGCTGAAGAATAAAGGGAATTTTAGGGGAGTGTGGTAAATGCAGCAAGCACAAGCAAAAGAAGAAATACACTGTTTTGTCTTGATTGTACTGCATTTCTGTATATGAAAAAAATAAAAACAACAAAACAAGCTAAGCTTTCTTTGATGGCACTGTTGAATATAAGAGACCATGAACTAAACTTTATTTCTTGTGTGAGTACAACTGTCACTGAAGTCAATAAAAATCCTGTTCTGTGTGGATATTTGGCCCTTAGTGGCTGTGAGCAAAGTATTGTGTGGCAGTGGTGCTCAACTGCATGGAAAGCATGGAAATGACAGCTGGAAGATGAATATAAAAATAGATTGGAAGTGACAGGGAGTCTGACTATATGTACAACCTTTTTGGTAGAAATGAGCTAACAGGAACATCTCAAGTTCTCTCACTTTTCTTGCTACTAGCAGCTATTTTTATGAATCCAAAATAATCAGTGGTCTGTAGGTCAAATACTTCTATGGAGAATAAAAATGGAGTTATTTCCTGAAGCTGAATATGATATCCAATTTACAGTACCAATAATAAAACCATCTGATTTTAATGCAGGACTTTGGACCCTAAGATTCTCAAGGAATAATGCTAACCCTATCCATCATTTCTTGCCAGCTGTGAGCAGACTCCTGATTTCAGTTTGGGAGCAGAATAAGGAAATTCTTTGTATATATATATATACATAAGCAATGGATGAGAATCAGAATTTAAGTAGCTTTAGATTGTGCCATTCATACCATTGTCTGGAAGTAGAAATACTTCTAACATTTGTTAGAAATGTCTGAAGGGAGAGATATCTTTGTTACTTTGTAATTCAGGTGTTGTATGAGCTTAAATTAGACTTTCAAACAATGTCTAAATAGTTTTGGTCCTGTTTAGAGCCACTTTATTGACAGTCAAATTAATTTTCACTTAAGTTTCACCTAAGTGGGGTGAGGGTTTGTTTGTTTTTGTTTGTTTGGGAGTTGGGGTTTTTTTGGAGTTTTTTGTTTTGTTTTGTTGGGTTTGGTTTGGGTTGGGTTTTTTTTCATTTCTTTTTTTGTGAAAAGATAATGTGATAATTTTAGGGAAAAGGATTCCCTCTTTAGAACTTAAGTATACATAGTATACCCATAAGTAGCCTAAGATACCTAATATTGTTGAGCATCTGCACCCTTCATATCACTTTTACTGCATTTGGCAACTAAGTAAAACTAATTATTGCAAAGAGAATATAAATTTGGATAGGAATAAAAGTCTCAGACTTTTAGTTTCTAGGTCTCACACCTCTAAGGAGACCTATTAAATTAATATTTACCTGGGGCATTTTGAACACTAGTCATAAATCTTAAAAAGAAAAGACATTACCTACTTCATGGATAACAAGGGAAGTCTGCTTTGGGAAGGTCAATAGCTCAGAGAGGACCTTTGAGAATGAGTAATTTTAATTTTTTTCTAATTCTTGAGGAGTCAATTCACCCTTGTAAGTATATTGAAAATTTAGATAAAAAGCAATGCTCAGGCAATGTTAAACTTCAGTTTCTTGTGGAGAAGGTAGGAAATAGGACTTATCTTCTTCCTTAAAGACCAGATCCTTAAAGTCCTTTTTAAAATTGACGATGAGGCTAACACTTGATCAGTATGCTTGTTAAAAATTTTTTCTCAGCATTTACCCTAATTACAAGAAAATAAGAAGATATGTTCAAAAAAGTGTGAAAGCAGTTTCAATAATATAAACATAGAAATACTTTTGAGCCATACAGAACTGATGTAGGTACCTGCAAAACCCCCAAAACAATCAACCTAAAAACCAGACCAAAAAACCAAACAAAATGCAACAAAAAACCAACAACAAAACAAAACTAGACACTGCGTTTCCAAAGGGCTTTTAGGAAATAATCTCAGTCGCAAAATAATTTCCCACATTAATTTTGAATGCTGAGTCTCTTGCTTTTTTAATAAACATTAAAGACTTCTTCTATTTCTTCAGCTCTTTCCTAAAATACTGTAATGTGTGCTCTTTAATAAAAGAGCTCTGGAATAATATTCCAGTTGGCAAATTTAATAAAGCTCTAGGGTGCATTCTGAAATCCTTCCTCCAGTATGCAAATAAATGCAAGCTGTTCATAAAATGCTAAAAACACAAACCTGGAATGACACTGAATTTGAATGGCTCCTGCTGAAAATGCTATTTTACTTTAAAAAATATAATTCAATTTGTACAATAGAGAACACTATAATTACTTATTAGCTAGTAAATTATAAATTTGCTTTGTAGTATGCCACCTCAGAAAATATATCTTTTTCACTGGCACAGGTTCCACAAATTCATAAAAATAACAATATTTTTAAATAATAGGTAAAATCGTGTTATTACAAATTTAACCCAAAAACTTAACATTCTTTTTTTGCATAATTTACAAGAATCATAGAAGGTTGGAAAAGACCACCAAGATCATTGAGTCCAACATCTGACTGAACACCATCACATTTACAAGACCACAGCACTAAGTGCCATGTCTGCTTGGATCTTGAAAACCTCCAGGGACCCCACCATCTCATGGGCAGTTCTTTCCAATGCTTAAGAGAATTTTCTGAGAGAAATTGTTATTGGTGTTCAACCTGAACCTCCCCTGTTTTAGCTTTAAGACTATGTCCTCTTAAGACTTCCAGTCACTGGTTGCCAGGGAGAAGAAGCCAATACCCACGTTGCTAAAACCTTCTTTCAGGGCATTGAAGAGAGCCGTAAGGTCTTCCCTGAGCCTCCTTTTCCCCAGGCTAAATGACCCTAGCTTCCTCAGCCACTCCTGATAGAATTTACTCTCTAGAACCTTCTCCAGCTTCACTGCCCTTTCTGAACACACTCTAGCACCTCAATGTCATCCTTGGGGCCCAGAACTGGAAAGAGTACTTGAAGTGTGGCCCCACCATTGCTAAGAATGGCGGCAGTCACTGCCCTGGACCTGCTGGCCACACTAATTTTGACACAGGCCAGGATGTCACTGGCCTTCTTGGCCACCTGGGCACACTGCTGGATCATGTCTATTGGGATGCTGAAAAATACCTCCACGTTCTTTTCCACCAGGCAATTTTCCAGCCACTCCTCCCCAGCCCCATGCAGCATGTAACCAACAGCTGCATGGGGATGTTGTAACCCAAGGGCAGGACCTGGCACTTTGGCTTATTGAGCCTCATACAGCTACCTGTACATACATACAACCCAACCTGTCCAGATCCCTCTGTAGAGTCTTCCTACCCTCGAGCAAATCAACAATCCCACCCATCTTGTTGTTATCTGCAAACTGACTGAGGGTGCTCTCGATCCCCTCATGCTGATCATCAGTACGGAAACTAACCAGGGCTGGACGTGACTCCATCCACCAGCACCTCCTGGGCCCAGCCATCCAGCCAGCTGTAACCCAGCCAAGGGTGCACCTGTGGGCTGCCATCATCAAAGGCTTCACTGAAGTCCAGGTAAACTCACAAGCCTATGGGACCAGATGGGATTCGCCTGAGGTAATGAGGCCCTGGAGCTGTTCATGGTTGCTTTAGCAATGTCCTCACCATGTCAGTCTCTCTCCCTGCTGGGCCTTTCTGCTCTCTCTCAGCTTGCCCTGACTCCGGGAACCCACTGCCTAACTCCTTCAGGTGTTTTACCCCAGAATTTACCATAGTCACTGCTCTTGTTACTGCTGCCACCATCTTCCTTGTCAACTTTTAATGTATTTATGCATTTAATGGATGCACTATGATGTATTTACTGCATCCTAATGCTTAAATTATTCAATTTTTAACTGTTACAGCATTTTCATGTTTTTCCATTTACAAATGTTCAATCATTCTAAAAATAGGTTTATTTTAAAAGCTTGGAAAATTTCAGTTGAACTATATTTTTTATTATAAATTGAAAATATATTAATTTTATTTTCTTTCTGTAACATTGCATTTTTTGTTAATCTTTGTAAGTTATTGTTTATATGAGAAAAAATAAATATATATTTGAAAAAAATAAACTAAAAGTATCTAACTAATAATTTCCAAAGGAAAATTAATTTAAATCAGTACAACAAAATCTATAGCCCATTTTACTCCATCTTATGGGAATTAAAGTAGGCGATTTTTAAAATGTCTGTATCATTCTGCAAATTTTTACACAGAAGTTTAAAAAGGAAAAGAAATATATTTTAGAAACTCATATTGGTCCCTATGACAGACTTCCACTTGAAAACATGATGTGAGAAAAACAGAAACTTAATATAGATGTCTACAATCATTCTACTCACTTGAGACTTCCTTTTTTTAGATATCAAGATGCACTTCAAGGATGCAGTTTGTCTAACTTCTTTCAGACATCTGTTTAGGTTGAAATGAATCACATCATAAAATCGCCTAATAAAGTCTGTCTGTATGTATAAATTCCAGCCATAGCAATCTGAAACAGATTAGTGTTTTCATGAACATTTGTCCTGTAGCAAAGTTAGTTCCCTGAATTTTTGTCTCAGAAAAGCATATTTTATGGTTTCTGAGTTCAAAGCTAAAATCCCTTTTTTTTTTTGTCAATCAGCAAAAGATATATTTAACACAATCTTAGTAAGATTGTTTCTAACAGAGAACAGAACTAAGTGCTTCTAAGTTTTTGAGGTAGAGAGGAGCAGGATAGCACTTTAATTACATTCAAAAGATACAGTTTGTGTACTAATAAAGTCTGTCTTAATAATAATTTCTGTTGTGGATACAGTAAAAGTTGTAAGATTGCATTGTGTAATTATCTGTCTTGTTTCCATTAACAGTCAGGAAAAACAAGGAGAGCTATGGAAAGATGTTAGAGTCAAAATGCTGCTGCTAGAAATTACTAACAGAATGAGAACTTAATCACACCATCACTGTGGAGACAACAGCTCAATACCACTATACCTCAATTGTTCAGTGGCAGAAGTTGTAGAACGCACAGAACAGAATGTATTTTAGACAAAGACAGCCAAGTTGCCATGAGCCATCTCATGTGTTAGGACTACTCTGACACAAAATGATTTGAGGCTACACTTGAATGGGTTAGGAATGTTCAAAGGGTTTCTCTGTTGACTTTACTGTGGGAGCGGTAAACTCCAGGTAAGTGACAGTCGTCAATAGATGTCAAGAGTAATGTGTTCCATCACACCTGCAGCATTCATAAGAAGATATGTCCCTTTTGCTGTAAAATCCTGACAAGTTTAATTTATTTTCTACCTCTGTAAAAAAAAGCTTAGTATAAGTTGCCACTTGGTATTTCAGTAAAGAAAGGATATGTCATTCTCTGCTTAAACCACAATGATTTGACAGTGTATTTATCTCTGTGTTAAATAGAAGTACATTTCATCAATGCTGTGTGAATAGCAGAGAACAGCAATTCTGTCAGTAGCACATGACATCCTGAAAAAATGTAGCTTTTAGATAAATCTTAACATAATGTATGGAGCACTTAATTGTCATTGCAAAATGATGAAAAGGGTAACAACCTAATTAGCCACAATTGTTAAGTGCATGCTTCTTTAATGCTGAGCACCTGAAGAACCCCAAACTTTTAACAGCTCTAATAGAGCAATTTAAACAGTAGTCATTAAATATGATTTTACAATGAAACTGTAAGAGCTTCAAGTTACAAAGAAAGGTAATTCTCATGGGAAAGTAAAGTAGAAACTATTAAATTACAGTGTTAGTATTTCTGTTTCCAAATGTTTTGTTCTTATCATCATTTTTTATTAATGCTTCATTAATTGGAACACTTGCAAGTGTAGAATAAGAGAATTTATTAAAATTTCCACTGTCTGTCCCTCCCCTTCTATTTTTATGAATTTGTGAGTTTTGGTGAGTAGGCCAGAAGTGAAAATTGTTCTACTAATACATAGCACATACTTGTTTGGTGAAGTATTAAGAATTGTCAGAACCACACAAGCTTTTATGATGTATGTATATATGAGTTGATACATACGTCCAGTATCTAAACAAAACTGTGATGAGAAATTTCAAACTTTTTTTCTAATTATTCATTAACACGTTATGCAATTGGCTTATTCTTAGTAATATTAATCATTAGTACTGCATTTGAAAAACTTTGTCTTTAGCACTTGTATCATAAATAAGCCCTTACAACACTGTGTAGCCAAAGCTGTTTAGTTATCATTGATACCTGTAGCCATTGGTGACTGTTGGTTGCTGAGGCCCAGGAGACTGCACTAGGGAGTTCATTGCTGAAAGATGTCAGAACTGAAGTGAACCTCGTTCTCTGATTTTCCTGGTTTATACTTGAGGTTTCTTTATTGTTGTTCCCCTCACAAAGAGACTATGAGGGAGTTTTATCTGCTCCTGATACTTCTTTTAGATTTTTGAATGGAGCAGTATTTTTGAATGCATCTTTCTTACATATTTGAATACAGAATATATGCAGAATGCCTTGCCTATTTGTAATCTCTTCTTTTGCTTTTCTCATGCTTTTAGTATTTTTTATTACTTGAATTTTTTGCCTCTGTGGTGGTCACACAGATCATATATTTATGCAAAATGTTCCTACATTGTCTTTAGCTATGCCATAACTGTTCAACAGAATGTTTATGTACTCTTGCTGTTTACACTACTTATACTACTTTATACTACTTTACTATGCCTCTGTTCAGCTATATCCTGGCTAATGTAGTTACAATTTATAGACCTTTATCTTGTCTATGAACTCTCTCACCTAAAGAAAATCATAATAATAATAAAAATTACATAGACTGCAGCTGTTCATATTTACTTTTCATTACCAAAATTGTGCCACATTTCTAATTATTTTGTGAGTACCACTATCCCTTCCTTCATTTTAGAGGCCTGAGTCATGAGTTCATTAAGGTTAGTCAATTTTTAAGCAGTTTTTTTAACGGTAAGTACACTATACAAATTAGTGAGGCTTGTTATAAAGTTAAACCTTTGCTTAGGTACTTTGAGATGAATTTTGAGGCCATATCTACCCTCTGAAATAGTGCACAGTAGAGGCATCTTTACACCTTTTTGATCTGAGAGCCTCCAGGATGAGAATTGGAATATTCTCATGAATGGTATTTTTTTCTGATTCAGAATGAAAGCTCTGCAGTCAGTGTGAAAAATGACATCAATGGTTGCACTGAGTTTGAGAGCCTGACTTCAATCCCTGCAGAGATTTGAAATGGTTAAATGTGTCATCAGGCACCTCAGAGTGGAGATGGAATATATTCTTTCTCTTGAATCAGAGAAATAATTTGCAATAATTTGAAATAATTTTATCTATTGGATTTATTTTGGTTTTGGTGAAAAAAATATATTTTTTACAATATTATAAAGGTAAGTTTCACTAGAAATGTAAAGCTGCTCTCCAGCACAACAAAATCCTTGGCTGTGCCAGGGTAAAAAGTCTTTTCCTGGCCAAGTGGAGCAATAAGAGGTTCAACAAGCAAGTGTGGTAAAATGGAATTCCAGGTCAGACATCTCAAAACCCTCTCTGAACTAGCTGTATTTTGGTTGGTTATGACTGAGTCTTTTGTTCCCCTCAGTTGCAAGCTTAGCAGCATAAGTTAGATCTAATACTGTGGGCATTAAAAGGAGAAAGTCTAAAGAAGATAAAGACAAATGGTAGGCAATTATTTTATGCTATAATATCTATTCAGAGTATGGGAGATGGTAGCTTTATAAGTCTACCTAGGAAAGAGTCACAATTGCAGTACAATTATTCTTCTTAATTACATCAATGTAAGATGTAATCTTGTGATCTGCATATCAAGCACTTACAAGCTGCCATAAAATTTACTTGAAAGAAGTACAGATTGCTCATCCATGTTAGTTTCCTACTTGTTCATTGCACAGATTAGCAGTGATCATTAAAGACAAGAGAATCAATGAAGTATGAGAATCCCGCAGAAGATGTATCTGAAACATACAGGAATAGTCATAGCTTTCTATTAAAACCTGTCTCTTTGTCAATAATTTAAGTCTTGAAAAGGACTAAAACAAACAACAAAAATCTCATCCTCATTTGTTTGTGCATTACGGTTAATTGCTTAATAAAGCTGTGTGTTTACTCAGTTGAAAGACTAGATGCTTAGAGATTGTTTTTACACTGTAACAATAAACATTTGGGTATATCTTTTCACATGCAGTTCTGGTGTGGGCAAGGGTCCTAAGAATAATGAAGAATGTTGCTATTGTCTGTGAAACTGGAATCTTTAAAAACCCCATATTTATCACAACATAGTTTTTCATAGCATTTTACTCCTACAGTATTATCAGTGAAAACTTGAGGAACTCAATAAGAAACATTCTTTTCTTTGCTTGTTTATTTCCAACAGATAAACTGAGAATGCTATGGTAAAGGTTGTGCTGATATATTTTCAATGCAGTTATATCTTGCTATGTAATTCTATCACTTCCAGTTTGGATGTTTCAATTTCTCAGAACTGAAATCTTGATAAAGTTCTAAGAGAGTTAGAGCAACAGATTGAATATCTACAAGGATAGAATTTAAAAGAAGTGTTACTGGATATGTAATATAAAGCAGACTATACTTCCAGGTATGTCTCTAAGGGACTGAAGAGTACAAGAATATGGATGAAAAGTAAGTTTCCATAACACTGTCAAATTTTAATATAAAAACTATTACATTTTTTAATACACCAAAAATAACTGTAAACTGATAATGAGAGTTCCACGGAATGTCTGAGATTCTACATTACCTAAACAGTTATTTTTAAGCTAGATTATTTTCTGCTGAAGGACATTTATTTCCTTTCTCTCCTCACTCGTGTTTATTGTCCAGTTGTTGTTATTTCAATGACCGATTTGTTAGCTCTTCATTAACATCGTCATGTACCATTCATGTTGCAGGTTTATTATTCCTAAGGCTTGTTAAATTGAGTTTATTACTTATTTTAGCACAGAACCATTTCAAGTATCTGTACAGTATCATGACTTTGTGAGAAAAAAATATTAACAAAGAATTGTACAGAAACAAATTAAATATTCTTCAACTTAGAACTAGGAAATTATAGTCGACAAGGGATAGTCAAAACCTTAACAGCACATACAGCATAAGCTTTTGAAAGTGCACAAAATGTATGTCTATATCTTGTTTTGCATGGTAAATTTTTTATTGAGTATATAAAACCACACCAAACATAAAAATATATTAAAATATGACCACATATTTAATAGTCTGAGGTAGTGAGGAAAAGCAACAAAAATGAAAGCAATCATAGAAGAGAAGAGAGAGATAATGGGAAAAGGAGAATATATAAAATGGTATTGCAATGATGCAGAGAAGATATTAAAAAAGGGGGAAAGCAGAAACCATTAGAAAGTTGCATCCTGCATTATTCAGAGCATATATATTTATCTGTACCTTATTATTGTGATAGCTATGAATACAGGAAGTCTGAAATGGATCTGCAAATGGTTGTGATTCTAATAAACTGAAATATTTGGTCACTGCATCATCTAACTCATTTACCTCATGCCCAGAGTGATTACAGAAACCACAGTTCTGATAACTGATCAATAGAGAGAAAATACAACTTAAAATAAAAACTGGAGATTTATTTTGATTTATTTCTTTTTATTACATCATTCATCTGCTGACTGTAAGAAGATTAATACCAACAATGCAGGTTTAGGTTCATGCTTAGAAAAGCCTTTGTCTCCTCGGAACACCTTTGGTCCTCAAATGAGTATTTTTATTCTTAAGTTCATACAGTTTAAAAATGGAAGGATGCAATTTCAGTAGGGAAAAAAAAACGAAACAAAAACAACACAAAACCTAAACATAACAAGAGAATACTCAACAGCTCCAGAATTGTATGTAAAATGCACAGCATTTTTTGGGGAAAAACCAAATACCTAGACATGGACAAAGCATGAGAAATAGTTTTATCATACATGGAAGGAAGAAAACATATTTGCACAGGGTGGGCTTGAATTTAGCAAAGAAAAAGAAAAGAAGAGTTTAAAGTTTACAGGCTGATAAATTCCCCAAACAGTGTGAAATGGATAATGTTAGTCAGAAACAATTTATTGCATGAATGTTAAACATCAGGAGAAAAAAGGATATTGTATCATTAGCCCTAGAGGGGTCTGGACCTTATAGGTTTGTGCTGTACAGACACTCACAGAAATAGTGTTTAGGGCTTTTTTTTTGGGGGGGGGGGTGTGGGCAGAAGGTCTTAGTGGGGAGGAATTTGTGTTTCTTTGTACAAGCATGTTCTCACATGTATGCCAGTCTTGTCAGTCCCTCTTTGGATGATGACAAGAGTCTTTTGAAGTCATTATTGCAACACCATCTTCAGCTGGTTCAGCAGAGGCTCCATGAACTTCTGTTTTGCAGCATTACAATACCCAGCTGGCCTGTTTGTCCTAGCAGGCTGTGTGGAATATAGAGGATTCACTGTTATTGTCTTAAAACTACATGTAAGACATCTCTGTACTGTAAAAATGCCTGACCTATGTGACCTTTTCTGTGTCAGCAGCAATGGTTTCTCTGGAGCATTTTAAATGCATTACCTGAGCTCAGTGATGTCAGTTCTGCAGCAAAAATTTCCTGGGTCTTTTGACAAACGTGTTTCTCCATCTTGATGTTAACACTGATATTAACGAACAGATCTAAACACATCTAAGCTTACATGTACCTATAGTTCTTTTGTGGCTGGGTGTGAGGTCACTGTTTGTTCCCTGAGTGGGAATGACATCTCAGAGATAATGCATGTGTAGTGTTAAATCCAAGAGAACATAAAGGGAGTGCAGAAAATTAGACACAACATTTTGGTGAGAGTTCTTGACAAAGTATTTTGAGGGCAAATGAGCACCCTGGAATGGGATAATTGCAGCTATTTCTAGAAGGCAATAAAACAAAAGGTCTTCTAGAACAACTTTGAATAAGCTTTCTGCTGTACTTAGACATTGAGAAAATAATTTGCAGCATGATAGAATTTTAAAATCCTAGTACTATGGATTATACCCTCAGGGAAAAAATAATTCCCATGTTTAAGGCTCCCTTAAGAAGGTCAACAACAACTACAAATATCTATGTATTAATAATAAGATACAATCTATAGCTGTAATCGTCTTAACATGCCCAAGGATTTCAAAGGATTGCTTAGTAGTTTAGAGCAACTTCTCCTCTAAAATATAAAAAAAAATAAAAACTAAGCTTTTCTCCTCTGACATGACTTCATCATTCCATGAAGGGACAGAACAAGGTCTAGTCTGTGATACAAACCCATGGAATCCTTACTGTATCCACAAGTAGTGGAAAGATGGGCACAAAATGTTTTTGTCCTACACTTTTAAGTTTCCCTACTTCAAAGTGCTTTATTGTGACATGCCAGTGTGCCTTTCTGAATCCATGCTTTCGGTTGGCTGATGCACCCAGAGTTGATGTGCACCAGCCAGAGAGCATAAGAATTGATGTTAATTTTACCCTAAGGTAGCTTTTTTTGAGAGAGAATCAGTGTGGTGAGACAGATGTCATGTTCAAAAAATCACTCTGATATGTACGTAAATTACCAGAATTACAAATTGTGTAAAATGATGGCATCTTAATTTTTCATTTCTAGGAAGAAAAAAAGCAGCGGTAAACATGATCTCCAAGTTTTGGTCTTCTGTACCATTCCCCCCTTTTTGAAATCACCACCACTCTCCATTACTCCAGATCACCCTCTGCCCAATCCTGATGCAGTCCTTCCTGTTGTTGCCTTCCTGTGTTTTCTGTGCAAGGTTATTGATAAGCACAGAATTAGAAGAAGTCTTTACATTCTGTGTTTGATGAGAGGTAAAAAATAAGATTTGTGTATGTGAGTGCTTTGTTTTATTCAAGGTCACAGACAGCTCTCAGAGATCTGTACACAAAACATATTTTCCAGTGTCAAAGCATGAGGCTCTGGAGCAGATTTGCATCTCAGAATTTATTTGCCATTTCCCTGGAGTTAATTTTTTCATCAGAAGCCATGCCAAGTGGGGCCTAAGAAGAATATATTTCTAGATGAGGTGTTCCACAAATACATACATGCACACATACACAAAAAACACCAAACAAACATTCAACCCCCAAAAAGAAACCAAAAACAAACCAAACCAAACAAACAAAACCACAGAAAAACCAAACCAAACCAACAAACAAAAAACAAGAAGGGAAGGGAAGG
>JBBMKD010000145.1:85584138-85598380 GCA_037834095.1 Argya squamiceps | reverse complement strand
GAAAGGAAAGGAAAGGAAAGGAAAGGAAAGGAAAGGAAAGGAAAGGAAAGGAAAGGAAAGGAAAGGAAAGGAAAGGTGCTAAGTGAGAATTCAGCATCTTTCTTAGCAGCATCCTATCATGAACAGACAAGAAAGAGATATAGGACATGTATAGGGTATGGGACAGCCAGTAAACAGCCTCAAAAGAAAGAACTGCACCTGCCTTCATGTTCTTAAACACATGCATGTACTTCATTTTGTTTAAATTAAAAAATGTTCAAGATTCAGAGGTAGGTCATTAATGTGCAGTGACATCTGTATCTTGGAAAGGTGTACTTAAATCTGTGCCTCCGGGTAGAGGAAATGACAAAAACTAGCCACAAAGGTGTTTAATGGTTTTAATATTTTAATTTGAGGAAACTTCTTTCTTATCTATCCTCAATGAGAGGATAGATATGAATGAACAATAACTTATGTTTAGAAATTCTGCACATAGTAGCACTAGACTTTATCCAAAAAAAGCATGTAAAATAGCCTCATGGAAGCTGGAGTCTATCATGAATAACAACTGCAAATATAATACTGCTTGTCATGAAAAAATATATTTAGGGAGATTATTAGGTAGGAAAACGTACATCACAAGCATGCTTTCATCTTGGACTATCATAGCCATGAAAATTATGGGCATGCAACAAATATATTATACTTCATGCAGTGGTAAATACTCTTATGCCTGAAACTTAAAAACCTGTCAGGTTTCAGATGAACATTTCTACCTGAAGACATCTGCTAAATATATATGTTTCTTCCTCCAATGAACACAATCTACAGCACAATAAGCTGAATACTGCTATTGCACTATATTTAGTTTTGCCTAGTTTTATTAATTTTCCCATGTGAAGAAGACTCACTGGATAGCAATTTGCCTCTTAAAGAGGGATTGACAGAAGTAAGCCACGTGCCACTACTAGAGAAAGAAGGAAATGTTTTATACCATACACTTCATTTTATACAGTCACCTCTGTATTAACTTGACAGAGATAGAAACTATGAGACTGCAACAATAGTCTAATAAAGTTTTCAAATACTAGAAATTAGGTTCTGAAGATCACTTGTTGAATGACAACCTAATCAAATTAAATTCCTATAAAACTCTATGGCATTATTCAACTATATGTCTTCTGGTAACTTTTGAAGGATGTATTTTTATTTTTGTTGTGTTTTGTTGATTTTGTTTTATCTAACTTCAAATGTAGTTTATCAGTGCCTGTGATGAAGATACTCACAAAGTTAGTGTGGAACATGGTGGAAAAAAATCCAGTTATGTTAGCTGCTGGAATTGAGCTAAGAAATTCTCCAGGTTTAGCAAAATATAATAAACAAAAAAATCAGATTAATAACCTCCCACCCCTTAAAAAGAAATATATTCAAATAGATATTGCTGGACCTTGATAATAATGTAGACTAACATACTTACTGACACAATTAATCTAATACCATGCATTTCTCTTTAAAAATAAGTTCTGTCATGACACAATAGTTTCCATTGATCCAGATGACATTATATGATGAGGCAAATCTAAACATTCTAGCTACAAGTAACTTCATATGGAAGTGAATCCTCAGAAATTAGTTCCTGACTTCTCTAGGCCTTCATTTTCAACAGCTGTTCAAAAAATCAAGTCCATTTTGTAAGTTACTCTCTCAGAGTCAGATAATAATTGTTTTCTAAGTTTGGTTAGCTTTGTTGTTGTTTTTGCTGCACAGAGAGACTTTGTTTTGATACTGATTGATGAATCAAAAAAGGCATTCACAAACACATACAATTCTATGTTTAAATGTATTTGAAGTGCCTGTCTTTGATAGCAATTAAGGTCATTGTTGTTGGGACATATATTTTCTAACAGTAATATTCATTATGATCTTGTACTATACTGTGATTGTGCTGTTACAAAACAGGTAACAGGAATGGCTTTTTAATGTTCATGATTTCCTAGAGAGATAAAGTACATCAAAATCAACTTTTAGGAAAAAAATATACTCCCCTGTATAGTACTACTTGGACACAAAAAAATCTGTCACCTTTTCAGTTTTTGTAGAAATTACTGTTTAATGGCAGTGCTAAAAGTAATTATTTCAATGGAAGAAAGACCCACTAACATATTAACTCTCTTAATGATTATTATTTGAAAGTCCTTACAAACTTGTCTTAGAGAAGCTGGAGACATTGGGCTTCATTTTACTTTTAGAAGGTAAAATGCTAAAAAATTTGGCAGTGCAAGATGTAGTGCAAATTTCAACCAATGTATTTTTTTACTAATTTGGTTAGGTCTTAATGCTTATAGGTGTGCTTCCATGCCCTGATTATACACTAATACCTTTGAACCATGTCTCACAAATAGTCTATTTCAGCATTACCCAAGGTCATTTCCCTAATAATTAAGCCTAATAAATATGTCAGCTTCAATTTTTAAATTATCCTGTAATTTGACATGTTACTAGCTTTTTAGGACCAAATATTTCAGACTAAATGACCAGACTAATTCTAAAACAAAGCTATTGAAATTTTCCCCAGTAATTAGGATAGTAAATTTTTAAATACTATCTAATTTTGAAACATCTGTGGGAAAAGAGTGTGCAAAAAGATTTCTTCCTTCAGGCTTTAGAATTAGGCATAGTGCAAAATGTTCTGTCTCATAAAGTAATAGTTCTAATAATTTATTTATTGAAGGAATCAAAACTGTACCTGGAATACAGCAAATTAATACCACTGTCAAATCTTGCTTCAGTGAAACAGAGCATATAATATTTGTGTGTTTTAGTAGTAATGTTTTTGATGAACAAGAAACTTTTCTGAAATAGTGGAAAATTACTTGGGCATTTGTGGTATTGGTGTGGGAAATTTCTTCTCTCAGCATTGCTAATTCCAAAACTAAATTTTAATACTCAAAATGTACTTTATTAAAGCTGGTTTGCAATGGCCTTAACAGCCAGCAAGCAGACAGCCATTTCCAAATTTCAGGACAAATCTCCTTGTGTCCTGAAGTTTTGACAAATGTCTAACTGCAGAGGAATGGGTATCTCATTCAGTGTATATACTTCAGGCCATTCTGCTATATTGGAAACATCCTGAAGTCACAATACCAGGATATCGAATAATTTGAAGTGCCATGTGACATAAAGAAAATGGGTAAATCTGGAGCATGTCATGCAATGACAAAGCAAGGCTGACTTTCAGTGACATTATTTATTCATTGCCTGTCATGTTATCATGCTTTCATCTCCCCTATGAAATAGTTTTTGTTTAATAAACAGCTAAATAAAAATCACTCAAGTGTTTGACTATTCATTACACCATTAAAAGCAACTTTTGTCCAGAAATTGTAAGATAAATGAAACCATTGATTAAGTCTAAATGATGTTGCCAATGATTCTACTGTAGTGTCTCTGTTACTTAAAACTAATTTCAGGAAGTCCAAGTGACCACAGGCAAGCATCAAGCTCACAAAAATGCTAGTTTTCCCCTAAATTAAAAACATTGGGTAATATCAATCTTACAATGTGGAAAAGCACATCCTAACAGCTGCCCTCATATAATGTACTTGCATCATGCATGTAGCAATTGGGGGCACCTGCTCACAGCACCGGCTTTCAGTTACTTTCTTCAGATGGTGGTTGGGCAGGTTTCAGTTGTAACTGAATCTTTGGCCAGAAATGCTGTATTTTGAGAATGGGTTTTTTTTTTTTTCTCTCCGAAAATTGAAAATTCCCTGTTTGTATTGTGAAATGTAAACTACCAATATTTAATAAAGATGAGTGATATTCCTACCCACAGCAAGAGATTTGGACTAGACAATCTTTAAAGTCCACTTCTGACCAAAATCATTCTATGATTCTAGGACTTTAAGATGTTTTGGATATTTAGGACTCTTCCTAATACCTGCATATTTTTCCCAGGTATATTCATGCAGACATTTAATGCTTTCTTAAGACACTTAGGTTTATCTTCAATAGCACAGGTTTTCTCCTGAGTGAGCTCAGCTCAGTGATTTTACACATTCTTTTTCTTCTTCCTTATGCCACTCCAATGTTACAGTATCCTCACTCAAAAAGAAACTGATGAAGTATTTTTAAGAAACCCTGTACTGGAGACAGGCACATGACATCCAAATAAGCTGAAAATAGTAGTGCAACAAAGCAGTACTATGGTCCTCATGAAGAGAAATTTTCTCTGTACCAGTCTGATTGTAATCTCTTGATAGTGTTTGGAAAATGCAAAAACCCCTACTACTTAGGCAGTATGCCCAATCAAGTGGAGTAAATGCATTCCTAAAACTACCCACTTTATTGTTGGATTCAATGCCTTATTGACTGAAGCACTGTATTTTGACAAACGCTCATGATGGTGTGTATTTAAAGCAAAGATCTGCCAACTGCTCCACACATTTATTTTAGGGCCAACACAATGCAGTTTATTTTAATGTCCATAACTATAGCTGCTGAAGTGGGAGAGAAAAATTATTCAGTACTCAGGGCTCTTTCTAGAGATCATATGGAGACTGAGGCACTTGCCTAGGACAGGCACAGTAAAATGCAAGTAAACCAAACCCACTTGATTCTTCTGCAGAGAAGTGCTACAATTACCGTAGGTTCTGAGCACCACAAAAGGAAACATGCATCTGACCTTGTGTCCATCTCCAACACAGCACGTAAAGTAGGTTCAGATACTATGTGATGAAAGCAGATGGCTGAAAATAATTGTTCTTTGGGCTGAACTGATTATCAAACTACTAATTGGATTAAGCTGGAGAAGGAACTAAATATGGCTCTTCAAGTCAAGAGGTCAAAAGAATCCATGTTGTGACCTCAGGAAAGTCACCTAACCTTTCTGAGCCTCTGATTTTCCAATTACTTCTGCTGCCATTTGTTCTGTACATTGAATGTAACAGCAAAGGATGATAATAGTTCAATGAGTACATCAGACTTTTAAATAATTAATGTTATCAAACTTTTGAACTCATCAAGGAGGAAATAGGTCAATCAATCACAATCATACGGGTTGATATTCCCAGGTCATTGTGAAGCCTTGCTTGTTTTTTTGTTTTTGGCTTTTTTGGTGGTTTTGTTTTGTTTTGTTTTCCATAGATGTTACTGAATAGTAACTTTTTATTGGAAAACTATTTTATTTTTAGAGGACCCAGCTGGAAATGCTTCCTGTGCATACCCCTGGGTTTTAAATGTACAGCTCAAAGTTTTACATTGAAATAATTACAATTTTTTCACTACATCAGCAACACTACTTTCATTCAAGTGATAAAAAGAGTAGTTGGTCTACATATGTATTCACCTACATTTTTATAGTTGGTTTGTGCCTTGTTTTAATATAATATTGTGTTGTACACAAAAAAAACTAACCAACGAAACCAACACCCCATGTAAATAGCAAGAGGGACATTTTAAAAGAAAAAATAAAACACTTAATACAGTTTGGTAAGTGTATTCTCTTACAGTATTTGAAAAATTCTCTCTCTGCATTTTGTGTGTAGACCTTCCTTTGCTGTGCACTATGCTTTCTCAGTTTCATTACTCAGATGGTAAATTTATGTTTTCATATATTATTTAAACATATTTTTCCAAGGAAAATATTTGTGTCAGTTGTGTGGCTTTTCCTTTATTAAGAGTGTAAACAGGAAAGATATTGAATGAACATTGAAGATAAATTCTGATTGCTTTTCCAGGAGATTTTCAATACATTTCAGATTTCAAGAGAAAATAAACAGGAAAAAAACTAGATAAAGTCAGCAAAAGAAAATGCGAAAGAATCTAACATATCTTTAAATGAAATATTTAGATTATCTTAACTATTTTTAAGGTCTTCTCACCATATTTTCTGAGGAAAACATTAAACAAAATGGAAGGAAAATAGGAACATAGAACAGAAAAAAAGGGAACAAAAGATAAATTTAGCTTTTTTGCCATTTTCTTTTTATATGGTTATTTCTGTTTCTTCTTTATTTTGCCCCTAAAAACCATGTAATTAATGATATTTTTCAACTAAAATAGAAAATCTCAATAACAACATAATAATAGTAAGACTGTTTCAGTAAGTACAGTGTTTAAAATATTTCTAATGCAGCTAATAATCATCAAACATCTGTATCCTTAAATCCTAGATTATCATATAACATCTGATTCAAAAGAAAAAAAAAAACCAAACCATGTAATACTGGGGGAGTTGTTTTGTTTTATCTAGAAATTAAATCAGTGGATGGTGTGTAACTACATGTAACAGCTCAAAGTTTACTCCTATAAACATTTATTGCATTATTTTGGAATGGGTATTAGTCACTCATTGTTAAGTCAGATATATTTGTGTAGAAAATAATTCTTGCCAATATATTCCTTGAAGTTATAAAAGTAATCAGACACATCTGCTGTGAGAACAGGAATTATTCCTCTCTGCATTTGAAAGAGCATGTATATTAAAACAATTGTAATAATTGTAACAATTTAAGAGCTTATACATTATAGACTGAAATTTCTGACAAATATATATTCCCACTAAATTGAATATTATGGGACTCTTAATATTAAAAGGAAAATATTTATGCCAAGCGCAATCAGTTAAAATTTTTTGAAATCTTTTTCTAAGTGTCCATCTGGGGCCTGATGTGAGGTAAATGGAAAACACTTTTGGATATCAGCGTTTCCTTAAAGCATGTCACACATCAGTTTTCACTAGTTGCATCAACTTTGCATTGGCATTTTTAGAAAAAAAACAAAAAAACCAAAAAAACCTCAGCAAAAGCAAACAAACACCAAGAGTTATAGGATATAATTAAAAAAACATTGATGTTACTCAGCCAAGGAAACTGTCTATAAAATACAGGATGCTCCCCAAAACTGATTATATCCTACTAAAAATAAATTTACTAGAATTGAACAATTGCTCTAAAACTTAAAGAAACTGGAATAGTTGGCACATCGTGTTTAACCTCATCAGCTTTTTCATATTAAAAATAGAAAAAAGGAAAAATAATTGTATATATCCACATACTTCTCTGTATGTGACTTTCATTGGATCTTTCCACCAAGCTGGTGCCTGGAAAAAAACCACTCCAGTGGAAAAGACCTTTGGCAGAACCATTAAGACACACAGAAGGGGTAGCATCAGCTTTCCGTCTCCCCAGCTGAGCAGAAGACAGCAATATCTGCCATCTGCTTGAAAACATGTAATAGGTGATTTCTTAGATCCATTTTTGCATCACAGACTGTGGAGATCTTGCTGCAAATTTCAGTTTATTAGTAATCCTAATTCTGATTTTATGGTGTGAAATGGGGTAGTTGAGGGACATCAGATGTTCATCAACAGCCAAAGGAAGATTATATAACCCAGGGTGAATGTTTCTAATTGCTTTTGATGGTTTAAAACAAAGTCACTAATTACTTTGCTGTTATTGTATTTACTGTATCTAATTTATGGTAGTGTAGTTGGTAATTTGCAAACAATTATTATCTTCTATCAAAGGATATTAGTTCTGAATAGGTGAATATTTTTTAAATAAAATGTGCTTAGCATGAGAGCTGATCAAGCCTAAAAATTTCAAAACAAATAACCATCTTTCCCATACTTTTTAAAAGTATGCTTTTTAAATATGCTATCATGCCTTACAGTCCTGTGAGTCCCTTAGAAGTTCATTATCTTCAGAATGGACAAAAACAACTGGAAAGTGGTTGATAAACAAAACCATTAATCCAATTTTTCAATTTACTTTGAGGATTCAGAAGCAGGTGCTGCAACACAAACCCTCATTAAACAGCCATTTGTTTCATTTCCAGTAACAGTATACACCACAGTCCTTCATCTCAGAACTATGTCACTGTCATGCAATTTAGTATAATTTTGGGAATAAATGACCATCTCCTTTGAAAAACTTGAGTCTGAATGGGAGCCCATATTCAATGTGAACATAACAACTGAAAGTCCAGCCAGATTCTAATGTGTTTGCCCAGTGAGTTGTTTACAAATTCCAAGTCATATCTAGTTATATCAGTGAGGCTGCTTCATCTCTTTTGTTGAAAGTTAGAACTAAATGTTTCTTTGCTGAGTATAATTTTTCGTCCTCTGTAAGGCATACTATAAATTGTAAAAGGGATGCCCCAAGAAATCCAGACTACAGCATGTTAACGAAAGATATTCAATATTAATTTTAAGGGAGATTCACATTATTTTTTAAAATTTTGTTTCTCCACTTTTACTACTAATATATTGTTGTTACAGTGACTCTAGTGGTGAAAAAAAAAATTATTTAATTTGCACAACTTCATAATAAAATTTTCACTAAAAGAGTATCTTATAGCACTATTCAAAAGTACTGCAGAACAAGACCTATACAGGAGCAGTCTAGAGAAAACAAAAAACAAACAAACAAACAAACAAACAACAAGTGGAAAGAACTTCCTATTTAGTACATAATAGTTGCATAATAATGAGAATCAATAGTTTGTGTCAACTCTTACTAATACAGATAATGTTCCATTTTAAAGGTCTCCTGCCAATGGTAGACAACACCATGATATATTTGCAGATGCTGGCTGCTTTTGGCTTGTCTAAATGCTGAAAGGGGAAAAATAAAAGTGATAAAATCCTCAGTGATAAAATAAATTTATTTATACACAAAATATAAATATGAAGCCCATACTGGAGTAAATATTTGATCAGACCAGAGATAAGTATTATACTAGATAGATGATCAATAATTTGCACTCCAACATTAATGTCTTGCTAATGCACAACCTCTGGGGAATTTTGCTATTATAAAGAATTTTAGCCATTTTTCTACACTGGAGTTCCGTATTTTCTCCAAATATATGTTGACAATAGTTAGAATGATGCCAACAACATAATAATGGCCAATTTCTTTCATAGTTTTCAGTATTATTGGATGGATCACACTCAGAAGTTTGCTATGTGTAAAACAGAGCAAATAATACATATGAAGCTAGGAATTTTTTGTTAGTCCAATTAATCTTTTAATAGTTTCATTAAAATACAGCGAATGGATATTGCTGGTCCAGTTAGTGACACTAACAGTCACAGTCCAAAGTACTGCTCCAAGTCTCAGGGAATAAAGATTTAAAAATGTTACACCAAAACCACACCAAACAAAAAAAATCTCTTTCTAGCATCTACTCATTTCCTCATATGTGTCACTCTCAGCCTTCCCCAGCCCCAGACACACAGGACTATGATTTGTCAGGCAGAGACTACAGTGGGTGGGGCTATCATTCCTCTGTTATGCCCAGGGATGGAGCTGGAGCAGTAGTGACACCCAGTTCAGATCATGGAGAGGCTGAGGACCTGCACTGCTGGGTCAGCACATAGCCAGGGGCCTCCTAACAGAAAAATTATACTTGTAAAAAACTGGCACTGCAATGTTTTTTATAAAATACTAAATGTAGATGATAGATAAACACCTATCTGACTCAAATAATAACTTTAATCTGCCTCTCTTCTACAAAAAGTTGGTACATCTACTACTGATAAATTGCAATTTCATTTTCTCCTAGTCTTGCTTCCTGCCAAAGTTTGCATCGTTCAGTTATACACTACCTGTTTATTTGTACATTGGTCTTTAAATGTACCTATAACACAGACATAAAAGTAACATGACAAGCTGTAATTTTTACTAACTCAATTAATCCGATAACTATCTGGTGACAATTTGTGTGCTTTTGTTCATCATTTTCTCTAGCTCTAGTTAAAGATATGTTGGAAAAGATGTGAGCTTTCTTTTAAAAACAACTGCCATATTCCCATTAGGTTGCTGGAAGAGATTTTTCATATAAATTCCTTTCCAGATTTCAATTCCTAGGGGACTGGACCCACCGCACATATTGGAAATCTGAAGAAAGCTGTTCTATCCACTACGTATTGTGCACAGGTCAAGGCTCACTTAGCCAGAAAGAGAGGCTGTGGAAAAGCAGCCATAAGATCTTCATGGGACCTGATTGTTAGACACCCCACACAAGACTATTGGTACAATATGTTCCTAAGTCATCTTTGCCCAGTTCTGGCAGTCAGGACAGCATCTGTGCTACCTTTTCCCCCCGTGCTCCTCACAGCACCAATAGCTTGTGTAAGATGTCTGTTATCATCCTCATTAAACACCATATAGGCCATTAGCATCCCACCTACCCATGATTATTGTGTCTTATAATGCAGGCTTTACATTACTGTGGTGAAAGTGAGTGCTAGTCACCTCTACATTGTTATTGGGTCAGTGTATAGACATAAAGAGATAGCAAAAAAGAAATTCTCACTCCTTGTGTAGTAAAGGCCACACCCCTCTATTAGAACTCAACCTGTGGATTCATTTTTGTTTGCCTAATCTACAAAAGGAAACAATTAAAGATAATGTTAACTCCATTCTGATATTCTCATTAAGCAAAGCTGTTTAATGCAATAGTCTAGGGTTTCAAACCATGTGTATTTTAGGTTATTATATTATATCATTCCTATAGATGATGACTAAACAGCTAATGTCTATAATTCACTAATGTAACTGCCTGAAAATAAGATGTATATTCAAACACTGTGCATGTCTTAGTGACTGCTCTACTGGTATCCCAAAAGCTAATAAATAGACTCAGATGTCTTCAGTAGCTGACTCAATGCAGACACATTTCACAATGTCTCTTTCCTATGTTGGTTTCCTGAATGAAGTTAAGAAATAGTTTTCTGCATTCAGTGAGAAGAGGCTAACAGTCTTCTGTACTGCAGCTCACAATTATTAGCAGCAGCAAACTCACTCTGCCTAATAACAAATGTCTCTCATTTATTCCTACACGGCTGGCAATGGTAGTTGACATGAACAGAAATTGCCTCTACTTTAAATGGCAACTGAATGGGGCCTTAGAAGAGCATAGATATCCATTACTGTACTAAGAGTATCTGCAAAAACATGTATCTGATGCTGCAAAAAAAGAATAATTTTAATTAGTGCCTCATGAAAGCAATTAAATTGCCTACTGGGGGAAATATAGAAAAGCTCAGTTTTGTTGTTTTATTTTTCATGTATTTACTCTTTGTAGAATGGTTATGCAAAACATCTGCTGCATTGTGAGACATACTAGAAAGAGAAGTATGAGAGAAGGAAATATGAAACATTTCCATTTCTATATTTTTAGGTATTACTTAATTTTAAAGCTACTTTCAAAAAGCTTCATTCTGCCTAATACTTTCACCAATGATCTCTTAATTTGTAAATGATAGTCAGCTAACAGCAAAAAAGTATTGATGCAAATTTAATGAATTAAATTTCTCAGCCTACAAATCAAAGGAGGGGGGGAACCCTCTTCATCCTCTTTTCCCTGGGATATAGTTTATATTCCATTAATATCTTTGAGTCAGGATTCAGCATGATGGTTAACACTCTGGGACAAATCTCTCTGAGGTATAGATAACCACTAGCTAAAGATCATTTCTGTAGTGTTTATTTGGTTGGATAAGAGGACTATAGCATTGACCTGTTCAGTTTATCTCTTTAATACCAAACTTATTTTAAAAAGAAGATTATTCAATTTACAGTGTAAAAATGCTTGTTAACCATTGGAAATAAATCCAAAGAAAAAATGGAGCTTTTCCATAGATTTTTAATTGCTTGTGAAGCTGCAGCATTAAAGTGTAAGCTTTACATTTTAAGAACTTTTGGCCTGATTTTCTAATCTGGTGCACATCTAAGCATTTCAAAGAAGGGAAAACTAAACAGAAAATAATATTGTATTGATTTTGGCAGTCTTTTACCTTTACTTCGAGCCTGTGGAAATGCCTTTACAAAATAAAGGAAATAATTGAGAACCAAGCCTTCTATTTCCTGTGCTTTTTACAATTTCTAAATCAATTTTTCTTTGGAGAGGATGGGCTGAGAGCTTCCTGTGCTTTTATGAAGCAATTGGTAAGAAGCAGACAATTCATCTCAACACTAGAGTTATAACATCACTTGCAGTTCACATACTTCAGACACACTCTTTCAAACTTTTGCAAAATTTAAAAGAGTTAATGGAGGACTTCAAAATACAAAACCTGCAGCATTCAGAAAAAGCAAATAGTGAAAATGGAAGCACTGGGGTCTGTCTATTAAATGCAAAAGACACAGAAGATATAAATCAATATGACATCAAGTATTTACATGTGTGTATGAAATAAATATTTGGGAAAACCTATTTAGAGAACTGTTAAGATGAGTTTACGTAATGAGGCTGTTAAAGAGTAAATTAAAAAGGAAGCAAAAAAATTCAAACTAAAAATAGCATTATGAAACACAGATTTTAGCTCTAAATGTCTGGGCTCCTTTCTAGTATTTTTTTATGCTATTATACCAAGAGATTCACATAGCAGCATTGATTTTTGAGGGTAAATGTTTGTAAAATCATGTAGAACAAGTAGTTTGACTGGAAATAACCATTCAAAAACATGGTTTTTCATATTTCACTTTGACAGTTCTGACATTTCTGATGAATCAATGGATTCATATGAATTACCAGATCTGTTCTTTAGAAAATTTTTTCAAGGTTCTAGCTGAACATTAATCTAAAAAAACAACAACACAAAAATTGGCCAGGCAACATTATATTTTCACCTGTTTTCACAAAAAAATACCCCAAAATGCAATGCTATCTTCCTAAACAAAAAAAGAAAAATAATTTTACAGAAAGACATGCAAAATCACAGCTTAGAATAATCATATTGAATTAATCAGAAAATTATATTTAAATGTCTCACATCAAAATATGTGTTTTTAAAAATTGCTATTACTTTTTATTTGCCTACACATTGTATGCTTGACAATGGTATAAGAGTTCTGGTCAGCTCTATTATTTACTTTTAATATCATCTATCTTCCAACAACTGTCTACTGCTTCTGTTCCAACATCATTTCCAAGTGAGACAGACAAATTGTTTTCCCATTTTATTAGGAAAAATTATCATTAGAGGAAAAGGGTTGCTAACAACCACCGTGAATGTGAACATATATCCATATATAATCTTGTTAAGCATATGAAGATACCTTACATATGGGGGAAAAAAGGGCTTGTAGAAGCAAAATTATCTTCAGGCATTGGGTCTAGAATCCTTTGCACCAAACCCTCTGTTTCTAGTCATTTCAATTAAAGCTAAACAAATAAATGCAGTAAAATTAATGTTAATAGGGTTGGATCATAGAATAATTCAGGTTGAAGAGGACCTCAGGAAGTCTCTACTTCAACCTCCTGCTCAAAGCACAGTCAGGTATGAGGTCAGATCAGATTGCTCAAGGCGTTGTGCTGTCGAGTCTTGAAAACCAGGAATGAAGACTGCACAACCTTTAAGAACAACCTGCTCTAGTGCTGAGTTGACTTCATAGGGGAAAAACTCGTCTTTACAAGCCAATCTTAGCCTCTCTCCTTTCAATTTATGACCATTGTCTGTCATCTTCCTGTCTGAGCCTGGCTCTCTTTTTTTTGATATTGTCAAAACATCTCTTTTCCAGGTTAAATGAATTTGCCATCTAAACTGAACCTCAGTAGAATGGCTATAAAAATATACACTTTGTTCATTTTACATACACATATGGCATATGTATAGGCATAGATCCAGGTCTGTATACCTCTTGCCTTCAAAAATAAAACTTCATTTTCAAAGTTAACAAACAAGCAACAAATGGAATCTAGCCATCCTTCTAGTAATATGCAAATGTTGCTGAAAAAAAAACCCACAACAAAAACCCAAAGAAAACTACCTAAATATGAAAGTGTAAGGAAGCTTAGCACTGTTGACTGAAAGATAAAAGACATATCTGATGGCTTTTAAAATCAGAGTCCATCTCTTTTTAGCAACAGTAAGTCTGCTTCACAGCCCTGTGAAGGAATTGTGGTAAACATGTGACAGGATTCATCTGTTCTTTCATATCTTTAGTGGCTGGAGTGTATACATCTACACAGAGCAAGGATTTCTTTGTACAGTTTAACAAGAAATACATACCTCTAAGGCATAATTCATTCAACCTGTCTTAGAGAACTACCTTACAGAGAGGTCAGGTGAATCCTAGCTGGGGCATATATAACGTACATAGGTGATATCCACATGTACCATCTAAATGCATAAATAGGAGTCTATGGCATGATGTATGCAATCAGAGGTGGCGCGGTGCTGTATTCTCAAGCTCGGCCAGCCCCGGCACCGCTGCCAATACCGGTGGGACTTGGCCGGTCAGGAGCGTCA
>JBBMKD010000145.1:85566658-85582181 GCA_037834095.1 Argya squamiceps | reverse complement strand
AAGAAGAATAAAGAATCACAGCCTTCCCTTGACCTGCTGCATCTGCCTCGTTCCTCGGTGCCCTGAAATTGTTACAATATTTAGCACAATTTAGCACATTTTCAGTTCATCATGTATGTATAATTGGAATTGTTTTTTCCTCATATAAATGGCTTTATGCCAATTCTAAGTAGAATCAGACATTTTATTACCCAGTTATTCAGCTGTCATGAAATCATCCTACAACTCTTCACAGATACCTTAAGTTTTTCTACACTGAACAGTTTTGTACCAGTTGCAAACTTTGCATTTTCTACATAATTTTAAAATCATTCATGAGAAAAATCGTATTTTTTCATCACTGCAAAACAATTTGTTTATTCAGTCCTCTATATTCCCCTTTAACCAACTATGAACTTATTCAATAATTTTTCTTATTGTTATGAATCCTCTTTAATGGGATGATTTTGTTTCTTTCATACTTTTAATTATTAAATATTTATTGAGCAATATTATCATTTACTTCTTCAAGAACATTGATAGGTTGTTGAAGCATGACTTTTCTTCACCAAAGCTGTATGGATCTTCTCATTATATCATGTGTATCTGTGCATGTACTGATACTGCTCTTTATTATGGCATCTATTATCTTGCTTGTAGTAGAGTTAGATTTATTCATCTGCATTTACCAAAATCGTCGCTAGAGGCCTTTCTAAAAACTGGTGTCAGTTTAAATTTTCAGCTTACATTCAAAAGCGACTGATTTAGCCAGGGAGTTACCAACCATAGTCAATCTTTCAGCAATTTTATACGTGAGTTTCTCTGCAAGTCCTAGATGAATATCATGTGTCCCTACTGATTTATTTTTTGCCAAAACAGTTTTTTCCTAAAATTTCTTCTCTTGACAGTTCAACTTGAGATCATTCCACAAGTTATCCACTCCATTTATCTGAACTCACTTCAGCACTTCAGTGTCTTTCTTGAAGTGAGGGGCCCAGGTCTGCATACAGGATTGGTCACACCTGACTTGTGCTGAGTACAGAGGGAAAATCACTGCCTTGGTCTTGCTGGCCATGCTGTTTTTCATACAGTCCAGGGTGGCACTGAACTTGTGGTCACCTGGGCACACACTGGTTTATGTTCAGCAGGCTGTTGACCAGCACCCCCAGGTCCTTTTCTGCTGGACCCCTTTCCAGCCACTCTGTCCCCAGCCGTCAGTGCTGCCTGAGGTTGTTGTGATCCAAGTGCAGGAACCAGCACTTGGTCTTGTTGAACCTCGTATTGTTGACCTCTGCTTATTGATCCAGCTTGTCCAGATCCACAAACTTACTGAGGCTGCACCTGTGATCTCCTCATCCAGATCATCAATAAAGACATCAAACAGGGCTGGCCCCAGTCCTAAGCCCTGTGGAACCCCACTGGTGACTGACTGCCAACTGGACGCAGCACCATTCACCGTCCTGCTCTGGGCCCAGCCATCCAGCCAGTGTTTAAGCCAGTGAAAGAGTGCATATGTCCAAGCTGTGGGCTGCCAGCTTCTCCTGGAGAATTCTGCAGGAGACAGTATCAAAGGCAGCACACAGACATTCCAAAACAAACATGGAGACAAAAATCAGGAAATAAGCTCTGCCAATTACACTGATTAAAGGCATCACTTTGTGGAACATCAACTTTGATTCTGGTCAGGTTGGGGAGCTGGCAATAGCCTGTGCTGGTGTGCTCAAGGAGACTGGAGCACTCTGTTTGCTAGAGAGCACAGAAATGGACTGACCAGTGAGTAAGGGACATGTGGAACAGGTAGGAGGGTCTAGGATCTGGGCAGGAGTGCCAGATGGAAATAGATCCTATGCTCAAGGAATCCACCAATGTGTCTTTGTGAACCATTTTGTGTGCACTTCTGTTTCTGTCAACCCAACAAAAGGAAATAGCTGTCTGTTTTTATGCATTTAGGCGTTACTGAAAACATTACCTTGTTTGTGGTAATGCGGCCAAGTGTAATTGTGGCCATGTCAGTGTCCCCTGTGTGTGTGCCTCTGGGACACATGCACATTTTCACTACTGATTGAATCTGCACACAGGGAAGAAACAGCTGCATTCCTCAACATGCTCAGATCCCCAGGGCATTGTCCTGGACTGCAGATGGGATACCCTGGATCAGAGCAGCTGGGAAAGGCAGCCATGCTCCTAATATCTCTTAACATTCTTAAGTGGCACCACTTCTGCTTTGTGAATTTTGGAAGTTTTTTTCTTAGATTTCTATTTGTTTGGCTGGGGTATTTTAGTCTGCTTCCATTGCTCTAGTGGTTATTTGGAAAGAGTGTTTTTTTTTTTAATTGCAACTGGCAAGTCATGCACTGTATGAGGGCCTCTGGTTTGGTACTTTTTGATGTCCTATTTTATTATCTAGTATTAAAAAACCAGTCAAAATAATGCAAAGAGCAGTGTAGACCTAGGCATAATTTAAAAACTAAAGAGAAACTGCAGTATTTCCTTTGTAAAACACTCCAAAGGTAAATACATTTATTAAAAGATCAATATTGGAACTAAGTTTGAGACTAACAGCCACAATTTAGGTGGCTCTTAACAATGCATTCTTATTTGAATTCCGATTTTAAACAAGGTGATCCTGTGGAGGAAAAAAAATACTGGCTCAGTTAATTTATTTTAGCATAGGCTTTTGGTGTCATACTGATGATTTAATAAGATAACCTTTTACAAAGGCAGGATTCAAATCTACAGAAGTGGATGGAAGAAGAGGAAATTTAAATCTTTTTCCAAGCCCTGGAACATTTTTCATTATAATCTCTTAAACTGTTGAATTAAAGGGAAAATTCTAGTGGATTTGTAGACAAAAGAAAAAACCCCAAACATATATGTGCTAAAACCCTACAGAAAATACAACCTAAATTTTTCTATATTTCAAAGGCTATGTAAATGCATTTTTTTCAGCAAATAACCCGATTTTTCAAAAGATGCCTCATTCCTATTGATCTTCCACTGTGGATCAGTAGTTCTGGTTTTTTAACTAACAGTGTAAATTTAAAAAGCTTTTTATTTTGTTTTGGTTTTTTTGTGTTTTGTCATTATTCCTGTCTTACAACAAAAGATTAATGCTTTTGAATATGATATAGAAGATGACACTGCAATTTTACAAATTTGGTATGTTCCAATGCTGAGTTTTGCACCTTCAGTCAGAAACCTTCGATGGAATTATTTTTATCGGACAACTTTTGGTATTGAGATTATATTTTCAGTATCTCTATAGAGCATGATGAATTTAAACTCTATGTGGTGTATAGTATGTGGCAAAGAACTTCTTCAGCAGAAGACTACATTCAGCCCCAAGTACTTACACTATTCAGAGGTTCCCCTAGCCATTATGATATAAAAACTATACAAAGTGTAGATTTTTCCAAAGCCGAGAATCGTCAAAATTACTTTTAGCCTGTGGATTATTTCATTTTTTAATGATACACTGCATATCTTTGCCAGTAACTTCTCTATTTCACACTTAATTTCTTTCACAGCCCTCAAATGAATATTATCTGGTTTTAGTGATTTACTACACTTAATTTTTTAAGTTGTTCTATAACTTCCTCCTTGGCGGCTATCATTTTGTTAAGGCTACAGTATAATTTCTCATGAAAAGTGCCCTTGGAAGAATGATTTCCCTGTAGTCCTAGACAGTAAAGATGGATGCAAAAAAATTAATTTAACTCGTTTGCCACTTTACCATCCTCTCTAATTGCTCCCCTCACTCCTTATTCCAATACATTCAGTGTCCTGTATCTTCCAACTTTTTATGTGCAGCATAAAGTTTTATTATTTATATTGTTACACTTACCAGGGGTGACAATGTGAAATGCATGCTATGGAAAACAAGCAGAACAATCTTGATGTTGTTCAGCAGAAAACCTCTTGTGCCTCCTCAAGTGACCTTGCATTTGTATTCACACTTAGATCCTTTCAAGGAGGGTAAAACACTTCAAAGTAAAGACAGCATTTTATAAACACTGCTGAATGGATGTATGTAACTCTGTGGAACAAAGCAGGAGAAATTCAGTTGTTGGACAAAACCCTTGTGGATATAAATGTAGAAAAAAAAAGTTTGACCATTAAGTATCCTTGTCTGAATGGGAGAAATAAGTTTCACAGTTCCTTTTTCCCAAAGCCCTCATCAACTGACTGTTAAAGGTACCTTCTCTAAGGTGTATTCAGTGGGGACATGGTAAAAACTTCTTAACGTTTTCTTACTGACTTCTTACAACATGCCTTCTTCTTAAAGAGTATGGCAATGTAGAGGGCAGAGTGGATGTTGATGAAAGATAAATGCTGAAGTAATCAATATTCAATCCCCTAATTCTATGGTCAAGACTATCATCCCTGGACTGCTGTCTCACAATGAAGCATGCAGCCAGAAGAAATCTGCCTCTTCACTTGCAATGAGTCCTGATAAACAGGACAGATGGTGGAGTCTGTAAATATGTATGCCTGTAAATAAGATGTCTTCCCTTATCAGGGGGATGCCATGGCTTTGTGTGCTGCCAACCCTGAGCTGGGTGTCACTGGTTTAAAGCCTGTGGCAGTGGCAGTGACTGCTGCCTCCTTTGCTCCAGCTTCACCTCTGGGGTGGCCCAGCTGGGGAACTGGTGACAACCCCAGACACAGACACCATCTGCAAATCATAGCCCTTTGTGCCCATGGGGATGGTGAGGATGGAGGCTGGACAGGGAGACAACCAGAACAGAGACCTCACTCCCCTGGCAAAGGGGATGGAGGATGCAGCAATTATTTTGTTGCATTATGTTGCAACTGTGCAACAGTTCATCCCATTTTGTTACTGAGGTTTTTCCTGTGTGAGACAAATAGGACTCGACAAATAGGAAAATATTAACAGGACCAATAAGTATCTATTATCCTTGCCTATCTCGTGTGGTCCCTTTGGCCCATAAAAACCCTACCCTAAACAGCTCTGTCATTTCATCACTTGAATATGGGTCTGATATTAGGGATGAGGTTGTGCAGGTTGCAGGATGGGAAGGACAGCCTGATGATACACGTGCACTACCAGTTGAAAGGCTAAAATTAGGTCTGGAAAAATATCTTTATGAACAGTGTGGCTTCAACATGGATATAAATACAGAGGTCATTACGTCATGTTTGCTTTATGCAGAGAAACACTGTCCACTCTTAGGAAACCTGCTTTTAATCCTGAAGCAGTAGATACAGCATACTAATTTCTGCTGGCTTCATAGTTCTCTTCTTATACATCTCCTTCTTAAGAAGGGGATATTAATTACTCAGTATGAAAATAATGATCAGATAGGCTCATGACACCGTGAAAAAATTAATTTCATAGATTACCATGAAATCCTGTTGAAGATGTGGAGTTAACTGAAGTCTGTTGACAGGTTCAAGCTATAAAGAAATTAGGAGTTTTGAAAGAGAAAAAAACAGAGAAAAAGATTTAGTTTCATAGATGTAATTGTAACTATTAAATCAGGAATATATGAAGGTAAAGGTTTTAGATAAATCCTTTAGCTCTTTGCCTCAAAACACAGTTGGACAAAGTCGCAGGCAGCCTGATCTAAGCAGATCCTGCTCTCATTGTGGAGTTGGACCAGATAAGCACTAGTAGTTTCCTCTAGCCCATACAGTTTTATTGGTTTATGCTATTATTAAAATACTGGTTTTTTATTTCTTTGCACCTAAATAATTTTTAGAGAAACACAGATGGGATACTACTGGGTGTGGTCCCTCCTGCCAGAAAAAAATATTGCTGCTGGTTTTATCAACACCCCTCTGAAAAAAAGAAAGGACAGGCCACTCCAGAAAATATTTCCTTATTACGCAAGCATTAAATAAAACTCCCAACAACAAAACAAATGAACAAACAAACAAACAAACAAACTTAGAAAAATCATAGATCACCTATAAAAAAAATCTTGTTAATAGGTTTTTTGTAGAATAGACCTATTTAACAATAATTTATGACTAGTGAACTGAACAATTTTCTGCAAATAATAATTCTGTAATCTTTATTATCAGCCTAAATCACCCACTGGATATCCCCCTCCTGACATATGAGATTTGAACGGATTCAATTGTATTTCTGCAATAATTACTATACTATTAAGACAAATGTAATCTCATTGCTAATAGAGAATGTATAGAAGTCAATCTGGTCCTTTTAAAGACAGTAGGAAGAGGATTGGATTGTAAATCAGTCATATACACTGGATTTTTTGATTATCATTAATAAGTTCATAAGTGGAATTGAAAAGTGTTCTTGGCATTCTGTATGAGGAATGTCAAGCACAGAATCCATTGTGTCCAATGATGTTAATCTTTTCTTTAATGGCCACTGTTAACCGTAGTGCAATATGTGATATCATTTACTGTCAGTCCAATGCCAAAGACATAACAGAGTTTTCATCTGAATGACTAAACAACCAAAGCCTTATGTCATGGTAAATGGTCAAACACAGAGCAGAAAAGTCAAAAGACAATGCAAGGCACTCAACAATAACTGCTTTCCTGATAGTTTAATGCATGTACATTCATTAAAATAAAAAAAAAATCCAAAATTCCAAGGAAAAAAAATCCAAGAAAATAAATCCAAAAGAGATGATAAGGCAAAACATGTATTTTAACAACACAGAATAACTTTAATGTAGATATTCTAGATTGCCACAAAATGAGCAACATATTTCAGATTTCTCCCAGATGGGAGACAATTGTAGTGTGTCAAAGAACACATCACTTGGAGAATAGATAAAAATATTTGAGGAGAGGGGAACGCCATAACCCACTTCTCCCAAACCCAAACTTAAAATATTTCTTAGGACTCTTTAAAATACAATTACCAACTTAAAAGAACAGCAATTGCCGAACAGTAAACAACATTTAATATCTCTAAGATCTACAATGAAAAAGTACTTCAGGAAAAACTATTTCTCTGTATCAGTTCTCAGTAGACTTGATGATATATATTACATATATACCCCAAACTCAATATTTGATCAAGATTTCTGAAGAAAAAAGAGACCTTACAGAAAGCATCCAACTCCAAGAGACATTTGATGTACCTAGTAACTCTTCCATTTGCAGCTGTATGGGCACATAGGAAATTTCCCTTTGGCAACAAGGAAGAGGAATTGCCACAAGAAATGCAATACTATAGAAAGATAGCTATTTTTGCGTAATTTGGATAATTGTAATATCAGTACTAGTCAGTATTCATTGCCTTACTAGCACTGATATAAAGAAATGCAGGAAAATTGGCCCTGCTGAGACAAGGGTGTAGTGGATTAAACAAGATTCAGCAATGTTGTTGCCACAATCAAAAGGAGTTCTTCTTCAACACGTGTGGCTAATCCATTGAGTGTGATTACACGTTTACCCAATACCTCTGAGGGTCCAGCCCTTGGCAGAGAAGTGGCTAAAATCAATTAGCGAGATGGCATGATCGAGTGTGTCTTGAGAAATCAAAAAGGTTTTAATAAGGAAAGAAAATAATACAAAAACAAAGGCAAAGCCAAACACAGTATAGAGATAAGTCTCTTACTTGCTACAACACCTCGAAAAGTGTGGAATGTTTTTGTTCTTTCTCTTTAGTACTTAATAGTGTGGGTGGGCTATTTGGCTCTTGGTCCAATAGCAGTGAGAGGCTTTGAGTTACACTCTCCAAGCCCAATCTATGTGTTCATGAGCCAATTACTGTCAGGAGGGTATGGAAAACTCTGGGTAAACATCCTAAAATGTCTAGAGGTAAACTGAAACTCTTTCCCTATTTGGAAACACCTGCTGGAGGTGTGGAGTGCATGCCAACATGTGATAAACCTTAAAAGTGATGGAAAAGTCTATTTAGATTTACATCCATCTATAAAGAAAAAAACAATCAAAAGGGAAAGTTCTTTTGTATTAGACCTTTACAAGCACCTCTAAGACCCTGTAACTGAGCGCTGTATATACACAGGCACATGCACGTGAGAAGACAAAAGCACTGAATATAATATTAGCTCATTATACTCCTCTCCAGAATTTACATTTAGGTCTTGCCCAGGCATTTTCAGAATAGAGCAAAATGTTATGCCTGAATTATTGCAGATCCAGTTTATATATATTCTGGCAAACTCTTACTCACAGTAGTGCTTGTGGGGCTGTTTTAATACTTACTTTAAAATGAAGTTTAAATATCCCTTTGGGTAAAATGAAAGACATAGATTAAAACAAAATTATTGATCTAATTTCTCTTACCTTATCCTTTTTTGTATAAAAGAGGAATATATAGATCTGTATCAAATGCAAATGTGAAAAAAAATCACATCTTAAAACATTGGCCTAGTAAACTTTAAGCTGCTAACGTCTAACTTTTCTAATCACAGATTAATCAAGTCAATTATGTGTGGGTAAGATAAAAGGCCATTCCGTTTATCTCTTACATTATGTTTTCCAGCCTGTTCTTTCAAGAGTTACAGAATTTAGATAGATTACAGCATTTATTGGTACAAGTCTGATATATTCTTTCCAAATTAAACATATATAAATGCTAATTAGCATCTTCTACTCAGTGCCCACTGCAATACTGGTCCTTATCAAGATCACAACAAACTGTGACTATGGAGCATGATAATTTATTTTTATAATGTGATTATAAAGCAAGAAAATGATGGAACTGCTACTTTTCCTTATTTTGGGGGTTTTTAATATTTTAAGCAATAATATTCTTTATACCTTAAACAGTTAAAAAAACTAATTAATTCAGATTTTATGAAATATCAGTGGCTATTTTCCATTTCATATCCTTTCATACTCTTCTGTAGGCAAGGGTACTGCTGGGGCAAAGCAAATTCCTGTAGAATTTATTGTACCAGAATTACAGTGTGTGTAATGCAGTGCAATACGTTCTTACTTCATTGATGGTAGCACTGTCATGAAAACACCCTTACATTTGCAGAAGTTCAGTAGAGTTTAAGCAGATAATGCATCTGCGAAGTGTCCTGAATCGCACAGGAAGTGAAGCTCATTAAAACTATTAAAAATAATCTTAGGGGATTTTTTTCTGTCAGTCATAGAATATGTTATTTTTAAAATATATTTTCCTCATTAATTGAGTACTTCTGAGATGAAAATATTTGATTTTTTGCTGATTCATTGTGGCATTCAGAATTCTTTGGTAAACATATTTTGTGAGAAGCTATTTCAACCTCTTTTTAAAGTTTGGGTTTTTTTGCACTAAGCTGTAATCTGCTCTCAGTTGCTTGCTTAATTACAATTCATACAGAGAAAGTAAAATTTGATTCTACACATCAGAATTATTATGCATTTTAATTATTTGGAAAATTAATACCATTCTTCATAACAGAAAGGGAGAAACGTTTACTATGAAATACAGATGATTTGTTTTGAATCATCTGTATTTCATTAATTATTTTATTTATTTTTGATTAATTATGTATTTTTGATTAATACAGCTTGATGTGTTTCATATACAGGTTCCATCTAATTACTTTAGAGTAAGACTGGTTATATTGTAACAAACCTACAACAGCATGGATTTTTTTAAACTTGGTAAAACACAACTCATTTGGTTTCTTGTGGCATGATTTACATGAAATGCATATTTGCTCTTAGATTCTCTTCTATGCTTTGCTTGATACTAAGAAGTAGTTCTGCAAGAAAAGATGAACACATACGTGTACCTTTTTCTTATTCAGTGGGACAAATAGAAAGCTTTGTTTTAAACAAAAATTTAATTCTGCTAAAAAGGGAAACAGCAGTCATTCATCAGGATTCCAAGCAGAGAAACCTTTTTCTGTTTACCTAATTTATAAATGCTCTGGAAAAGGGACCAAATAGGGACACAGTCAGCTATTTGTACATGCCTATTTTCAAAAATATGTCCAAGACCATGTTGAAAAGAACAGCAAACTCACTTAACAAAAGTAGAAGGGTGCAGGGAGAAGGAAAATCACCACCCCCACCAAGACCAACAAAGAAATTCCAAACTATTAGATGAAAGAAAAAATAGGTACATGTAAGTAAGATGGGTAAGTAAAACCCTTGCTTCACATACGAAGTGATGGTCTCTGACTGACCATTGTCATTCTGATTCAAATTTTAGTTTATGATACTTCTGTGAAAACATCAAACTTAGTGCTTGTTGCAAGTCAAACTAGACATTAAATCTTGGTCCGCATAGATGATTGCAATTAACTGGACATTTTGAGGGGGAAAAATCCCCAGCAGTGCATGAGTCTTCCATCAGGTTTCTTGAATGAATTGAGAACTATTTCCTACTGCAGATACTGGATTATGTGACTAGGAACCACCCACTGCTGGATTTCCTGGAACTCTTGGAAATCTTACTTGACAACACAACTCCCAGTGGTATCCTTGGATATCCACTTGGATATCATAAAGAGCTGATAAAACTGTTGAGCTTAAGACCTGGCTGGAAGGCTGTGTCCGGCACAGTCAGCACCTTAATTTCCAAGTGAGGATCAGTAACAAGGGTTCACACTGAGGTAAATACTATTTAATATCTTCAGCAATGACTTAGACATTAGGATCAAGTGTACCAAGCTTTGTGCAGACCAAGCTGAGCAGAGCTGTTGGAACTATGGAAACAGAATATCCTGAGTTGGAAGGGACTCACAAGGACCACTGAGTCCAGTTCCTTGTCAGGCTCATTATTGGGGCCAGTCCTATTTGATGTCTTTATTGATAATCTGGACGAAGGGATTTAGTACACACTCAGAAACTTTGTGGATGACACTAAATTGGGTAGGAGTGTTGACCTGCTGAAGGGCAGGGAGGCTGTGCACAGGGATCTGGATAGGCTGGATGGATGGGCTGAGGCCAACGGTGTGAGGTTCAACAAGACCAAGTGCCAGGTCCAGCACCCGGGCCACAGCAATCCCCTGAAGTGCTGCAGGCTGGGGACAGAGTGCCTAGAAAAGTGCCTGGTGGAAAAGGACCTGGGAGTGCGGGTCAACAGCAGCTGAACATGATCCAGTGTGTGCCCAGGTGGCCAAGAAGGCCAATGACACCCTGGCCTGCAGCAGCAATGGTGTGGCCAGCAGAACTAAGGAAGAGATTGTCCTTCTGTTCTTGTCACTGGGGAGTTGGTGCTTTGAGTCCTGTGTCCAGTTCTGAGCCCCTCACCAAGAAGGACATTGTGGTGCTGGAGCAAGTCCAGAGAAAAGCAATAAAGCTGGAGAAGGGTCTCAAGAGTAAGACCTATGAAAAGTGGCTGAAGGAGATGGGGTTGTTTAGTCTGGAGAAAAGAGGGTTCAGGGGAGACCTTATTGCTCAAGTATTGCTGAAAGGAGGTTGTAGCACAGTCAGTGTCTTCTCCTGGTCAAGGAAATGGCCTCAAGCTGCTCTAGAGGAGGTTCAGGTTTGAGATCAGGAAAATTTTCTTCTATGGTAGGATGGTTAGGAATGTAGGATGGTTAGGCATTGGGATGGGCCACCCAGGGAAGTGGTGGTGTCAGCATCCCTGGAAATGTTTAAGAAATGACTGGACGTGTCACTTGGTGTTACGGTTTAGTTGACAAAATGATGTTCAGTCATAGGGTAGACTTTAAGATTTTGATGGTCTTTTCCAACTGCAATGATTCTAAAATTCTATGATTTTTGCAAATTATCAAAAAAAGTGCATTATATTTTTGGATCATATTTAGAGTACCATGAATGAATAGAAAATTATTTAGCTTTTTATTTTGATGAGAAAAAGGGAGAAATCTCTTGGGTTTCAGCGGTTTTGTTGTTTGTTGGGTTTTTTTCCTGTTGACTTGGTTGGTTTGTTTTGTTTTGGTTTCTAATTTGGTTGGTTAGCTGTTTTTGTTTTGTTTGTTTATGGTTAATTTTAGTTTTGTTTTGCTTCAGTTTGGGGTTTGAGGCATTAGTTTAATAGCTGAATCCAAAAGCTTCATATATTTATAACTCTTATGTATACACTGTCTTCTCCAAGTATTGATGAGGGTTCCTTTTAATTCCTTCCATATACTGCAGGGTAATGGCTGGCCTAATTGTATCTGTTTTGGCCAAATGATTTAAGCAAACAACTCATTAGAAAAGTTGGCAATGACAGAGAAATCAGGAAAAAAACATATATACGCATCACTGTTTAAATCTAATGATAGATCAGGCCAGCTCCTTCTTCTAAATTACTGCTCATTTCTAACTCAATTTGAACTTCACTTGCTGAAGACCCAGATTACAGTGAAAATTGCAACCTTCTAAATGTCTTTCATCAATCACTCTGTAGACAACTATTCAGAATAATGTATGTGCTCTGATGTTTAGGCTTTTGGTACTAACAACAATTTAGAAGTCATAATGTTTTTTCCTTGATTCTCTAAGTGAAAAATTTTCTTGTAGTTCTTTTCGCTAATGTAATATTGCCACTGTCAGCTAAAGAAGACACAATATTGAATTTCATATAGATAATAAGGTACTGCTGAATGAATAACCACAGCTGGAAATGCAGTAATGACCTCTCACCAGATGCCCATGACATTTCTATTTGAGATAGTCTTCTTACATTCCTAAATCTTGGTTCTTAATCTCTTTCACATGTAGTCCTATCTGTGCAATCTTGCTGGTTGATCCTTATCATCATTTTCTTACCTCAGAGATAGATGTGGAATGCCTCTGGCTTTTGAGGATTATATTGCAGTCTGAATCCTACCCAAAATTTTATCCAAAATTTTATCCAAAATAACTCCTTTGTGGCTAAGCTTTGTCACTGTCTCTGACTATTGTAAATAAATCAGATATATTTTGGTCTCAATACTTACTTAAATTTAAACTTCAGTTGTCATATAAAATCCCTAAATTTACATATTACCCAGTAAAAGTAGTCTTTTCTCCTGAATCCCCACTTACTTCAGTGGAGCTCTGCATAGACTAAAGCACTGGTTAATGTTGAGATGCTAGACTGCTTTCAACTGACACATAACTAAAATTTGTTCAGACAAGATTTTATTTACATTGAATGGTAAACACTGAAAATTTGAAGTATCTATCTCTAACGACATAATTAAGGAACCTGAAATGAAACTTAGAAATTAAAACTGTTACTCGATTCCTCAAAAGTTATTAGAAGTGTCTAAATGGTTACAATGCCTCATTTCCCACCAGTCATTCAAAATAGATAAAATTTATTTTTTAACACAGTTTCCTATTATTGGCAGTATAAAAAGTTTAATAGTGCTTTAGGAGCAAGGCATTTTTTACCCAGGGAAAATGTGTCATTACATTTTTAAGAGAATATCAAATGATGAAAGACAAATTAGTTGGCAAGACTTAAAAAATAAAGAAAAGTGGAAACTTGTAGTGCTTATTTTACTGTTTATGATTAAATGATGTAAGAAATTGATGAATTTGTTTTAAATCCCATATGGGGAAGATTTAAAGTCTTTTGTCGTTAAATACTTTAGCTACAAATTCATATGCTAGATTGGAAACTTTAGGAATATTGTTAGTAGATTTCCTCTTGAAGCTACTTTAACTGTCAAAAATGGAAATTACATGTTTATGGGACAGCAAAAGTATAAATATAAATGTCTAACTTGGGGATGAGTGCACCTGAATGAGGGTGATATGTAAACACTTCTACACAGGCTGTTCACTGTAAGGCTCATAGAGTGGAAAAGCACCAAATAATAAATGACTTGGACTGCTCAGATCCACTATGGCATGTGATATCTGGGAATTTGAGCCCCATCACACTGCAAAGGCATATGAAATTCCATTTCACAGCAAGAGTGAATGCACTAACTGCAAAAAATGTTCAGCATATTAGATCAGAAGAGGAGGTTGAGCCTTCTGCTTTGTTTCAGAAGACACAATTTCCACTTGATGTGCTTAAAAAAATAAATTGTTTAACTTTAGCAAAAAAATTAAACTAGGAACCTAAATTGGAAGGAGACAAAATAGTTTCAGATACTCACACAGTGGCTGTCTCTCAGAGTTTAAAATTTTTAGAATATTTGTCATAATCACAATGCATATCTAAGAGTAATTTCCTTTTTGTGGGCAATGATTGAGCTGCCATTTTTATGATTGAGTATTAGGCTCTAGATTATGGTTAAGCAACAAGTAAAATAATTTTTGGTATATTTGTGAAGTATTTCATTTGCTTTTGCCACTTTTTGGTACCTCAGACATATAAAATTTACGTATACAATTTAATGGCATTATTAAAAATACAGTAATTTGTTTCACTTATTAGCTGTACAAAAATCTGAAGTAATCTATCATACAAAGGAAGAATGCTGTCACTTAGACTTTTAGTTCTGAATCAATGAGCTTAATTATGTGAGCTTTTATTCAGTATCAATCCATTTACTATAATAGAATTTCATGAGAAATAAATGATAATAGCACCACACTCATTATATTTGTGCAAATTTCAGCAAGGTTAGTTCTTTTGTGTTTGGAATATTACTAATTTTCAAGACAACTTATTTTCTCCTTGAAAGAAAAATCACAGTAGAAATATCTTTTCTTGATAGCCAAATTCTTCATTTATAGTTTTGGTCAAAAGAAATAAGATACTAAAGAGGGATGAAAACTAGGGTCGAAATTTTTCCATTGATTCAGCAAGCATTCTAAATGCCAATGTTAATCTCAACTTTCATACATTTTGAAACCAGGGAATGTTACCAGCTCTCTCTGTTGAGGACATAGTCTCAAAAATGTCAGCTGATTGTCAGAGATGCAAGTTCCCTAAGGTGTTACCCATAAAAGTTACATCCCTGGGTGCTGCTATACTGGATTAATCTCTTTTCTAGGATGGAATAGACATTCTTCCTCCCCAGTGAGTCCAGCACACTAAGAGCCATAGAAGTTATACTTCCTGTAATGCTTTGTTCTTTACTGACACAGTATCTCACCTGAGCATAAAGGCAAGCAGTCCTGTGAGAGTTCTGTAACTGTGAGCAAGTATCTAATGTGCTTCTCTTACTGATTTCACTCACAATCAGGTGCTTTCTAGATGACAGACAATTTTCGAAAAGCATAGGAGTGGCAGGATGCTACATTCAACGTATACTCAGCTTTTAAACAGCATCATTAAAGTGTTCTACAACCCTTGATAAAAATCTCTTTCTAAATTCTGAGAGTAATGCTAGCAGTCGAGTATAAAATAGGAGTTATTGTCTTTAGAATACAGGTGAAGCACAGGTGTAAGAAATCAGGCAAGAAGTGGCAACACATACCAACTGACAAATCAATTAATCCTTTCACTTGCCATAGGAGAGGTAATTTCACTTTTTAAATTCTGGAACAATAGTCTTGGAGAATTAATAAGTTTGTATAAGGACTATATTTATAAATATTTAAAATCTTTACCCCAGGGAATTTTAAACATGGGTGACATGGGACAAAACATTACAAATTATAAAAAACAAAATAAAACAAGGAACAAATACATACATAAAAACTGATAAAACCAAAAACACACCACTAAACAAAACCAAGAAACTAACCAAACAAAAAAATTAGATCTCATAAATTTGTCTGGGGCTTT
>JBBMKD010000145.1:85551451-85565759 GCA_037834095.1 Argya squamiceps | reverse complement strand
TATTTAGAAATATTTAAAATCTTTACCCCAGGGAATTTGAAACATGGGTGACATGGGACAAAACATTACAAATTAGAAAAAACAAAATAAAACAAGGAACAAATACATACATAAAAACTGATAAAACCAAAAACACACCACTACACAAAACCAAGAAACTAACCAAACAAAAAAATTAGATCTCATAAATTTGTCTGGGACTTTAATACTCAATTGACATTTCCTGGAGAATTTTTTTCTGTTACATGACCTTTTTGTATATAATAACAACTAACCTTTTTGTTTTAGCCACTCACTAAATACTTGGAACTAAAATCTCTCTTCACTAAGCAAATAACATAAATTTCTTCATTAAATAGATATTTTTAATATTAAATATTTAAATAGCAATTTAAACCCATAAAAAATATCTTGACAAACTTTTATAGAGGTGCTTTCAGGGATCTAATTACATCTTAATTCATACATGAAAGCATTTAAGGTTTAATTACAAAATTTTATGGTATACTTTTTATCTGTCTTCATAATTTCATCATGTTTTCAGATATGTACAGGACTAGCACTTTTTCGAAAGAAGCTTTGAACAAGCCAATGTTGCTTAGATTTTTCTTTATATGCAAGTAATTTTAGATCTTAAACAAAAGCCAGGCTATTTTTTTAAAATATGTAAAAAAATTTTAGAGAGTTTGGTTAATAAATGATTTTTATTTCTAAAGTCCTGAAGAAATCATTACTCTATACCTCTCTGTCATAACATTCCTAGAATAGACTGAAGGCTGCTTTTTTTCTTCTTTCTGTATGTAAAGAAATTCCAAACAATAATGTTGAATTGCAAAAGTGTGGGATATCTACTACTCTAGACCTTCTGAACAATGCATAAAATACTCACGTGGCAACACAACACAAAAAACTACTATGTATCAAAGACACTCCTGCTGGATGTGTGCTGTCCCCCTAAACAGAATGCCTCCCTTACAAGACCTAGCAAACACTTACGGGTCAAGAGTACAAGTTGTTTACCTCTGGCATATATGATTGATAATATAATAAGAGAAAAAAATTCTCAGATCATCCTATGCTGCAACTTAAAATTAGAACTTTAAAAAAAAAAAAAATGGAGCCCTAGTCTGATGAATTAGGTTAGTGTTTGAGTTTAGAAAGATTAGATAAAGTAGTATTTCTTTTTAGGAAGGCCAATACCTACTTTACAGATCTCCTTCTACCTCAGTCTGCAAAACAGTGCGTATTTTTTTAATGTAATTATAGAATTCTGTCTTACAACAAAATTTGCATTGTAGAGAATATAGAAGAAATAGAAGACAACAAAGAGAACCTTCGTCTTTTAACTCTAAGTTCTGTCCCTATTTTTATGATCAAAGTACTTCATTTTACCCTGTAATTGCTGCTATTTGTAGTCAATATTTAATGTTCCTTCCCTTGTAAAATCAGCCATTTTATGATGATCTAGAAAGCAAAGGAATACAAAATTCATTTGTTGCTAATGGCAATCATGAAGCTCTCTTCTGCTGTAACCTTTGACAATTTACAAATTTTAAAAAAAGAGAAGGAATTGTAATTATATTGATCCAGCCATAGTGGATTTGCATTAAATACTAATACAGGTATGAATTTTAACCAAGTCTGGCACATGGTCATAGTGTGATGTTGCTAATGAATATTTATTTTATAAACTTATGTTTTGGACAGAAGAAAACAAAACCAAGAAAAGCTATCATCACCATCATTAATAAGATTCAATACCATTGCCATAGGATGAATGAAGAAAACCCAAACCTCCTCAGATAAATAAACATTTACCAGGAATAAGATTTAGCATTAGGCCTGCATAAAACATGTAAAATTTCTTACTCATAATTCTATTTAATAGCTGATATTTATTGCTAGTTTGGTTGTGTTACAAACATCTTAAGCTGGTTTTAAAATTTAAGTTTTGGGGTTTTTTTTTCTCTTAAAATTCAGATGATTATAAAAATTAATTTTTTATACGAAAATAAGAAGAGATTTCTCCCTGAAAGTTCTAAAGTTTTACCTGGAATGACTACATGAAAAAAAATTACATTTTTTCCTGGGGAGCAAATCTCTGTTTAAATACAAATCCTGATGAACCTGTATTTGAGTGAAGCATATGTTATTGCTTCCATCTCCTCTTCCATATTAATTCATGCTGGTATCTTCTCTTTCTTATCATTACCCTGGCTTCATTTTTTCCTTAAACCTGAAGATATGAAGCACTTTTATTCTATAAACAGGTAGTAGTAGTGATAAAAAATAATACACATATAAGTAACATATATACGAGCTCCACAGTTTTTTTCATGGGAAATGTCATAGAGTTGGCTAAATTTCATACTAGCCCTTGCTTGGAATATAATATTTTTTTTCTTCATTCAATGTTTTTATCTACAAATATTTTAAAAACTTCTCCAGATGGTCACCTTCTTTTACAACAAGATTAATTGGAAATGTTTCATGTGGCTTGAAAGCAAAATACTTAATCACAATTTCTTGGTCTGCCTATATGGAAGAAATTATTTTTTGTTGGTTTTTTTTGAGTATTTTTGTAGACGTTTTTGTTGTTTTTCCTACATTCATACCTCACTGCTCAAATCTTTTCTTTGGTTGCTCAGGGCCTTAAAATAGGTCACCGAAAGGGTCTGTTGAACTATGCATCCTGGTGTTAATAACAGGAAACACAAAAGAATAAGGCAAGCAGATAGTTATACTTACCGTGAATATTATCCCAAAGATCAATGACTCTATAATTCAGGTGCTGTTTTAAACAAAGGTGCTCTTCTCACAGATAATACCACTGTCTACCAAAAATAATTCTCTTGTTAGTGTTATCTCTATATTCCTTGGGACCTACAATAACATCAATGTAGAAATTGTGTCATTTCAGATCAAACTTAACTGCAGTGGAAAAAGTGGCAGAACATTTGCACAGACATGGAAATTACACTTGCTGCATTTCTTTCTTAAGATAATTGCAGTATGGAGTTGTTTGAAAAGATTAGGGTATGTCTAAGTGCCTAATAGAGATGATCATTATCTAATAAAGGAAACCAAAAATGGGCCTGATGACACAGATGATATGGAAATTTATATACTTTGTGAGTTTAGTTTTTCCAGGCTCAGCTCTGCAAGCTGATGCACAGACACAAGTCATGTGTAACCATTTTAGAACACAGGACTCTCTACATGTTCCTGCATAGAAATCTTTTCTATTTGTACAGGTCCTTCAGACACATGCAATATTTTGTTCTTTCTTAAATATCTCATGCATTCATTGCAAATATAAAATTTAGATTGTGTAAATATATTTGCACACTTAATTTTAACACCACTTTTAAAAGATGTGTCTTTTCACAACAACTGTTCTTTTTTTAAAAAATGCCATAAAAACAGCAACAACACAAATATAATTTTCCCTATGTTTAGTGTTTAAAGAAACTCTTCAAAAGGTAAGCAGATTATAAGAACTAGAGGATGAAGATATTGTCCTTCATATGTCAAATTACTTCCAAATTTTTATCAGTATTCTGGACAGGTAAAATGTGGGTAACAGAAATCTCTTTTGGATGTTGACACTGCAGAAGAGAGTTTAAAAGAATGAAAAAAATCCTGTAAAATATATATTTGTCTTTACAAATTATGCCTTTGCATTGGATCAGTTTTTACACTGATAAAAATGTCTTCTTAATGTTATTAAATTTGGAATATGTTTAGCAATTTTCACAAGTATTTTCTAGGGGTGAGTGATACAGCATGGCTGAGAATTTGGGATCAAGGACACGATATGATTCCTCTCCATCACTCAGGTATTAAACATGAATTATAGAAGGCGATTACATCTGTCACCCTTGCCTGAAGCAATAATATTAAGGTTTTACAAAGCTATCAAAAACCTGCTGTGTCAGAGATTAGCATAATTTCAAATTATTATCAAGCGTGGGAGGGTAATACTTTCATTCAAACCATATTTGAAGAAACATGGGAAATATAAAGAAAATTCTATGTTGTCAAATTTCTACTTAAATGGGAGCTCTTACAAAAAAGGTGGGGTTATTTTCATTCTTTTTTTTATGCATACTTTTTTTTTTTGCTGGTATATAAAATGAAAATTTTCATCAGAATGGTAAAAGCAAAACTTTTTAATTAGCCTAGAATGAAATAAGAATGTTGTATAAGGTAATCTGTAAACGAGACAGTAGTAAAACTAGACATCTATTCACTGAAGTGGCATAATATTTTTCCATATATAATGACACAGGGACATAGTTATTATCTGAGCCTCTTTGTGACGTTTTCATGAGCAGTCTCTAAAGAAGCAGGTAGATACAACAGAAGTAGCTATGATAACACAACAACACTTTTTCATCTTTCTATTGATAAAATAGACCAGCACCTAAGGTCCAGTTGTATCTATGGCCTAGCTCCTATTTTCCACCTGCCCTGGGTAACCCAACAAATGTTTAAACCAAGACACTAACATACAGGTGAAAGTAGTTAAAAATACTCAAAGGCCTTTCAGAAATTGGATGTCTTTAATTTTCAATTGTCTTAGTAGATCAGAGGAAACATTCTTATTTTACAGACTGGAAAGAGAACGTGATTCTTTTCAACAAAATGTACCTACCTGAAAGTTAGGTTCTGAGGCAAAGTTAGTCCCTTCTTTTGCTTTACTCTGCTTGGGAAAGATGGAGGATAGGAGAGAAGAAAGAAGTAACCAGTAAGAAGTGTGTAAGAAGAAAGAAAGAGAAAGGAAGAAGAAAGAAAGAAGTATGTAAGAAAGAAAGAAGTATATAAGAATGAAAGAAGTAAGTACTAAGAAGTACGAAAGGAAGAAAGGAAGGGAGAAAGAGAGACAGAGTGAAAGAAGCAAGAAATATGTAAGAATTAAAGAACAAATGAATGAAAGAAAGAAGTAAGAAGAAAGAAAAGAAAGAGGAGGGAAGGAAAGTGGGTAGGTAGGTGTGGGGGTTGGAGACATGGAGAGAGGGAAAGCCCCCTCCAACAATCCCAGCCATGTCTCGCTGCTCCCCTCCATCTTGCTGGGGTGAGGGTCCCCCACTTCCACTGTCACTCCGCTACATGCTAGAGAGTGGAGAATTCCACAGGTTAATTCACACTTTGGGAAGGTGGGAAGGCCCAGGTGCGTCCCTTGCAGGGGCCCTGTCAACACTGAGGGTCTATTCCATCATCTCTGGTGCAGGGTCTGGGGTCCCCTTTGGGGGCCCTTTGCTGGGCCATGACACCCCTCTGCTGTGGAAGAGCTTTTCCCAGATGAAGGGCCCTCAGCCGGGCTCCTCTGCACAGGGAGGGTGGGCGGCCACTGCCTCTGCCCTGAGGCTTTGCCAACACCCACCCAAAGCCTCTCTCCCCACCCTTTGGTGGAGGGTCCGTGCCAACCGGGCAGCTGATAGCCCCGGGGCTGTCATCTCCTCTTTGAAGGTGCTGAACTTGTGCTTTGAGAATGTCCCCAGCCCTGAGCTGATACAATGGTCAAAAGTCTTTCAAGAAAATATTTAAGCCATAAACTATAATATTTCAGTCTCTGACACCAAGAGAAAGTAATTATGTCTTGCAAAGTAATTTACTCTGATTTTTTTCTGAAAAGGAATAAGTTCTAAAAGCGGTGCACCATGTACATATCTGTGTTCTGACTCCGAGAAAACAAATGAGTTCAGATATTCAGGCAGTGTTTTGGGGTATTCAACAAAATATTACCAAAACCATTATGGGGCTGTATAGAATCTGCTAGTAATGGAAATAGAACTTCATCAGAGATAGAAAGATAGCAGATTTAAGTCTTTGACAAGACAAATGTGTTGGGACGGGGAAAAAGAAACCACAACCCTTTTGTGTGAAGAGGGGGCCTAGGTTTAATTCCTCCTGTTTTGGGTCTTTGTTTTTTTTTTTTTTTTTTTTTTTTTTGTAGGTTTTTTTAATACCTAGTATAGCAGAACTTATCTCTGGCTTATAACATAATAATTTTGATTAGTTCTAATTTTTTGATGATCTGTGACTTGCTTAAAAATAGAATAAACAGTTTAACACAGAATAGTCCTTGCCTTGAGAGCTACTTGATTTATTCCTTGTGAGCAAGTTTTGCACCTTAAGTCTTATTTAAAATATGCTGTCCACTCTTTCTGCCTTTACTCCTTCAGTTTATTTCAAGGGGAGCCAGAATTGTTTGTCTTGGGTTTTCCACATGTTTGTGGTCCTTTGCTTTTTAGATCAGTTCCTGAGACTAGACATACAACCACTACAAATCTTTAGAAACTATGCTTTATTGGCTCCAGAAAAATCTGCTTTATTTTCAGGAACAAGTATACGGCAGAAACCATAGAATCTGTGGCTGCACAGATCAGTTTGGCTTAAAATAATATTATTGCTTTTTCTTGTTGTTAGAAGGGACTTTGGAACATGAACAAAATGACAAAATGACAAAATGACAAAATGACATCTCTAGGTACTGGACAATCTTGTAAATCATTTGCATCTCACTTACTTAAATGGTGACTCTAAGAATTGTTTTTAAATTATACCTAGTTAGTTTATGGATTCTGAACACTTGAAAACACAGTTCTGTTATTTCTGATTCATATGCAAAACAATATCTAAAATTACATCCATTCTGTAGTTCTCTTAGATACATGGATATCCTCATCCTTGCTTTTTCAGTCAAATCTTATTAAGTAAAAGAAATGATAACTGTAAATATGAGGAGAAAAAGAACAGTACACATAGATTGTTGAGCTTCCAGCCTTTCTTAACTCACTTTTTAGCCAAAGAGAAGATTGTATTATGATCTATTTTTACATGCACAGCAGTCTTTTGCAGTAACTGAAGCCCTTACATCTATTGCCATCTGAGCTGAGCAAATTAGTTGTGAGTAAACATATTCTTAATTAATTTTTTTATAAAACTCTCATTAAGAAGCACAAAAGGGAGGCAGAATGTAGTAATAATAACAAGAACAAAACTTTTTAGTTATTGTGTTGTGGTGTGCTGACTTCACTGGCCTCCAAGTGCCCACCAATCCACTCTGTCATTGCCTCTTCTCAACAGAAGAGGGGGAGAAAATATGATAAAAAGATTCTGCATAAAGATGAAGAACACATACCAGTTACTGCAACAAGAAAATATGACTCAGCTTAGGGAAATTAATTTAACATATTTCCAAATAGGATAATGAAGAAATAAACCCAAATATTAAAACCATCTTTCTCCCACCCCTTCATATTCCCCATGCTAAACTTTCCTTCTGATTTCTCTACCTACTCCCATCTGACTGGCACGTGTAGGGAAGGAATGGGGGATTGTGGTCAGCTCATAACGTATTATCTCTGCTACTTCTTTCTCCTCACACTCTTCCAATAAACTGTAGGGTTTCATCCATGCAATACAGTCACTCATGAACTTCTCCAATGTCCCTGCCACAGACTGTGGCTCCTCATGAACTGCTCCAGCTTTGTCTCTTCTCCCTAGTGCCACAGGTTCTGGCCTGGAGTCTGCTCCTTTGCAGGCTCTTCATAAGATCAAACCTTCCTTTGGGAACATCCTTCTGCTCCAGTGTGAGATTCTCCTGGGCTGCAGGTGGCACCACTATGGAACTCCATGGGCTGCACGACAGCCTCCATTGGTTTCCAGTGTCCTCTCAGCACCCTCTACTATCCAACTTTGCTACATAAACCAAACACATATGGACACTGCGTAAGGACGGTGAGAAATCTTTAGACTGTAAGAAAGTATAATCCTAAATCTGTAGATTAAAGCTGACATGTCAGATATAAATCTGTGTTCTACCTATTCAGCCAGTGTCATAGCTGCTTTGGTTCTGCTGCAATACAAAATAAATCAAAAAATATATAAAACAAAGCAGCACTTCTCAGTTAAGAATCTCCATTATTAAATAGCCAATTTGCAAGGAACAAGATATATGGGCTCTGTGTCTCTCAGAGTCCTGTATCACCTCCTTTCTTTACTATCACATCATCTTCACAGAAAATGACACCTACTTGGAGTGATCAATGCTCAACAGAGTAAAAGGCTATTCTACAACAGGGATTGGTATTCCAGTGCAACTACAGAATAGCTTTCTACTTTGCTTTCATATTTGCTTACATATATTATGTTCAATACATTTCTGAAAATTTCATGGTGTTTTTTTATCATGAAGTCAAAGCACCATTCATTATAAAAAAGCAGCACTGAAAAGCAAAAATCATTTTTGTGGTTTGCATAATTTAAAGTGCAAACTCAGAGGCACAGATGTGGACTCTTACTAGCAACAGATCACAGTATTTTTATGAACAAATCTAAATCTAATGCTCAGACTAAATATGATTGTGTTTGTTTTCTCTGTTGGTTGCATCTGGTACTTGCAAGGATTTTATTCTTAAGTGTTAATTTACATCAACAGAATAATTCATAATTGTTGTTGTAATTTGATAGTATCACTGTGTTTTGAGTTTGACACAGCCACACAGTCCTGAAACGAAATATCTTGTGTCTGTGATCCCAATTTATGCAAATTGTACAGGCTGCTAAAACTAGCCATTTCTAGACCACTTTATGTGACAACATGGGTTGCCTTTCTCATATGTGTGCATGTGTGTTTGTAGGAGTGAGTGACAGTGCATCTTTGCTTTTCCTTTCTGACACACACTACAAAATAGAGGTAGACTGTGTTCTCTCATATGTAACACTGACATATACAATTGGATACCTCTTCTTTTTCGTTCTCTTGCTCTAGCTGCTAACAACTGAGTTAATATTAACAACTGTTAATGATACAAAAGCTATTAAAAATTATATTTATACTTTTAATATAAACTATCTTTTATATTAAAAATCTATAAATGCAGGTTCAAATAATTCCCTGGAGTTAGTATTACAGCCATAAGAAAAAATACTTTTGGACAAAATTATCTCTTCTGGTTTGGTAATACATACTTATGTCTTTAAACTGCTTCTTTTGTTAGAATTTTTTATCATCTTAGTATATTTAGCTTAGGAAGGAAGTTTCTTTTGTTGTGGAGAGGACTATGTCCTCTTCCTCCCTATCTTTCATCATATCCAGTATTTGTAGGTCTGAGTATTTTTTTTTCCTTTCTTTCTCCACAAGAAGTTCTAAGAGGGATATTTCTAAAATTATTTTGAAAACCAGAAAAATAATAATGTTGAAATATTTTGTCAGTCTTAACTGAGTGGTAAATGTGATATAAAGTGGTTTATTCTCTTTATTAAACTCCAATGTATTTTATTTCCTGTTGCAGCATATATTAATAGAAATTTAAAATTCCCTCTTTTATTGATCAAGTCTTCAGTGAATGAGTTTGTTACAGAATTCAGAATTCATCAAATTAAAATAAATCAAAGGCTTTCTCACAATGTTTGGACCCCCAAATAATTTGGTTTTTTGCTTGTTTTGCTACTAAAACCATCACAGAATGCATTGTGGAAGCCTGCAAGTACACAAGACAACTACAGCACAACTGCCTTTCTTAGTGTTGATGTCACAGTTGTCTAAAGAAGAAAATATATTTGTATAGAAAAGAAAAAACTGTGGAAAAGAAAATAAATTAGAAGGTGTCACCAAGCATTAAGCACCTAGATGGTTACAGGATGGAATTAGATTTTAAGAATGAGAGGTAATAACATTCCCACTGACTTACAAGCAGTAGGATGTTACCCAGAGTTTGGGAACAATAAAGCTCCTATATGATACAAGAGGATAGAAATTAATTGTCTTCAGACTTAGAAAGATAAAGAAGATGCAGAGTACAGTGAGAGAATAAAAAAATGTTTTTGCAATTAGAGAAGTAAAAGACGTTTTAGAGGAAAGAATATATATTTATTTTTGTTGAAAATTTATTGACCTTGCTTCTTTGGAAATCTGTTTTTAAAATCTTATGCATTGGCTCATAGTTTTGATTCCTTCTCTGTCGATCTATTCTTTAAGCTTCTGTCAGGCATTTATTCTGTATGTGCATACTACAGCTATGAGTTAGGCTGATTTCTCTTTGTATTTCTGTGATGCTTTTTGAGACAGAGGCAAAAATAGTGATGAATATGAGAATGACAAGAATAGTGTTAGTATCCAGAAAAGGTAATAGATTTTCTTTTTTCCTCTTTTATCATCTTGTCATTCTGAAATCTGTTGCAGTGCATGGTTAAGCCTGTCAGATCAGCCCAGTTTGCTCCTTCCCAAACCCCTCCCCTGACCCCCTTGTCAATCACCCTGCCCAAGTGCTCAGGCACCTGCCCCTTTCCATTGTCCTAACAAGCGTACCCTTCTAGAACACACAACCCCTTCCTAATCATTGGCCAGAATCCCCCTGTGGCCTCAAGCTATGTTCTGAGGTACTTAAGGGAGAAGGTAGGCCAGCCCAGTGCCTTTTCTACATGGAGTTCTACCAATAAACATCTTTCTACACACGGAAGGGGTCCGCTCTTCTTTTCCAAAAGCTTCACCACACTTCCAGCTAGCAGAACTGAGGGACCCATGAACTCGTGCTGTTGCCTGGAGTAAGCAGCCAAAGCTGGTAAGCTGCTCCCAGAGGAAAACCACAGCAGAAATCCAGTAGAAACTACTTGGTTTCATATCCTTTCAAACGATATCCTTACAATCTAAACTTAATAAGTCTTTGATGAAAAGTTAAATTAAACTCTAGCCAATGTGGAGGGTGTAGCAAGATGATGGCAGCGGGGCCTGGGGCTGCCCCAATGCTGGACACAGATGCTTCAAGTCAACCCACCCACCACAGGACACAGCTGAGCCCACAGGTGAGGGCGTAGTGGCTTCAGAAAAACACAATAAAAACATGGGCAAAAAATATTAGATAGTGGGACAACAGAATCTAAAAGAATGAATAGAAAAAAAAAGAGGCAAAAAAGAGGGTGAAAGAAGAAATCTGGCAGGTAGTACTCCAGGTGCTAGAGCAGAGATTCCTCTCAGGCATGTGGGAAGACCCCAAGTCAAATCTTGTTTGCCCATGACATTAAGGGAACTCTATGTCTTTGTGTGAACTCATGAGCTTTTTCATCTCCTTTTCTCCCCTGCCCTCATGAGGATGGAGAGCGAGAGAGTGGCTGAGAGGGAATTTGGAGCCAGACAGCATCAACCCATCACACACACACTAGATGCAACATAAAAGCTGTAGGTAAAGCAGACTATAGAATATAAAACATAAAATACCTAATATTGTGGTAGTGTTTGGTTTGGTATTTGTTTATGCTCCCTGTCAGCCATTTTGTTCATGGACTTCCATTTTGTTATTTACTATTCTAAGTTTTAAGTTCGCCTGGCGACAGGGTCCTCATTGGTTACAAGTTTGGTTCAGCAGTTACCTGGCAATTATGTAGTGTATCAGTTTAGGGGGGCTGCCTGCCATTCCGAGGCCTCGCCCCTCAGATGGATACATCTGAGGGGGGACGCCGGGTGGTTGGCTGGCAGCCCATCACCCCATTCCCACCTAGTTCATGATTGGTTTGTGTCCCTATAGTACCACTCCACAGTTCCAGGTTATTGGTTGTTTGCTGTTACTATGGTAATATGTTCAGAGAGACCAACCCCATTACAAAAACCTCTGTACCTCTACATCAGTGTCTCTCTGGAGGCACCGGTGGTGAGGAGAGGATCCCTCAATAAACTCCCACTGTTCCGCCCATCCAGAGAGTGCCGTCTCTTTCTCCTCGTTCTATCATGATTCTCCTTTAGTGCTGCATCGCGGCTAGTGACGACTCACTCTTCAGGTTTGCGGGCGTGCCTTGGTTTTCTAGCCGGAGTTGACAGGCACGTGGCTGTTGCGGTGACTCCCAACAGCTTACCACCGCATAATATCATATGTATTTCCAGAATTACATTGATTTCAAATTCAGACTAAAAAATCCTTTATGGCAGCTCTGTGACAAAAGAAAAGGCAGCTTAGACACAAGTCAGCAGGTTTTGATAATAAAGTAAAAAGATAGGTTGTTCCGATTGTGATTTAAATAATTAGCGAAAGAGCGAAATTGCCACACAGACAACTTTTGTCAGGGTCTCAAGAGCAGTGAATGAATTCCATACGTTTCTTTCCTTCCATACATATCTTTGCTTAACCTGCTAAACTGTTTTTCGCCTCACTTTTGCTGTTCTGGTTCTCTCCCTCATCCCACGGGAGCAGCATAACCAACAACAGGATGGAACCTTAGCTATCAGCTAGGGTCAACCCACCACAAGCACATAATTGTCCAGGCTACAAAAAATAATTTAGTATTGTGGTACAATAAGTATAAAACTACAAAGTCTGCACAAGTAGTATAAGAGTCTAGAGAGATTTGTGGAGAAATAATTAGATGGTATCATCAGCAAGAAATGAGGTGTCTTAGTACAAAGTGATATATTTATACTAGATTTTATAAGACAATACTTTTATGGACTTCTACATTGGCAGAGCCTTAAGATCTTTTCCCAATGATTCACATTCTTGTTTTACTTATGAAGTGGAAAATACATATATCATTATTGAGACAACCATGCACTCAGAGTGCTTCAATAAAAACTTCATGTCCTTCAAGCATCAGCACCATGTTATCTAGAAGTCTTTCGTACTTTTTCTATGTAGCAATCTTATGGATAGCTCCCCACAGCTCTGATTCTTTCTCTCCTTCTTCTCTCTTTCTGCAGTTCCAGCTCACTGCTTCCTGTCCCCAGCACGGCCACCTACCCCTGTCCGTCCCTCAAACAGTGGCTTACCTGATCTGTCCCTCACACAACTATAAAGTGGCTCGTTTGTGGGGAATGCTTTCTCCGGCTAGCTGATTCCCTAAGCCAATTTATAGTAGTTTATGGGTTCTCCAGGTAGCTCGCTGAGGCATGGATTCAGGCTTGGAAGAAAGAAGCATGCTCTCTCTGGGTTAGAAGGGTTTTTATTGAGTGCAGTCCATGTGGCAGGAGCCTTGCCAGAGCCCCAGCATCCACATGTGAAGGTGTGGAGAGAGAGAGAGTGAGGGTGTGTGTGTCCCTTTTTCCCAGCTTGGGGACTGGGCGGGGAAACACTGACCCAATGGGGAAGGAAAGGGGTGGGGTTACATCAGGATGAGCCAGGTATAAGGGTAGGAATAGGGGGTTGAACGGAACATATCATTACAGACAAATAACAAAATACAAATACAAAAACCCTGAAATTCACGCTGCTACACACAACCTCCTGTCCCTTCCTCCTCACAGCACAACCAGCAGACTCCTACTGACTCTACCCACTAACTCACTCTTTTATCACACCCAGCTGTGAGGGCAAGGCTGTTCCCACTCTTTGGTAATTAACACAGCTGCAATATATCAGAGGCAGGATTGCCTTTAGCACTAACTCTGTCTTCCCACATACATACTTTCAAGACAGTTAGCTTCCTGTTTTGTTTTTTGTTTTTTTTTTTAACATGTTAGCTTATGATTTACATGCAGGATATCATTTTTCTAAGGAATGAATTGGAAAGCATTTTGCCTTCTCTCCTAGTGCAAGGAGCACATCACTATTTGTTTACAAGCCTTTGTAATTTATATGCCCCCCCTTGAAGGAAAGGTAACAGGTTCTCTTTAACAGAGACCCTTGGGGCAGATTACAGTGAAATAACAGTGAATGGCCAGAGCATATACACATATCTATCAAAGAAAGAGAAAGATAAGTAAGATAAGCTAGATAGTGCAGAGGAAAAATGCAAGGTGCCAGGACCAAGAATGCTTACAGACAAACAGATTTGACTTCTGGGAACTGACATAGTTTCCTTGACTTTAAACAGGTCTCTCTCATCCTACATAACTTAACTTATCTGGCTACTGACTGCTGTTCATCCTTGTAATGCAGTTATTCTGACCTTAAAACGGCCAAATTGATCATCACTGAAAGGATGCTTACTTAGGAAAAGTGGGTATGTTGAAAACTTAAAACCTTTATGAATATAGAGAGATAGATATAAATACATTTTTTTGAATAATATTTTCCATAGTATTGCAGATGATTAAGTGATAAAGGAAATGCTAAAAAATTTAAACCTGGACCAGAAAAAGGAAAGTTGTTATTGATTTCTTGCTTTCTAAATATAGTCTTAACAATTGTCTAGGTTCTATATCGTTCTGTCCATGGTGATACTTGGGCCACTACTGACCTCATTTTTCTGGATTCAATTTGCACACATTCTGCCCTAATAGCAAGATCTGTATGCCTACTGATGCCTAGAAGGCTGACCTGAAACAGAGACTGGACACGGCTAGAGAGTAAAGTAGGTATTTATTCACAAGCCT
>JBBMKD010000145.1:85504463-85551351 GCA_037834095.1 Argya squamiceps | reverse complement strand
AACTACATCCCTAGGTAACACAGAATCTGCAAGCTAAAACTTAGGGTATCACTACCACAAGCCATACTATTCACACAGATTTTCATCTAAGAGGAATGATGTGTAGAGATGAGAGTGTGCTAATCAGGAAGTAGAATAGAGTCGTAACAATAGAATATGCTGAGTTGGAAGGTACCCATCAGAATCATTGAGTCCAACTCCTGGTCCTGTGCAGGACCATCACCAAGAAACTCACCATGTGTGCCTGAGAGCATTGTCAAGATGCTTCTTGAACACAGACAGGCTTGGTGCTGTGACCACTTCTCTGAGGAGTCTGTTCCAGTGCTCAGTCATCCTCTGGGTGAAAAACCTTTTCTTGATCTCCAGCCTCAACCTCCCCTTTCAGCTTCAAACTCTTTCCTCGAGTCTTGTCACTGGTCGTGGAAATGAGGAGATTGATACCTGCCCCTCTGCTTAAGAATCAAAGACACGACTACACCTGGATAACGGAATTCAGGTTAACTTTGCCTAATCCAGCATGCAATTCCCTGCTCACTGGAGGTGAAGTTTTAACAGTGTCCTAGTGTTGGAGTCTCTGTCTGAACACTTCTTCCTATTATGAAGATACAAATGAAAAGTATTGCTATTTAAGGCTCTTCCAAAACATCCAAGTTAATAACTTAATGAAAGAGGTTTTGTTTTTATTTTGGTGTCTGTGTGATAAATACGAAAGACAGAAGTAGTGGTAATGGGGTCCTTAAAATTTATAAGCTTATACAAAATGTTGTGAGCTGTTTCACTTAATTTGTATGTGAAGTGGTTTGAAAACAAAACGAGTGAGAGGCTCCAAGTCAGAAATACAATTTAATAAGAAGAAAAGAAAAAAAAAAGTGAAATAAAATAAAAGCAATAATACAAAAGACCACTGACAGAGTCAGAATACAGCCTGAGCAGAGTGATAGAAGCAGTCCAGATGAGGTGGTCTTCCTGAAGCAGTGATCTTGTAGAAAGGTCTGGTAGTTCTGGTCCTCTGGGAATTGAGTGGGTAAGAGCTACTTGTACTGTCCTAAATCCCAGATTATATCCAGGTGAGAATGCTTGGCTCCTCCCCCTGGGCAGAGCATCTCACAATGGGCTGATGAGTCATACAGGGGGTCCTTGATGGCCCATTAAAGAGAGATAACTCCTGGAGGGAGTTATCTATGAGTCATCCAGCAGGCATTTGATGGGGCATTAACAGAAGACACCCCAGAGGGAGGAGGGGCCTGGGAGAACACTGCTCCAACAATTAGATTCAACAGTTCATGAAGATGGTGATAGAATGCTTTGTGCACATCCTATACTACAACCCAGGAGAGTATGTGCTTCTTGCTAGGTGTTATTTCTAAACAATGTATTAACACCCTTCAAAATTATTCTTTACTGATTGGGCCTGAAAACAGTACAAAGAGATTGCTTCTGAGTCAGTAGATAAGTCTTTATTTTCATTCAGTAATCCAACTACTTGTTTGTTTTATCGAACTAGTGCTGGGATACATATTTCCAAAGAATCTCCAATGACTTCTGCATGCAAAACGCTAATACAGAACCTGAATAGCATTAATATGATGCAGTATGTTTCTACACATCAAAAAGTCAGATAGCCATTCCTAGAAAAAAAATATGGAATATGGTTCAATTTATTGAACGACAGGTAAGTTCCATAGAGGCTGGCAGGTAAATTGACTGTCATATCTGGGTCTGATTCAAAAAAGAAGAGGGAAAGGAAAATTTGTATATTTTAATCTCAAAGGATTAAAGGAAAGAAGAAAGATATAATTCGTGATATCAGTTGCTGGTCTTTTAAAAAGTAATATATTTTTCATTCTTTAGGATGACAGTCGCTGACACAAATGCTAGCATATTTTTGATTCGTGAGATATTTGGCAAATACATTTTATTTGCTTGTCCTAGTAGTCCTTGAGAGCTAGATCCTAAAATAAAGAAATCCTTATTCATAAGGAAACAGCCCATCTACATATTCTTCTACAGTAACCTTTCCCTTTTCCCCAAATTCGCCCAACAAACTATTATGAAGATATGAATAGATGTCTTTATATGTTTTTACCTATATGACCTCTATACTTTTGTCAAGTGGATATATTGGTTCACAAATGGCAGGTGAATTTTAAAGACTAAATGGACATTTTGGCTCCTAATGAACAGTAGCTAAACAAAAATTTGTTGTGCACTTTGTTTCTACAACAAAAGTAAAAACTGTTCACTGGCCATGTGGTCAGTATGCTTGGCTGCACTGCAGTACAGATGGTGTATTATGGTACAATCAAGATTAGAAAAAGTTAGATGACTTTATTTCCTCAAGACCCCCAATTCAGTACTTTACAGTAAACAATAGAAATATATCATAAAAGCTTTGAATGAGATGCATTGAAAGAGTTTTTATTCAGTGCCTCACCAGGTAAGTATTGGTTTAAGGTGTGCAGGGAGTTCTCAGAAAAATGGTTCTCCAAATATTCAAAAACATTTTCTTGCTTGCTTGCTTTCTAGCTTGCTTTCTCTCTGTCATTCTCTATTTCTTTCTCCTTCTCTCTCTCTCTCTTTCTCTCAATTGTATTCTGTAGTAGCAAACAATACTTGCTATGCTTTCTGCATTATCTCCAGGCTCATTTATTTTTTATTTCTCATTGTAACAAATAGAGATGTAATGCAGAGACAATGCACAGTAAGGTGGTATACTACCAGATGAATTAGCTATCTGGAAAAGATATCATGCGGAACCATCCTTTAGCACAAAGTTGTACCTTGAAGGAATGTCCAAGTCTTTAAGAAGCTTTTCTGTTAGCTTCAGTGAGAGTACATTTGAAGGCAAGGCCTGCTCTCAGCAAGGGCTTGGCACCTTGCAGGATGAAGCTTTACTGAATACTTCTTTTTCATATGGTATGAGATTTAATACCTGTTTCTAACAATTGCTCAGTCCATCTATCTGACCATAGCATTTCTGAAGTTGTGACTCTGGACTGTGATTACTTCTTTTTATGGTCATCATATATCTTACCATAAGTCACAGTGTGCCAATTAAATTGTTGTTTTCAGATGGTTTTCTTGGCATCAGATTTTATAATGTATAATTTTTGGTCAATCAATAATCACATCTTCTAGCATTTTGTTTAAAAAATAGAAAATATTTTAACTCTTACATTTTTACTTCCTCAAGAAAAAGTTACATAAATAAATATAGGTTCTTAATTGTGTCATTATAAAAGGGGTGAGATAGCTGACACAAGGCAATTAAGGCAAGGAGTGTTGTTGCCATAAAAGATTACATGTAAGTGGTGCTTATTTCTCATTTCAAGACATTTAAAGAATCCAGGGTTCAATATGATCAAGTCAAACTCTGGTGCTGAAAATAACAAAAGACATCCCACAGTCAGTCAGAAATATTAACTATTAGAGTTTACTGAATAGTGGCTCAAGCTTTGTCTGCTTGAAAGCCCTGTTCATTCTGTTAGGCTCTCCTAGAATGATACTATTCCTTATAGAGAAGTGACTTTTAAACTATATAATGCCTTTAAAATTATGTGCAGAACTCTCATTGACTTGAAAGGGATTTCTGAGTGCAGTTGTATGTAGCTCTCAAACATGGCAGGAGACAGCTGAGGTTACTTAATGAGTTTCTCTAAATCAGGTAACTATTTGGGGATTTATATGGACATGCAGAGATGGATGACAAGCAAAACATATTCAAATAATTTTTGTTTTGGTTTGGGTTTTTTTAATGAAACACAGTGTTATCAAAAAAACCTACTGCTCAAAAGTAAGAATATCATCATACTTTTTATAGGATGTAATTAACCATTTTTATCTTTGCGGAGCTTCTTTGTGACCAATACAAATGGAATTGTTACACAATATCATGGTTTTATTGCAATTGAAAGCAAGTAATTGTAAATCAAGATGATTGTAAAATAATATATATCAAGATTGTAAAATCAAGATTATTAACTTTGTTTATCTTAATTTAGCATGACAAAAAGCAGTGCAGCATTATTGCCTAAAAATATCAGTTTGTGAATCCTAAAAGTACATGTCCCTAGATATATTCTTTGCATTTTATTGTATATGCATTATTTATTCCTTTTTAACATCTTTTTGACTTATTATGATAAGATTTACTTTAAACATTAGGATAAATTCTTACATATAGGTAATATTCTTACCTGCAATTCTTACATATATTTCTTTGTAAAATACATACTTTTTTTGATAAATTCACATCAGAGCATACTGTGTAATACCAGTGATAGCATTACTACAGTTTGATTTTCTATTTTCTTATGAAATAAAAATATTTGTAGAAAAGAATCTTAAGGAAAAAAACCCAAATAACAAACAACTTTTATTTTCCTTTTTAATTGGCAAACAAGGTCACTACATTTCAAAATAAAAGATAAACTCTATATACCAGCATACTTGCAATATAATCCTTTTACCTCCGATTTAAAACTCCAAAATTTTACTTTCATATCTTTGATGTGAAAGTAACTTGGCAGTTATTTGTGAAACACCAGTCCCTTTAATGGAGGAGCAGAAAAAGTAAGAGAAGGCCTTGAGAGTCGTTGCATGGTGATTAATTGATTCCTAGTGCAGTCACAAATCCTGCTAAATTCAGTGAAAACTTTAACATAAGAAATGCTATCATACACTACCATAATTGGAGAAATTTGGCCAAAAAAGCACTGAATACCCAAAGGCTTGATATCCAGATAATATATTTTTTGTCTTTAATCTATTGTTTAAGTCCTACTTGTCCTGTAAAGTGGGGATAATATTTCACATTATTTGCAGTTTATGATAATAAATGAAGCACTTGAACTATAAGAATGAATGGCCCAAGAGAAACAGCCTAAAGTGACTAATTCTGTTGATATGCTAATGTTTCTTGCTTAGGCACCAAATTTTCCTAAAACTTGAGAAGCCAAGTGAAATAGTTCTCCTCAATTAAGTGTTTATGTTCCTTATAACATTGGTGGAAGGAAACTTGACTGCACAGAACAGCTGAGAGAAGGCTAGGATAACACTAGTTTTTCATTTTCTGCTTGATTTTTTAGTTGGTTTGTTGGTTACTCCATTTTTTTTTCTTTTTAATATACTATATGGCTTTTCTTGGTATGCAGTATCACAGTTTACAAAATGCATATTAATTAAATGTGCCTCTGTCTTCAATTTTACTGCTCCATTTTATTACAGAGGCACAGCTGGAGTTTGAATGACAGAATTTGTGAAGGATTTTAATGTAATGTATTGCTGTGTGCAATAATTTAATTTACCAAACATGACTTACTTATTTTTAATTTAGCCTTTCTCTGAAGAACATCTTTTTGATGGAAAGACAAAGCCAAATTATACTGTTATCATTCATAAATCATACTCTTTTTTCATGCCTAATTAAATGAAGTGTCACTAGAATATTGTAAAAAGCTTATTTTTACTATTTATACATTTTCTTCCTTTCAGTTATCATTAAAATATTTTTTTTTATTATTTTTTCAAGGCAATGACTTAATATAACTTTTGCAACATAATCTGATTACTGCAAAACCTTTTCTTGCCATTGTTTGTATATGGAGTCACAGTTTTCCAGCTTGGAGATTGGAAATCAGTTCTTTAACTGTTCCTGTTTTTTTCATTTTTTAAAATTTTTTTCTCTGTTTCTCCAGCAAAGTATCAATGTTATGTTGCTTGACATTTTTGTAACAAACCTGTAGACTCATTAAACACATGAGATTTCAATTGGCTGTGGAAACCCTCTCCATCCCTTGGTATAATTTGTTTTCTCGCATCCATGTGGCCATGAATGAGATTGCCAGGGGATATCAGCAGGAAGCACAGAATCCAGGGGACAGTGTGAAAGACAGGGGAGCCCAAGTGACAGTGGGTTTGGCCCCAGTGAGGAAATTAATGGAAAAGCTTGAATAATGCAGGGTGCGTCTTGTGAGTCAGTGCCTGGCTACCCAGACATTGCTGCTGGAAGGAGAGTGGCTTAACAATCACAACATCCTCACTGAGTAGCGAGAAGATCTGAAGAGAGATAGGATCTAGATGACAAACAGGGCCAAAACTCAGTTAATTGGTCAAAAACTTAGGAGAGTTTTGTAATAGGATTGGGGAAAAATGGTGAATAAATACTGAAGAGTAGTCAATATACGAGAGAAAGTAGCCAGCAAATGGTGTTATGTAGGTGGCTGTCACATTTCTAAGAAATTAGTGTAAATGAACACTGATCCTTCAAGCCTGCTTGCAGATGTACAGTATAAAAAAAAAAAGAAGGTGGAATTAGAGATCTGTGTGTATGTTTGTTCGGAGGATTCTTCCCTTTGGGAACAGGGAGACATGGTAGGGTAACAAATATGTTGATGTGGATATATTCAAACTTTTGAGAAAGTACAGGCAGAGAAGATGAAGAGTTGTTCCATTCCATGCATTGGTACAGCTTCAGTCATTTTCCCTTTCTAAAGGGTGCTGTGACAGCTGACAACAAATGTTTCACTCAGAGATGCCTATCTCATTTTGAAAGTACTCAAGTTTCAGAGTAGTAATTTAGATTAGATATTAGGAAGAAATTCTTTACTGTGAGGGTGATAAGGCACTGGGACAGGTTGTCCAGAGAAATTGTGCATGTGCCATCCTTGGAAGTGTTTGATGCCAATTTGGATGGGACTTTAAGAGACCTGGTCTTGAAGAAGGTCTCCCTGCCAATGGCAGAGGGTGGCAGATTAGATGATCTTTAATGTCCCTTCCAACCCAAGCCATTCTACCATTCTACTGGGGGTGTCTTCATAGCCCACCAATGGTAAATAACCCAGATGACAATGACTGATAAGAATGTGAATTTAAATTTTTAGGTCTGTATGTGTTTACCCAGAACCAGTCTTGATACAGAGGAAGATGACCACTGTCATCACTCTTTCAACCATATACCTTGTGAAAATATAGGAAACAAATGTTTTTAAAATGAAATGAATAAAAAAGCACATTTTCAGATTATTAGAACACAGAAATTTAAATTTTTTTCACTCCATAAAATTTTTATGTAATAACAATTTTTCAGTGAATTAAAAAATTGATTCTGATGAAACCAATTGTACATGTCTTTTAAATATAGATTTCTTAAACAAGTATTAACATTTGACTATATGTTTTTTTCATCAGAAATTCTGTCAGATCTAGTAATCCAAGCATTTTTTTTTATTCAGCCTAGTAAATGTTTAGGCTAATGCAATGCATATTAGAATTAGTTTTTAGGCCATTTACATGGCCTAATGAGTCATCATGGACATGGAGTCACATATGCACTCAGTAAAAAACAATTGTTATCAAATAACAGCTGTATTGCCCCAATGAAAGAGTCAAGATCTGAGTTTTGATGCTTTTCACATCTTACAACACCAAGAATGCTATTTGTTGGTGGTGGTTTAATGGTGGAGACACCTGTTCGTTTTCAGCTGCTGTGGATAGATAAAGCCCAATAACCCATTCTTCATGAACAGTAACACAGAACATCTATCAGATGGTAATGACTTTCAATCACAACTAACATGGAATTAATTTAAACCAGAAACCTAGTAGTAAAATCATGTACATTATCAATCAGGAAGCCCATTAAACTAGGCTAAGGTCATATAAGAAGAGAGTGGCAGATTGAAGCACCGAGGTTCCTCTTACAATTGGATGGTATTGATTAACATTCAAAAAAAGACCAGAATACCAGCTTGATATATTTTGCTTTTAAAGAATAAAAAAAGTAAAAACTTTACATTTCAGTGTCCTTAATTTGGTGAAGTTAGGAACAATGTAATGGTGTTTTATTCAGGAGTGACATAAATTACTCTTTTAGTAAACAAGACTTTTTTTTTTTTCAGTCCTAACTATGTGGGCTATAGATACTCATTTTCTGATAGAAAACAAAACCATAGAGAAATCAGGGGGTAGACAACTTCCTGTAACTCTGTATAACATCTTCTACATTGGGAAATTATTAAAAGTGCTTAAAGGGTATGAATTGTAGCATATGATTTGAGATGTTAGGTCTGTAAGGTATGGAGGCTATCTTCAGTTGATGGAGCAGTCTGTTATTTTCATTTCAATCAATGTTGGATTCACATCCGCAAGAGGGAAATTCAAACCTCCATGAATGACATTTTGAGGTCTTATTAAATAAGTAGCAAAGGTTGGAAAGTTAAGGAAGTAAATCCAAATATTTCTGAATTGAGTATCATTACTCAGAAATAGTAATGCAAGAAAAGACAAAAACTCATATGGGTAAGTAAGAAAGTAATAAAAACTATCAGGATGGGGAAAAAACCACCAAAATGTATAAATATAAAGTATAAAGACTACTGAGAAGATTATGAAGTAAAGCCAAGCAATTTATAAAAGCTAAAAGTGGCATGAGAGGATTGCCCAGGAAAAGAAACAAAGAGTAAGAGATTTTTCACATATAATGTGTTTGACAGGGAAATACAGTCAGCATGCAAATCATGGGAATCCTAATCAGGATGCCTGGAGAGCACTCAAAATCCTTTCCAATACAGACATTTATCCTCCCAGAGGGGTCCATTCTGTCATAGAGAACTCTTCTGCACTTTTAGTTTGACTTCCTTTTCCCTGTGCATTAAATATCTCTTGGAATTCTTATTTCTCATTTTGTTCTTCACAAGTCATGCTATCTCCTCTTAAAGTAAGAATAAAATTAATCTCCTGTGTCTAGAACATCCTTCCATAATGGATTCAAGATTAAGATGACAGTTCAATTTCAAGAGATCAGACAACAAACTGATACAGTAAATGTGATAATAAATATAATATTGAGAACATAAGTAGGATATTCCTCCAATAATTGCAATTCAGAGCTCCAATGAACAACCAAGGGCTATGATGTAATCAAAATGTAGACATGCTACAATTATTAGATTAATTATTATATTTTTTATTCATGTCCATCCAGATATAAGTTTTTATTTGCTTTATTATTTTGAATCTTAAATTTAAAGGATTAGGTTTGCATATTTGTAATAATAATATTAAATCCCTGCCCAATCAAAAAGTGCAAATAAAAATGGCAGGCTATACAAGAAAAAGAAAAACAGAAGTAAATCACATGGAAATATTTATTCTAACACCTGTTGTCTGGATGTTATGATTTCAATTATGAAATTAATGTGATTGATACAGAGACACAAAGCAGCTTTAGGGACCAGTTTAGGAAAGTCATTTCATGAAGAGGCAAAATTCTTGTATAAGGTATGATAATGATAGTAGGTGATAAAGACAGGCAAGAAAAGAGTCACAAGGCTGGAGTGGGATAAAATAAAAGTATAAAAGTCCTTTACATCAAGACCACTTTATTTAAACCTGAAGTAGACAGGTGATTTCTTCAGAAGAAGTTAATTAGCACAGTTGTTTTGCTTCAGAGTGTGTGCATGAGCGTATTTGTCTCAGTTAACAACTAACTTTGGCATGGCACAAGATATAATGCAGTAGAGAAAGAGGTCACAAGGATTCCTTGAAGAACTTAGATTTTATAGCCATTGTTCCAGTTTGGAAGCATTTGCTGGTATAAAAGAGTGATACATATGATTAGTTGAATTGAATTTCACAAGTAAAATAAAACTAAATTCTACTAGCAAGACTGGGAACATAGGAGTCAGGATGAAGGGAAAAATATATTTTGTACTCTTATAACTATCTGGGAATTCTAGCTCTTTAAAAATGTTGGTTATTAGTCCAAAATCTGTGAGCTTACTCCTCCTCTATGACCTATTGTGAAGATTATTTAGTCCATTATTGTACTGTCAGGACCTTTTATAGTTTCTCTTATTCTGTAGTGTATAAGATGTCTATAAAACTAGTGAAATAGTTGTAATGCGTTGGATAGCAAGAGAATCTTGGGCTATTATGCTTGTTATTGTTCACTCAATATCTAAGCTCTTTTTCTTCATTTTTTAAAAATTATTTTCCTTCTTTTTTTTTTCATACTTTCTTAGAGACAAAAATCAGTGGGGTGAAAGTTAAAAAATTGTCTTTGGACTTTGAAGATCCTAAATCTTTGCATATTATCACACGTAATCTAAAATGTTAAATAGGCAGTACAGCATTAAAGTATTCCAAATATGCTAAGGTAAGAAACCATTATTAGAAAGAAATTATATGTTCAAATACAGTTCCTTGCCAAAACTATGATTGGCTAAAATGGACTTAATTTTGTTGCAAAGCTGTGAAACATTATGATTTTATAAGGCATGGCATTAGACATACATACAGGTATGACATATCCATTATCATCACCCTTGCAGGCACTCTTTCACAGAGGTACAAAACATATTTAAATTATCATTAAGACTGGAACCAGCATATGTCTGTTAACATGTGAGTTAGAATGTGTCTGTGCACTATTTTATTGTTTTTTAAAAAATACCTTATATTAAATATGCTGGAGTCATTTTCCATATAATTCAGGCCTCTTCGTTGTCTTTTGGAAAAAAGCTCTCATTTCTGTTATATTTCTTACTTGTAAGAGTATGTATGGTATATATATCTCATTTTGTCCGGTTTAGATTTTTTTTTTCCCTTCACACATATTATATTGAATAGAAGTCAAAAATTTTTTGATGTAGCTTGAAAAACAAAGACCACTTGTTCTGGAACATGTGATCTTCCTGAATCATGAGATTTTTTAGTATTTATACAGATCCTTCTCTCCTGCTTCCCACCCTACCCCTTCTCTTTCCTCTCCTCTCCTCTTTCTTGATGATGCACTACTTGTGGACCTGTAAAAAAATATGAGACCAGTCTTGCTTGCTTTAGAAGTCTTGCTTTACTTTAGATGCAGTGTGCAAAGTTCAAGCTGGCATCGTTGGGAACATGAGTCATTTTCTGTAAGGAGTTCCATCTACTACCATGACATATGTGTTTAAAGACACCTTTGTGTCTGTGTGATCAAATACTTTTCATAGATATAACACTTCCATCTCTTTCATTCTGGTGGGTGATATAAAGTACTTAAGACAACTGAAAGTGTGTAATGAGTTGATGTTTTGTTCTTTTTAAGTAATTTCAGCATTTAGTACTAAACACCTCTAAAACACTACTAGAAGGAATTATTGTAGGGAGAGCTATCGTTGTGGTTTGTGGTTTTTGTTTTGTTTTGGTTTTGGGGGTGTTTTTGTTTGTTTGTTTGTTTGGTTTTGTTTTAATATTGTTTTCCCTTTCATTTTAAAAATAGCACAATGTCTTACCTTTCCTTAACTGGAGTTTTCCCGTATTGTTTTTAATCACATACATTGACATAAGATTGGCATTACCAAAAAAACCCCCATATACTATAACAAGTCAGTTCAACAGATACTTACAATTAACAGAATATCTAATGCTTTACTGGATTAATTGCTCTTTCTAAAAGTCTGTGAACAGCTAGTGTACAATTGTCCTACTAGGCCTCTGCACAATTAAGCAATTTATCTTGAGAACGCTTGCAAGGTGAGAAACACTAAGTGGAACAATAAAATCCTCTCAAAACCAGCTTGTAGACCTTCATGACTCAGGACCTACTTGTCTTTTCTACATGTGAAGTCACATTAGGGAAGGAACTTACTGTTTAATTTACTTGGGCAAAATTGGAATTTAGATAATAGGAAGATAAAATTTAATGTTGATAAGAACGTGTATGCATCCATGCATAGTAGCATTATGCATGACAATAAGATTAATTTGAACTGACCTTGGTAAGATGGAAGATTAAGGGAAACTTAATTCAGAAGGAATACTGGAAGAGATCTCCATAAATATCATATTATTTTCCTGGTAGTCTTCACAAAGGCTATAAGAAAACAAATGACCTTTTATTTACAGTAGCAAAATCTGCAGATGCATAAGCAGCACCATTGCTCTATTTTCTGTTGCTGCAGGAAGTTTAGCCATATATTCTCTACCAGTGCTCCATTATTTCTTATTTTTGAAGGAAAAAAATGCATATGACTCGCTGATTCACTCCTTAGCAGAGATAACTAACTCAGGACCCTGAGCAAGACTCAGGTGTGGTTCATAAATTGGATATGGGGATGCTGTTGCTTTGGATTAGGAAGTAAATAATTTATAATAACTAATTTGAAAGCTGCTGACAGCCAATTTCAATAGTGTTGGATTTGTTTTCTAAAGTAATTTACAAATCATATTCATCTTCTGTTGCCTGTTTGGAAGTGGTTGATTAAAATTTTTCAATGTTTGGATTTTGAATTCAGTTCATAATTTATTATTAAATAGATAGGCAACAGTATTTCTGTGTACTCACAGATAGGGGAAAAGAGTTTGGAAAAAAAAGTGAATGAAGGCAGTGCTGGAGCTGTAAAGGGTTTAAGATCATTGAGAAGAACACCACAGAGGTGAGAGCTCACAAAAAGGCCCGAGTGAAAAGTGCTTACCTCTCTGCTCTTTCTAATTAAAATTTCTCTTTAAGATTCCCTGTTTCTATGACAGACACAAAATTAGGTTTTTATATTTATGACACATGAAACCTGTGGGATTTAGGGCATATTGTCTGCATTTTCTGCATCTACTAATTACTTAGCAAGCTCTTTGGTGTGGGAAATAGATGCACAGAAAGCCTTATGCATACAGGCTCAGAGATAGAGATGGATACAGTTTGATCTAAGACCTTGGAGAAAGGTTGCAGATTTGGAGCAGTAAAGTTACACAGACATGAAGCAAGAATGCAGGTTTGTGGTTTAAGCAGAAATATGTTTTAAGCAAGGGGAAAAATGCCTTAGGGTAAGCAAAAAAATATATTGGGCAAAATAGTAGAAAATTTTTAAGTTTAGCAATAAAGCTTGATATAGAGTTAGTAGGAAGCTTAAGATGCAGCAATGTAAATTTGTGTAGCATTATATGATCGGATAAGAAAAGATGTGTTGTGTTAGAGCCATGTAAGGCAAAACAGTTAATGATTGGTGTGAGCAGATACTAACGGGCTTTGTGGAAGTAGTTGATTGGCTGATAAACCTATATAAGGCACTGTAACTAGAATTAGAGTGGCTTCTGATGTGATGGCATTGGATCAATGTCTCAATATCTCACCCTCTCATGAGACTGATTAAGCAATAAACCATCTTTTACAATGTCTGTGGGGGTGTGTTTTTCAGTTCTATATTGGTTTCATGTAAGGGTTTGTTCTCTGTACTCCATTTTGTTCTTTGTACTCCATCTTGTTCTTTGTACCCCATGATGTTACATGTTCCTTGCCTTCCCCTACCCTTCCTTAGTTACAGCTCCCTGATTGGTCCCCGCTTGAGTTATCCCCCCAGTCACAGTTTTCTGTCAATCTTATGTTATGTAACCCCTGGTCTTGTCCATCATTCTGGGGACTCTCCCTGGATCTGGAAGGTTCTGGGAGAGGCGTCGAGTGATTGGGCAGGATCCAGACTTCCCCCTCCCACTTCCCCATGATTGGTTTATGTATATATCTATTTTATTACCAGCCACTCCCCTGTTATGTCCCATTGGTTCTCTGTTGTACCCTCCCCGGAGACCCACCTCCCTTCTTAAGGGCTTGCACTGAGGGCCAAGGTGTCTCTCCTGAGGCACCAGCCACGAGGTGAGGGCCCTGCCCAATAAACTCTGGTTGTGTTTTACCAAAGGACAGTCTCTCCTTTTTTCTCTGAGGCATAACCACGCGCGCATCCCTCGGCGGCCAAGGACCCCCACCTTGCAGCGGGGCTGGGGCTAGCCACTCTCAGATAAGTGGCCACCGCCACAAACGTCTCTTGGTTGTCACCGTCTCTTCAATCCCAATACTTCGGAAAAAAAAATTGTGTCCGTTGCAAGATAATCAGAAATAAAAAAACCCCTTCTGATATACATAGTACAATACTCAAGATTTCCCTCCAATTATAATCAACTATATAAAGTGAAATGTACCAGGGAACTACAGTTAGCTCACACACTGTAGCTCATAGTATTCAAATGTATTTCTTGACAGTGTAATTAATGGCTGAGAATTAGTGCCAAGTTGCCATCAAGGAGATAGATAGGTACCTAAAAGAGGATTTCACAACTCTGTTGGCTACCTCAGCTAGGGAGTAGAAAATTAGAAGGAGCAGATTAAGTATATGTTCTGCTCCTTTTCATTCCCAAGCATCCAAATCCAGGTCAACTGGAAATTTCTTCCTCCACTTAGCTGTAAGGTACCTCAACTATAAGGCAGACAAAATAATTATGCAGGCCTAACTTTTTAATGTCCCACACTGATTTTAATTGAAGAGATTTTGACAAGTGCATAAAAATGTAATCAAGTATGTGGCCATGTACTCAACTGAGTTTGTATGAAGCTCAGTCAAGGCATGGTCCTATAAGCTGTAGACACTATACTGAAAGTGAAATATCTGCTTGGGACACCTTGGACAAGGGCTTTTAATAGCATTTAAAAAAAAATAATTACCTTGAACACTGGTAGCAGGCATCCCAAAATACAGATTAAGGTTGTCATTTTCCACTTTGTCCCCAAAAATGTTTACCAGTATCATCAGTTGTAAGTAATTAAATCTGCTAATCTATGAAGGATGCTTTGAAAGCAATTTAAATTATAAAAAATGTGGTTATAATATGTAAATTGTTTACTTTTAGTTTCACATCTAGCAATGTTTTAATGAAACCCTTCTACTTCTGGGAGAATATTAGATGGAGGATACTTTCGAATGAAACTGAATAACTGTGTCATTAGGGAAAAGACCTTGACTGACCACATATCCACCATTGCTATAGTTTTTATTCTTGTAATGATTTTAAGAAAGACCATTAAACCACATGGCACCAGTAGCGAGACTAGAATCACCTCATTAAAACTGCAAATCAGTACTATCAGAAACTTAGGTATCTAAAACATTATAGCAACTACTGGGAGAAATTATAAAGTTGTTACATTTTGGTGTTAAGTCCTCCTATCTATTAGCTTTGAAGTATCATTTTAGTTAGGAAAGTATATAATGTCTCAGAACAGCAGTATATTATTCTTTGAAATAACTATATGGTGTTTTCCTTTTATTTTCTTCTTCAGTCATTGGAACAGGATTCCCAAGAAAGTGGTTGAGACACCATCACATATTTAACTGACATGTAAATGTGACACAAAAGGACATAGTTTAGCAATGGACTTGACAGTTGGCTTCAGAGGTCTTTTCTGACCTAAACAGTTCCGTGATTCTAGTCTTCTCTGGATATTTCGTCTCTGGATATTTCTTCTTTCACACTTTTGACTGGCTATCATTGTTTTATATAATACATAGATGAAGTAGTAAATGGAAAGTACGTAGATGAAACACAATGACGTGTTTGCCTGCATTCAGATCATTATATTTCCTGCAGTTGCTGTTTTAGGTTTTTACAATCCAGGATCACAGATGTTGATGTGTAGGCACTTCACATGAATCCAATAAACATTTCACCATTACAACAGAAAGAAATCATTGCTCAAGTCTGCATTTTCAATAGTCTAAGTCATCTATTTGCAAGTCAGCATGCATGTTTCCTTTCCATGCCTTTGAAAACAAAAGGGAAAGTACTTCTAATTCTAAATGTGGTCTGTATTATTTAGAAACATTATCCTAATGAATATACATGTATTAAAAATAGGAGTACTTTTGTACCATAGTCTTTGGCCTTGCCCCTTCCTTCCTTGCTACTGTTGTAACTACTTTTTCTACTACATCAATCACAACTAGCTATCACTTTTAGGCAGATTTGGATTATCCCTTGTTGGATTCTACATTTATTTGGTCCTTTGGATGGATAAATTCAACTGGACTATAATACTAAAAGCTACATTGTCCTCCTACCACATAGACAGCAAGAAATTGGAGGTTTATTGCATGGCATATTTGTGAATGAGGGAAAAAATCAAACATGCTTTGTCCTTAACACCACACAAAAAAAAATGTATCTAAAATACAACAGTCTGTGACATCTACTTTTAGTGGTAGTAATCACTTACTATTTTCCCTAATAACAATGATTTAATTAACTTTTGGTTCTATATTTCCAGTATAGAAAATACATTTGTGTTGTAAAATAGATACTCATATTCTCTCATTTTGCAGTCTGTGTGAAAACAAGACTTCCCATTATAGTTACACATTAATGTATTCTCTTATTTTTAATCTATACTGGTGCTGAAGGCAGAAGAATACCTTAGGCAGAAGAGAGGGGGATTAGGATCACATGTTTTGCAGTAATGAGGACTTAGATCAGCTTATATTCGGCTTGAAGTGGTATTTCTTTATTCTGCCTTTATTCTACCAATGGACTTTATATCACTTGCAGATGTATGTAGTATTATAACCTTTTTTTTTTTTTTTCTGATTTAGAGTCCCCCTAAAATTCTGTCATTAGGATATGGAATAAAATGTATCTTAAGACAACTGAAAAAAAACCCAAAAAATTTGGTCTGAAATTGCATGTAAATCTTTCTGTTTCCAACTTATTCTAATTTACCTGTGAGTATAGCAGATCAGAGACCCAGAAGTATCTCTCTCATTCATCTGAGGAAATGTAAATAAGTACTTCTGATGAAGTAATCTGAAAGTTATGTTCTAACAAGAGCTTGTACATGCAAAGAAAGAAGCTGAACATAAATTTAGCTTCAAACCTAGACTGTGTATGTACAGCTGGCACTGGAGATTGGTAAGAGAGAACAAACTACAATACTTTTTGGTTGACTCATTTTTAAGAACCTTGGCTTACTGGAGAGGATATTTGTTAGCAAGCAATTTCTATTTTTACCTTAGTTTGATTGTGAGATATATCTTTTCCCACTCACTTTCTCCAGGACAGTATGATTAAAACCTGACAAAATTATTTTTTAAGTTGTTTTCAGAATTAAATTCTGGTTGCAGCAAAATGACCATAAGCTCAAAGATATCCCCAATTGGTAAATTATTAGGTCATATGCAATGAAATAATGTCTTTTCCTGTGCTCAGTACAGGATAAAACACATGAAGTTGTAAAATTTGTGGCAATATTTGGGGGATTGAATTAAAAAAGGAATTGGATCTAAGTTTGGGAGTTTGTTTTACTTTTTACTTTATTAGCAGATTGATTGTGGTTTTTCAAATTTTTACTTAAGTTTTCACTATCTTTCATGAACAGGATCTGGAAATATTTCCTGCATCCTCACTGGCTTACTCTATATTTTATTATTTATTAGTGGATGTCCTGCTTGATTCTTAAATTGGTCTCTGGTTTTATAAAATTTGACAATGGTGGGGAGGGTATGAAAACTCTCTTTGTGGCTTTCATGCCACCGTGTGTCATGAGAAATGTCAAAATTTGTTTTCCGAGTCATTTTTTTCATTATATTTGGGTAAGAAGATTGAGAATTCCAGACACTTCTACGAAGCTTACTTCTGCCAATGAATGTTAGACAAAATCTTTGTGTGGTACGCTATAGTTTTCAGAAGAGATTATTACATCCCCTCTCAACAGTTAAATTAATGTTTTAAAAATCAAGAAACATTTCAAGAGAAATATTATAATCATCTTTACACAACTGTATGTAATAATGTAGTTGCTACAGTTGTAATATGGCTGTTGTAAACACAATCAAACACAGTATAACACATCATTTTAAACTGCTCAGAGTTGCCTCTATCCTTGTATGCTGAAGAAGCTTCTCAAATTCCCTCTGTGCCCTTCCAACACTCCTTTTCATCATGATGCTGTTGATATAACTATTTGATGAAGTGCTTTGAATTCCAAATGAGCAGATGTTAGCTCTATGGAAGTTGTGTTATCCTCCTTGGTGGTTGGACACATAACTTCTAAAGGGAGGGATTGTTCAATAAATAATTAATAACAAGAAGCTTTCCTAGGTGGATGAAAGACAGATCCTATTTAAAATGATTTTGTCTCAGTGGTTGATCTGTCTAACTCCAGGGTTATTTTATTTCAATCTTGTATTAGTTCTGCTTCAATTAGCATTTTAGTTCCCAATGGAGCACTGCTGATTAATTAGTTATTGTTCAGTAACTTCATCTTCTGGCCCTGACTTCAGCCACTCAGTCTAGTGTGCATTGATCAGCCTCTGGATCTGTGGCATGTCCTTTTTAAGGCTGCTAAATGAATGATTGGTCTGAGTGACCAGATATTGAACCTTGATTTCAAGTCAGTAATGTATTTAAGCCCATACCTATGTCTAAGAAGGAGAATAATGCAATACATTCAACTAAACTATTTCTTTCTGCCTAAAGTTAAGCAGATATTTTAATGCTACATTGCAGCTGGGGCTTTAGATGTTTGACTTATTGGTGAAGTGCCCTAGCTGGTTTGAAGATTAAAAACAGTGGAACTTGGACAATTTTTATCCATCTAATCTATCTGAAACTCAGAGTAATATCAGATACCTCCTATAAGGAGGTACAGATGGTATCTGTACATAAAAACGTACAAAAATCTTTGCCATGGACAAATCACTCATAGGAGTTTGTTCTTTCTAAATGGTTGACATCTAATACTTTATGAAGGCCTCAACACAAAATGTTTTCAAAAAAATACTCGTATTCATTTTTCCTTATTGGTAGAAAGGGATTGGTTAAAACTATTTAGGAGGAAACTCGTTTTACAATGTCTATCTCTTAAATTGTCTTCAACCAAGGCAAGAAGAAACAAAGGTTTGATCCCAGGAAGATTAGACCTCATGTAATTTGTTTTTATGAACTACCTGGGGCTCATCCAATCCAACTATGGAAATGTGACTGAGGATCTCAGTTAGGAATCAGCGGTTCTGATTCCTCATATAAACAATGCATTTATACAGCAAAATTATTAAGTGCTTTGAAAGTGTGGCAGAATTTCAGGGGAACATATAAGTGTATCTTCCCCCATTGATACGGTGCCTGTTTCTCAAGCCTGGCTGGCCTTGGCACCGATATCAACACCAGTGGGTCCTTGTTGGTCAGCAGCGTCAGTGTGACGAAGGCAGGAGGATGAAAGGAGGGACTCTTGAGAGGTTTGGTCACAACGAGTTTATTGGAACTCCTGAGTGGGGCCCTCACCTCGGGTGTCAGCCTCTCCAGAGACCACAACGAACGCCGAGAGGGACCTTTTAAAGGGAGGCGTAACACGGGGAGGGGTTCAACCAAGGACCAATAAGGTATAACGGGGAGGTGGCTCATATCATAAGAGACATATAAAACAACCATACATTGAAAGTGACAATCAGGATTCTGTCCAATCACTCAACGCCTCTCCTAGAATTTTCCAGAAGCAGGGAGAGTGATGAACAGGAACAGGAGGTTACTTGCCAGGTGATGGGCAAATAACTCTCTCTGGGTTGGGGGGGAAACTTAGGGAGAACCCAGAGCCAATCACAAAACTGTCACTAGGGAGAAGACAGGGATAAACCAAAAGTGGGTAACAGAAAGGGTACATAGAACAAACCATTTCACAAAAGAACCTTAACTTATGAATTAAACTTAAAATTGAAAAATGCACTCCCACACTCCATTTATTGTCTTTAATAGTCATGAATATCTCTCTTTTATGTACTTTGTGTAAGTGGCATTTCCACAGTTTTGGAGAGAGAAATTGTTGGCAGTGCCCAGAAAACCGACGTGGTGAAAAATGTGTGCTGAGAAAGCAGTTTTCTCTCAGAAAGCTATCATAGGGATTTGTAAGCTCAGAAGAGCTGTTGATTCTGTAGGACTGGGTAGTCTTGGGAGACTAAGAGGTTGGTTGCATGGTTGTGTAACTTAGGCTGCATCTCAGATGTCAGGGACTGCTTGAATGTAGATGAGGACTTAGGGTTGTAAGTATGCATGGTGAAACAGAACTCTGAAGTCCTTTAGAAACACCTGTATAGAGGACACTGGTGTGTCAGTAACTCTGTCCTTGTGTCTGCTGTTCAAAATGGAGTCCAAACTGATGCCTGGGCAGACCATGTGAATGCCTGTGTAAGTGAACCTTGTGTGAATAAATAAGCGTATGTGTGTTTTTCAAATATGTATGTGTTTTGCTAGCAATCATGTTATTAACAGTTCTATTGAAAATAACAACTTAGTTTTTAAGAATTTTCATAAGAATAGTTCATAAGAATACTGTGATCTGTGCCTGCTCTCTGGGTCAAAGGAGAGAAGATGTACACTATAGGAGTTTTCCCAGCCCTATAATTACATATTAGTTACCATGGTTACATATAGTTACCTACATCTAGGTAGATTGGGTTTGGGACAATTTTTCATCACCATATTTCTAATCTTTATAGCCTCTATTAATTTAAGAAAATACTTCGCATCTTGAAGTGTTAATGGAATAATAATTTTTAAAAAGTGTAATATTTTCATAATTGGGCTAGTGATGAATCCTGGACATCCGTGCTAGCTATCTAAAAGTCCAATTTTTGTGTTTATAAAAACTGCTTTTTCATGTCCAAGAATATCTGGGAATGGAACCTAAAGAGAGTAATTCATGATCTAACTTGTTTTTTTACCCACGAAATGGAAAATCTGGAAGGTATCTTAGAAAATTAGAAAGCCAATATTATTTTCTTAACCTCTGAAAAATGTCCTAAACACTTGATGTACTGTTCTTTTTTGGGATTGCTGTCACTGATTTTTTTTTTTAAGTTTGAATTACAGAAGGGGAATGGAAATCTTGTCCAGATGCAGTCCAATTCCTGTCTAAAATTTGGTAACCTTTTATCAGGGTGGGTTGAAATATTTATTAATTTTATTATTGAAGTTTATCATGTAAAATTCAACTGCAATGCCTGAAACAATAACAGATACTCAAAATTCTTCCTTCCTAAGTGTATGTTCTTACTTCAGTCATATTCAACTGCTTCAACCATGTTCTCTCTCCTTCATATCATTTTTCTTCCTTTCAAAAGAGAGTAGTCATAATGGGTAAATTGAGCATAGAGGTGTCTCACTGTATTTTGCAGTGTGTAGTCTGCAGTTGTTTTAGGGACACTGAAGGATTTGCATCAGTGTCAAAAAGAGCAAGATATTGATTCTTGGTCTTTGAATGTGACTCACTACATTACAACTTCAGGTGACCACAAGATGACAAGTCCCTAGAGAATGCAAGCCCTTTCAGATGTCTGGACTTAATTTCACCAATGCCCAAAAAACTGTGTTTAGTCTCAGTGTACTAATTATTGATTACAGTCATGACTAAATTATTTTTTGGTTCACACACATTTCCAAGGAAGTCCGAGCCCAATTTTTTAACCTAAACTTGCTAAATTTTTCACTCTGTTTATGGGGTGAAGTCTAAGAAGCCAAGTTTTTGCTTTGCTGTTTTAAAGTAACCAAAAATTTAAAAACACTATTCTTTACGACAATCAAATGTATATAGGACCCAGTGAAACAAATCTGCTAGGTCTGCACTGACTGCATTTAATTCCTGAGTAAAACAGCATGAAGTGTCAGTGTTTCAGGACATGGCTATCATAAAGATGGCTGCAGATAGAATAGGCAAGCATAGATACAATCAGTATTAATGTATTTTATTCATGACAGTTAATGCAGTGCTTTACTGAAGGGTGCACAGCACTTGATACAAGAGGAAAAAACTCACGGAAATGCAAATTAAACCTGTGACTACCTCATTTCTCCCATAGACCTTACAAACATGAAAATGCACTTTAATGAAAGCAGACAGGTACTAAGTTCCTCTGTCTCCAGATAAGGGAGTCTGAACTTTTAGCATGTGTTATTTACAGTTGTACTTGTTCTCTTTCTGATGGATGTAGTATTCTTGAGGATATAAAATTTCTCTGTTCATGCTAGTATGCTCTCCATAGAAAAGGTAAAATCCATTAACACACCAACTATTTAGCAGTACACTGTGGTGTATATGTTATTTGAAATGTTGCTGATTGAATTCAATGGATGTTGGTTCAATGATTTAATTTCACAGCCAAGTTAGGTGACTTAAATGCCTTTTTTGACACTTTCTTTGTTAAGTTCTCTTTAAAATTATGTCTCTTAAAGACAAATATGTACTTCACAGAGATGGTGTGAAGGAGAGAATTGTTTCTGCAGAACACAAACTTAAGCCAAAAATTTCTAATAAAAAAAACTATTTCTTGCTGAATTGTTCAAAGAAACAGAGTTGAAATACACTACAAATAAACTTCTGCACTAAATCCAGTAAGATTCTTTATCTAAAACAGAAAGAATGTGTGTGTATCATACCTGTAAAAACAGATAAGGGAGATAACAAAAAATTATATAAGGTAAGAAAAAATATTAAAATTTTATTGAACTCTAGTGTTCTTAAAAAAAAAAAGAAAAAAACAAGACAACTTTTTGTCTGTATGTCATCAAGCTGGCAGAAAATTCCTTCTGTCTCTTAAGTAATGCCAGTCAATTACTGTATATCTATATAAGAGAATTTGTTACTCTGAACTGAAATTGATTAAAATTGAATGTACAGTGTGTTGGTAAAATCAGATGACAGTTCCTGGTTTTGAGTTTAGATGAAATGTTTCCATAAAATCAAGTATCCTGAAAAAATGTACCAAAGATGCAATTCAGCTGCATTGTTGGACAATGCACAGGAAAGTGGACTGGTGTCCACTTTTAGAACCTTGATGTTTGTGAAATACATATGACTCCCTCAATAATGATTTGTTCTACTTTCTTGCGATATTGCTGATTATGTGAATTGCTCCTACCCATTTTGTAAATGGCATCTAAAATGCTTTAAGCACCATTTTAAAACATTTTAACCATCAGAAAGCATAAGGCACCAAGGTCAAAACTCAGCTGAACTCTTGTTTAACCACTTTGAGACAAATGAATGCACATGAGTTATTGCACCCAAATGTACCATGTGTAGCAAAGCAAATATGTGTTCAGATAGCTTTTTTCAATCAAGTTTCATTGAATTTCACTACAGAGTATCCAACAATAAACTACCTATATGTTCCGGACTGTTGGTGCTCTCTAATGGATGTTGTGATTTATCCATTTCTAAGTCTATGTACATCTAAATGAGAATGACCTATAGAGTCATTTTAATTAAAACTCTCATTGCCCACTTGTTGGCCTCTATGATTCATGCATCTTTACTAGTCCTTTGACCAGATAAGTTAGATACATGTGTGATTGCAGTTTTCACAATTTAAATTTCACTGAGAGAAGACTTACAAACAAAAATCTCTTTAATAAATTCACACTATTTCCAGTCCTAAAAAATCGCTTGATTTACTCAAAATTGGAGACTTTCAGCACTGATTATTTTACTGTTCCTTTGAAGATGTGTATCTTCCTTTGCTTTTGTTTTAAATTTTCATAGAGTACCTTAATCAATCCTTTCATCCTGACTGATAAAAAAAATCAGTCCATTTTAATTATCATATTCCATATTCCAAAAGTTTTCAAAGGAGTAAGATTGAAGTAAAATTAGTACTATGTGGTTCAAAAGTATTTCTATGTGTAGGAACAAGCAGCAGATAATAAGCCCATTCAGATACTCTTTCAGAACAGAAACTCTTTTAGAAAAATTACGTATGTTTACCTGAGAGAACAAAATTCAGAGTATATGAAGAAAGTAAAAATTTCAGCTAGAACCTGAGCTATAGATAAAAAGGAGGCTTCCAACAGCTATTGAAGTAGTAGTTTTTATATTAGTTGCAGTGCTGCTCAAGCAAAATATCATCTGCAATGTAAAGCTGTTGTGCATAACTCATGTTAATGCTTAAAATTGGAATAAACATCCATATGAAGATAAATTAGAGGAGAATTATAAATCAGTACTCACAAACAGACAGTTGATGTGCTGCCTTATTGAGAAAAAAAAGTAATTACTCTTGCTCAGAACTGCAGAATACATCTCTTGGTGCATATGTTAATAAGCCAAACCCACTGATTAAGACTATGCTTTAGAAATAAAACTGTACTTATATAATGTCAAATATGACATTATGGATTGCACACAGACCAGCCTCAGTAGAGCAGGAGGATTGGACAAGGTGACCTCCAGAAAGTCCCTTCCAATCTCACCTTTCTGTAATTTTGAGATGTTGTATGGGTTGAGGGATTCAACTTTTATGGTTATAGGGTTAAAAAAAAAAACCAGTAAAACTTTTCAAAGTTTGGTTTTTTGCGACATTGAAGGAAATCAAAATATTGAGAGTTCTATTTGCTTCCAAAATAAACCATAGCAAAATCAAAGGGCTGGACCCAGTGGAAAAATTTCTTATGCTGATGGCCAAACTAAACTAGAATTACGCCTCTTGTATCCTGTGGCAAGACAGATAGAGATAGGGCTAAAGACAATCCTGCCTCTAATATATTGCAGCTGTGTTAATTACCAAAGAGTGGGAACAGCCTTGCCCTCACAGCTGGGTGTGATAAAAGAGTAAGTTAGTGGGTAGAGAGTCAGTTGGAGTCTGCTGGTTGTGCTGTGAGGATGAAGGGACAGGAGGCTGTTGAGGGACAGATAAGGTAACAGCCACAGTACGAGGACAGACAGGGTTAGGTGGTTGTGCCAGGGACAGGAAGCAGCAAGCTGGAACTGCAGAAAGAGAGAAGAAGGAGAGAAAGCTCCAGAGCTGTGGGGAGCTGTCCATAGGATTGCGACATAGAAAAGGTATGAAAGACTTCTAGACAACATCGTGCTGTTGCTTGAAGGACCTGAAGTTTTTTATTGAAGCCCTCTGAGTGCAGTGGCTGTCTTGACTATGACAGTATCCTACTTCAAACATCAAGAAAGAAATATTGTATGGAAAGAAATATTGTGCTGGGCAAGGTTTCCAAGAGTATCAAATAGTTTGATTTTTCTACATGTAGTCATATTCATATTAACATAGAATGAGTTTTTCTTCCACCAAAACTCATTAAAGAATGCAAATTAATTCTTGAAGTCTACAAAATTTTGATAGTAATATTTCACAGGCAGTACCTATGACTTTAGTGACACTTGTACCCTAGCTTATGAAAATTCAGATTCTGTTTTTATTGTACTGAGATTAAACTAGTTTATACACTTCAGTTCAGTATTAAAAAAGAATTCACAGAACAGCTTACTCTGAGTGCTACATAACACTTTCTTAGTAATACTTGATAATAAGTTGGAGTACTTTCAGTATTACTGAAAATGTGATCATTACCTGAAAGAAACAGCAAACACTGTTATATAACAGAATGCAAAGCATTTTCCTATCACTTTCTGATAATAAGATCTCTCAGATTGGTCTCCTATAGGTTGATTCTTAATGTAAGGGATGATAGTTGTGGTTCAGTATTGCCAGTGAAGTGACAATGAAGAAGCTTTAAATACTTAATCTGATTCACTTTTCGTAAGTGAAGTATCTCACTGAAGACATATATGGAACTGCATAGATGGGAATTGTCTTTGTGGGAAGGCAAGACCCTTAGTGCACCCATTTTCAAGAAAATCTATTAAGCCATGATTTTCTTTTCCTGAACATTTTTTTTTTATTTCTTACCCATGCTATACTCTTCAGATCATTGTAGATCTCCTTTTAGCAAGGATAAGTGTGTAGAACCGCAGAAATACTATGCCTAATCATTAATCAAAGTAGGAATTTTACAAACCTTGTTCAAGAGATAGATTCTTCTAAGTTGACAGAGTATTAGGAAATAATTGGTCCTAGAAAATATCAGGAAAAAATTAAAAGAAAGGGAGAAGTATGGGCTTACTGAGTGGTAGGTATGGTAATGTAAATGATAAAGATGAAGTATAAACACTTAAGTGAAGAGGCTGACTTAAAATAATATGCTCCTATTTTGATCAGTCTGCAAAATGATCGTAATTCCTTCCCTGTTAGATCTTAATGTGTTAGTGTTGTAATTTGCACACAATAAAATTGTCCTTGTCAGAGCCTGCAGTCTTTCCTTGTGAAAGAACTGGGATCTTTGGACAGCAAATTTACTGGACCAGAAGCAATCTGTGATACAACACTGACAGAAGGAACAGCAAAACCCCAGGGAAACAATGGACATTAACAGAATACACAAGACTAGTCCAGGGAGTACAAGTCTCAAATAAGCATTACAGTTGCTGTTCTTAAACAGACAAACAACAAAACCCATCAGGTCACAGTGTTGTAAAGTTGCAATAAAACCATTTCTTTTAGTATAAGGAAGCTACTCTTAAGTACAATAAAGAAAAAAATCTTTTTACTGTGCATGCAGAAATATAGATAGGCTGTCTTTTCTCCACAGAATGTTCCTATTTTTATCCCTGAGGATAAATGTAGTGCTTGGTCACAAGCAGAATTACTAAAAAGTGGTTTTCGTATAATAAACAAAGATGAAAAAACTTCACCAATTTTTTTCTAAACTTTTTAGGTCTGCTTCTCTATTGGTTCATACTTTGTATAGTTCATGTCTGAAAAAAGGCAGTGAAAAGTGTGTATAACATTATACACCAAAACTAGACTTTTCATATTCCTTTGCCACAATGACAGAGCAAACAATATAGCAAGCCTGGATGAAAAGTATAATTTTTAATATTCTAGCTCTGGTTCTAATGAATTATAAATGTGTGAATCTAAATCTCAGTTCAAGCTTTCAAGAATTGTAGGGGGGTTTTTTTGGTTTTGTTTTTTTGGGGTTTTTGTTTGTTTGTTATGTTTTTATTTTTTTGGGTTGGTTTTGTTTTGTGGGGTTGTTTTCTGTGACACAGTTAAGGGATAAATTAATGAAGAGCAAGAACACTCTTGTCTATCAATTCCCTAACTACTGGAAGAGACGATTTAACAATCCACTTCTCCATTGAATACTTTTTTTTATTTCAGGACTTCCTTGTCTTCTACTTTAAGGCTTCTTGAAATCTGGTGTCCCAACATATGAGTCTTGCAAAATCTATTCCTCTCTGAACCTAGATAAAATATAGAGATATTATTTCTTGCTAAAAATTAACTTTCTTCACATAAACACTACTTACATTTATCTTCATGGCTCTATCCTACACTTTCATGAGAGAAATTTCACGTTCCATACATTCAAGCTTAAAGAAAATAGCTTTACGTAATGGAGGCTTTTTACCTTCAGCATAAGTCCGAGGAACCTGCAACAGTCCCTCCTCACAGCTTTGACTCATCCTGTCAAAAAATCTGTTGAATCAGGAATGTGCAAGTGAGCACTGTATGTCATTTGATCTGATAGGGTACAAAACTAACCTTGGCTCTGGATCTCATAATTATAGTTTTGATACCCCTCTAAGCCTATTACTGACATGATTAGATGCCATTATCTAATAGATGATAAATAATGTCTTTTAAATATAATTTTAAAATCCAACTAGAATGTCTCAAGTTACAGATCTTCATTCTTTTATCAATTAAGAGCAGACGTTGCCTTTCAGATCCATTGTGTCCTTTTTTACTTTGGGTCAACCTGAATTATCCCTACATTTATAATTTTTTTTCCTAATTTGTTATAAAGCCTATAATTAATATAGTTTCTCATCAATATTATCAGACACCATGGTATTGGGAAAATTATTGGATACTATGTAACAAATTATCAAAAAGTTTCATCTATAGCTGCTCAAAATTGAATCTATTACAATTTTTCTGTAGTACACACTCTTAACAGTTTTTAGGGGCTTCATGTTTAAAAAGGGTTTTAAAAGATTAGGTCCTTACTTTAGGTTGCATTTAAATTGGGCAATGGGATAGCAAATTGTTTTGGAAATATAAGGCAAATGTATAAGTTGTATGGTCAAGAATTTTAGGTCTGCATGCCTTGTCATGTTTCTCTCAATCCATCGGTTAATGACAGACCAGTCAGTGATTTTCTCCAGCATGTCAATTTATTTTTTATGGTCTATAATTCTTCCTCCTCCCATGTAGAAAGAGATGGTGGATGTTTTTTGTCATATTTAGACTGATATTTGGCCTTTCAACTCATCTAAATATCAGTCTTTTTTTATTATCTACTATAGAAAAAACCCTTTTTTTTAAATAGAGACAAGTAAAATTTTAAATAGAGACAAGTAGTCGAGCAAATAAGGAGTATTTGATGCAGACTTGTGAGAAGAAATAAATACGCAGTATACATCAAATAATTCTTAGACCATTTGTTTTGTTGATTTTCCCCTTTAAACCTTCATTCATGGTCAGGGGAAAAATAATAAAGATAATAAATCAGTAGGGTGACAAATTATCCATGACATTTTTTACTGAACCATTTAAAATCTTAAGTCTATAGAGAAGAAATTTGTTTACAACCTTTTCTCCAACATGCATAAATAATTGCTAAGATTTTTATTTCACAATATCAATCTCATGCAATAATAAATTATCCAAAATGAAGCTAGCAGTTATATACAATGTGTTATTCCCACTTACATACGTTCTTATACAATTTTCCAATTGGCTTTTTGATTAAATAGTGATTTCTGTCATCTATTCTGTGTATGTATTTCATATTTTTCAATATCTTTGTAGACCTGTTACTGTCATGAAATCCTACAATTATTCTCCCTAAAATATTGTTCCAATCTCTGTTATAGTCTTATTTATTCATCTCTTTCTGTAGCAGGTCTAGGACAGTACAGCTTCGTCTTTGTTTTCACTAGTAACTTCCTATCTCTGTTTACTGTGGTATAATATTTATGCTTCTGTAGTTTTTCAGAACCTTTTTAGCTGTTACTTTCTCCACTTGACCTCTCCCATTTCTTTCCTTATGTCATCACTCAGTAACCTGTATCTTGAAGAAGATCTGTTGTACCCTTCTCTATTTTTGAGAAAATTCTCAGAGCCTCAGAATATTTTGGAAATAAACACTGACTTTTGTTTTCCCTCACTCTATTTTTGGGATGTTTTTTGTTTGGTATGGTTGCTGTTTTTTTAGTTTTGTTTCTGTTAATATCCACTGGACTATTTGAGACATAGCACATCCAAAAAGTGGGAGAAATTCTGGATAAAAATATATTGATAATGATGGCAGAACACCAATGTTCCTTCTTTTAGAAAAATCTCATTTTTCTCTTAAAATAGAAAACTAGAACTGGTTTCCTTTATGTTTACATGGATAAAAACCCAAGAAGATGAGTTTCTGACCAAGAAGATAAGCTAGGTAGTTAAATTCCTAACTTTCTAACACCTCTTTATTTGACAAAAATGGCAACAGTGAGGATGAGGTTTTCATATCTTTAGCTTAATCTACACCTGAATATTTTTATTTAATCGAAAGTTATTTTGAAAAATAAAGAAAAAATATAACTCAGTGTATATGCCTTTCCTATCTTTTGAATTAAATAAAATGTTATTGAAGTGAATGGCTGAAAGCGACTTGGCATAGGGCTTGGTACTTGTTTATATTCTGGAGTTGGTTTTCCTTTCCCATAGTTATACCTACTCATTATCTTCAGTTCAACTGATGATCAAAATATTTTTTATCTCTTTATTTACTTCAGAAAACTATTTTAATATTATCCAGTAAGAGATCCATTATACAATCTACCCATGTTTTACTTTTACAGAAAAAATATGAAAATCAGTTATTGGCAGATTTAAATTGTTAATGCCTTTTGGGTTATGTTCCTGAATAATTCACAGATTGAACTAAATTTTGAAATACAAAGTTCTGTCTGAGCACCACGGACATGAAAAGACAACATAAGAACAAAGATGTAGATGTGGATCTGAGATGAGCTACAAAAAAGCAGCCGTTTTGCCATTCAGGAAGGAATTCAGCATTCACTAGAGGAATGCTCTTCTTTTCTGTACTTTGTTGTAATGTCTTGTACTCAAGGATAGATGAGGGACTGGGAAGCCTCAGTAAGCAGACTAACTGCAATGGTTGTGGGGCTACATCTGGGGTTACTCTGCATCTGCTACACTGAGCCACCACTGCGGAAAGCTTTGACTGATGTCAGACCAGTTCCACAAATGACAACATAAAATTGTCTAGAGCTGGGTTGCTGTAGACTGTTTTTATGCCATAGAGAGAAAAATTATAGATATCTAAAGCCAAAAAACACCACTAACAGTTTGTCTTAGTTTGGAAAGACAGGTGTCTGCCAGGGAAAAGCCAGAGCTTCCCTTGGAATGTAGAATGTAAACCCCCTCCCGCTGAACTACTATAATTTTGAAATTAAGGGGCTTTCAGATATTAATTTCAGATATTAATTAAGATATGGGAGTAGGAATAACAGCTCTTTACTATGGATATTAAAAATGTACAGAAAAAGCAAAGGAACAAAAAAAGAAAAACACTGACAGAGTCAGAATACAACCTGACACCCTGTTAGTCAAGCTGTTGGTAGCACTCCAATTAAGTCCTCCTGGACTAACAGCTGTGGTTCTGTTGGAGTAGAGATGATCCTGTAGAAGCATCCAGTGGTGGTGAGATGGGCCTGGTCTTCCTCTGGGAATTCAGTGGAAACAAGCTGCTCTGGTGTTCTGAATCTCAAATTTTATCCACGTCGGAATGCTTGGCTCCTCCCACTGAGTGGAGCATTTCACAATGGGATGATGTAATTTTATCAGTCATGCAGTTAGCATTAATGGCCCACTAACAGCAGATATCCCCCCTGAGGGAGGATGGGTCATGGAAGAGATAAAGACCTCTGTCCCACCTAGTTTTAACAGCTGGCCCATTGACAGAAGGCACCTGTCCCCTCCCCCTAGACCCATGAGGAATAGGTCATAGAAGAGATAAAGAAACAAACACCACCTCAACTGGTTTCAACAGATGGGAATAGAATACATCTTGCATTGAACCCAAGACACAGTTCTATGAATTAAAAAATCTGTCTTCATTGCTACCTTCCTCTGGAGAAATAAACTGTAAAGATTTCAGAATTTTAATAAATGCTGTCTCCAAAAGTGCTTGCCATCTTTATGTTTGACATCTCTATTGCTGTTTGCATCCCCAGGATTTTTTTCCTATTCTTTTACTTCTGGTGGTTGGTTGGATGGTTGGTTTGGGGGGTTTTTTGTTCCTGTGGTTTGATTGGGTTTTTTTTCTGATTTGTCCCTAATTGTGAATGTTCTGAGTTTAAGTGTGAGTCAAGTTCATACCCTTATGTTCTTAAAACCTGTAACACTCTATATACTTTCAGATTTTATTATAATAAAAAACCCCACAGGTTTTTCTCTGCAATTGCTATAAGATAGTACCCAATACCAAAAGGCATCACTTGGTACTGCAAAATTGCCTTTAACTTTGTCTTTGGTTGCCCCTTCATCTTTCTAATTTCAAAACAAAGAGCACAGTGGCTCATGAAGAACTGCTGTTTACACAACCCAGGAGGATACCATACCCATAGATTGCCTCTTTTGTCTTAGTTCATAGGTAATCCATTGTTCCTCACACTCCCTTATTCCAGCATGCTTCACATGATTAGTGTGAGGGTTTTTTAACTAAGGCTGCTTTTCCCTAATGAAATCCATGAATTCTTAGTCTGGGGAGTATGAAATTCATGGGATGTGCACCTTCTTCTGTTGTCAGCACTACAGAACTGCAAGTAAGTTGTTCATAACTACTGAGATATTTCTTGTATTCTAAGTGCATTAGCATGCTGGCAAGTAGAGATTGTGCTGTCTACATAATCAAAGGAGTTTTCAATTAGCAATTTCATATTTTAATGATAAACATCTTCAAAAGGATCCTAGTGAAAGGCACAATCTTTTTGCTTTATATCCAGTTGAGAAGAATTATTCTGCTAGTAGTATTTGGCTAACTACACTGGAGTAGGAAGGACTATGCAGTATAAACTACAGCACTTCAATGTGCTATGACATCTCTTCTTCAAACAAGATTGCTTTTCAGCATTTCCTGAATTTTTCTTTACAATTTATTTTGAATATCTGACTGGGAAATAGAGAGATAATGCAATGTGACTATACCATTAAATTACATAATGAAACCATGCTATCCCACCAGCTTAAATAACCCATTTTTTGGAAACAAACAAAAAAAAAGGTAATCTTGTTCATGTGCATTAAAATTATTTGAAAAAAACCCAAACCCAACACTTCAGCAGTATGACAGAATTTTTTTTTTTTTTTCTGAATTTGAAAATGTAATGCAAATCCTAAAGAGATTTAACTGTTGAACTTGCCAGTTCTGAAACACACTGCCAAGAGGAAAATTCTGCTCTAGGCAGAGAAATACATCTCATGGGAAGGAGGTACTGTATGCCTTGCCTCAATTTCTAAAACATGCGTTCTTAATATGCTGCTGAAGGGTAAAATATGTCTCCCAGCAGAACATGACATGATTCTGCTCACTTTATTTTATGCTTCCAATCTACTGCTTCATAGATTGTTAAGAATGAAGCCACATTGAAATTTATGGTTTCACTCACCTGTAATTTTAATAAAGTAGCTGGTGGAAGAGATTCAGGCAAGCATGAATAAATATGAAATACAGAAAAATCTTTGTAAGAAATAGATGCTGTAAACATTTATTTGTTGCCTTTACAATATTATGAGAATACGTGTGTAATATACATATTGAGCATTCTATGAAGACACCATAATATCATAATTTTTCTGTTATGATTATTTGGCATTTATTTTTTTTTAATAAAAAAATGCTCATAGCACAGTACTATATTTTTATCTCCAAGTTAAGAGGTCTTTAATAAAGCATCTAGTGTAAATTAATATTTCTCTAGGGAATAACTAACAAGGATAAATGTTAAGAACAAAACACCTTGATGTTTCTAGACATCTGATTAGTGAAACATAATCATATGAGTGAGCTTCACAGAATCCTGATTAAAACAAAGCATTATGTGAAAACAAGCTATTTAATTTAAGGTATTCTTAGTGTCTGTGGTGATGCTTGTTTTAATATGACAGAAAATGCACACAGTTAAAATTCAATTGCACATAAACAGCTTGATAAGAAGATTTTAAGGCTGTCATTTCATAATAGTGCTACATATTAAAAACACAAAGAAACCTAAGACTTAGAAAATTAGTATATCCAATATTGTGTCAAGGTAAAAGCAGCACAAGAATAATGCTTATTTCCACAATAGCATTATCATAGTGAATATTAGCGAATAATCTTGGTCAGATAATATTTATTTGTCATACAATATTTATTAGCATCTAAATCAAGTAAGGGTTCCTGATATCAGATCTGGGGGCATGATTTCACGTGGTGAGGTGATGTCCACTGTACATATTGTCAGTATTTATACATTTTCTATGGAAAACAATGGTAGAATTAATGATTGTGTTCCAGTATCAAAGTTCTTCATGGTGAAGTAAAAATTTTTATTACACTAGCTAACATGGTTGCAAAACCATAGTGGTTTCTCTTTAAATATCTCTTGGTGCAACAGGTTTGAAAAAGAAATGGCCAATTTCCAAATTAACTGTAAGTTAAGAGCAATTATTCTAAGTTTAACCAGATGAAATTATCTATCTGTCCAATGAGAGAAGAAAGCTTGGTCCAAATGGCAGGAGCAAATGTGGATTCGCAGCATCAGTATTATTGACATTCTCCACAAAGTTAATGTACCCAGCTTGGGTCCTGCTTTAGTCTGTGAAGAGACCAAACACGTTGTTTACACTTCTTCCAGGACTCAAACTTTGTTGGAGATATCTCTATGAACACCATGTTAACATATTCCAAATCTTAATAACACTTTTGGCATTTATTCACCTATTTTGGATTTGTGTTAGGACCAAAATGTTTTCTCATGTTAAAAACTTCCCCTTAAGGTGGTCCCCATGAGACAAAATTTTAACTTTAGTGCTCTGATTTATATTCAGTATGATGTTTAATGCTTGAAATGTCAGATATGGTTTGAGGTAAGATATTTATGTTGAATAAAGAAAGCAAAGATCTCATGTCAACAAAGCCTTTTCCTGGTACACTGCAGCAGCAAGAATTTCTAAGAAGATTGTTTTCTTTGACTGATAGGGAAGGCTTCCATAAAATATTCTAGTCACTTCTGTTCTTAAAATGCTTTGAAGTGACATCTCAATGATAAGGTTTAGGAAAAGATTAATTCATCCTATTTTATGTTTTATGTATGACAAAAATATATCTATTTTATTTCTTAGTAATATTTTGTTTCTTAATATTTATTTATTTTTTTTAAATTAAATATTTAAAGGTGTTCTTTTCTGAAATGACATCTATTAATCACTGATCTAGAAAGAATCAGAAGACCAGGTGACCATTTCACGTTAATTACATTTCTTAAGAAGGAGAGATTGATGTTGATTCAGGTTAATGAGGAATAGCTAGTAGTCATAAGCAAATAGATAAAGTACTAAGATGTTCTGTTATTCTACAGTTTCTTAGTCATTGCTAAAACTATCCTGGTAATAGGGAAGTATGCTTTGTTTCCTAAAAAATATCTCTCATACAACTAGAAAAATTAAAATCATAGTGGATCATCTTCAGAATATGTATATTGAAGGTGTTTATGAACCAAGTATTTAGATGTTCTTCAAAATTTAAATCTTGCACAATTCTTAGAAAAAGGGACAAATCACTTCAGTATTGAAATAGACAAGAAATACAGCTATAAACTGATATTTTTGTCAGTTTGAAAGCAATAAACATATTAGCTTAAGAAAAAGAAGACAACACAGAAAAACTTAAGATGATTATTATAAAAAGAATGTGCTTGAATTTCTAAAATGCAAAAGATGGCTCAAGATTCGTTCTTGTGGTGAAAATGCAGCTTTTTTATTGATGGTATAATCATCGCTAATGTGAAACAGCAGTTCCATAGAGGTCAGCTGAGTAGATCAGGCCTTTCCTCTGCTAATACAAGTTTTGTATTGTACTTTTAAAAAAAAGTTTGTTGTATATAAAAATTTCAGTGTGAACAATCTGAGTCCTGTGTGTATGACCATTATACCTGCTTGGTTTCAATGCTGCCATCTGAGTCTGTAATTGTGGTAGGATACCAAGTGTATCTTGTAACTTGGCTGAGAGGCGTTGGTCTATGAATGAGCATCTTTAGAAACACAAAGCTGAAATCTACTGTGAAGTTAATGATTTAATACTGAAGCTACAGTGCACTGTGAAAAGAAGCAGATTTTCAGTTCACAAGGTCAATATTAGCTTGTATTCAATATTTATTGGACTATGCTCTCTACAAAAGTTATGAAGATTTTCATCATTTTATATAGTTGTTGAACAATAGGATTTATATATCACATTGGATTAATTAACATGTTAGAAGGGATAAATTATAACTTGCTCTTTAATGAATTCATGGGGAATATGAATGCAAAAGAACATCTTTTCTGAACAGCCTCCATCATTGCAACAATCAGGTACAAGTTATGTCCAAGGAGTACAAACACAGGAATTAGTTCAGGAATTCTTAGATTACTGTTCTGTTAGTAATTCTTGTGTAACCCTATTTATTGAGCTAAGGATCTGAATTTTTTTTTTAGACAGACTAGTATTTTTGTGACTTTTTATCAAGCCTAGAAGAAGCTCTAAGAAGTAATCAATAGCCATTTTTTCCAGTACCTAGTAATGTATATTTTTAAGACACGTGGGTTTTGCTGACTCTAGTAAATGAGAAACTTGAGGCACTAAATATGAGAACACCTGGTGCATATCAGCTTGTGATTGCACAGCTAAAGTCTCCTCCCAACCAAAAGAGGGTAACTGTATCCAAACTGCCTTTAGGAATTCAATCTGTCCTCTCCTGAGCCCTGTTTGGACATTGGCTAAGAGACTGCTAAAGAGCCCGGGACAAAACACTGCATAGAACAGGCTCACAATTTGCCAGTTTCCATGTCAGGAATCTGCATCTGTAGTCACATCAAGAAATATCCTAACTCTGAAATCCAAACTCTGTTTCCAATAGGTCCCCCTCAATCTGCAAGTCTGGTCCTAACAGAAAGAATTAAGGATTAATGAGTTACTTCTGTCATGAAATAAAGAAAGAAGAAAAAAACTTCCTCTTAAAGAACAGTTTTATAAAAGCAGGTCTGAAGACAGAAACATTAGATCTTTGCATAGGGCAGAGCAAGATTCTGCAATGTGGTAAAAGAGTCTGTGGGAATTTGCTGTTTAAACTTCCTTACTGATTCAAGGATTCTCTGTAGTAAGGTAATTACCTATTTGAGAACTGTAGGGATGTTAAGTGTATATTTTCAAACTCAAATTCAACAGAACTTTGGTTCCTTCATTGACAATTAAACCTACTGAGAGAAAAGGATTTAAATGTTGGCACTATATTTTCATATGAACACTATAATTAAATAAGTGAGGTGGTAGGAGAAATTACATATGAAAAGAAAGGTTGCTATTAATTTATACATTTACACAATTGTACATTTTTATAAATTTTGAAATATATACTCTTTATCATGAGTAACTCTGAAAAAGAGATATATATGTTTAATTTTAGACTCAGAGACAAAGGGGAAACTGCTTGTAACGATGAGGTTGCCCTGCTTGAAGCACAAGTGTATGAACACTTTACACAAAAGTGAACAAAAGATCACACAAATTGGGCAAAGGCAGAGAAAAGCACTTAAGTTGACAGAGAGAGAGTGAACAGCCATGTGAGTGACTTGAAAATATGTGACATCCTTGAAAAATATGTTCTTAATCCTGAGATTTAGAAATTTGCAGATCAGAACTGTTGCTAGGTGATCACATTTCCTTCTGAAACAATTTATGCCACTACTGTATGTTCATAAGGAATTATAAAATCATTCTCACTATAAAACTTTTTGCATACAAGAAGAAGGATTTTATACTGATTTATAGAGTTTATGCTCATTGATGAGCGCCGAACACTGTCTTGACATGCCATCTGTGGGGCTTTATCTTCCTCTTCAGAAGTCTTTCATCCTTTGCCAGTGTGTGGATGTCTTGAATACCTTTACTGTTTGAGAAAATCAACTGAGCTTGCATATCTAATGCACATGATAGAATTTTGTTCACAGTGGATGATGAAGCAAGAACAATCTGTGATTTTTATAACCTACAGAAGTCTCTTCCAATTTTACAGATTCTCCATGTTCTTTGGTCTGCTACCTGCAGCAGCCATTTGAATAACTAGCTAGAGATGTAACCTGTCTTTCGTGGCTGAGCATGTGTACCAAGATTTAGAACCAGCACCTATGATCCATAGAATTTTACTGGAGAATGAAACTGTCTTGTTAAGTATTATACAGTCTGACAGAGAAGTAACTTACGATGATACAGATTGTTCTTTTTCTTTTCAAACAGTAACTGAAAATATTGCTAATAAACTTTCATACCTTTTAGCACAGGTGAATATAATTCCTTTGATATTTTCCAATGGGCACTTTCAGCTACCCCTGGCGCCATGGAAAAAAATCTTGTGTTTTCAGAGAATATTAAATGTTCTGAACTCCATTCATGGGAGAGCTTCTGTTGTTGTTCCATATGCTAGCTTTTCTGATCACTGTTAAGTGATCTGTCTGACCAACATAGCCACAAGCTGCATAAATGCCATAGGGAGCAGTTAGAAATGTAACGATATTAATTTCACAAGAAAAGACAGAGAAATGAATAGGCAGTAGTCTGGTGAACTTTACCTCCTGGCAAGCTGCTGTACTCAGTTACAAAGTCTGTATTTAATACTGTGCCTGCCTAAATAAACAATGCCTTCTAGTCTGCAGAGTACCTTTTACTATGATACAGTGGGACGTGGCCTACTTTACATAGCAGATATCCTGTAATCAGGAAAGATAAAATAACATTCATAAACTGAAAAGCCACAAGAACCTAGGTTTGGGAAAATCTCCATTCAAGGATTTTAAAGCAAATTGTCCATCTAAAATTAACTGTGTATACAATAGCCAATGTGCCACACACAGATAAGTGTTGCTGCTGTCCAGTAATTTTAATCTGAATTTTTCTTCACATTATTAGTTTTGAGTTCTAATCTGAAAATTAAGACTGATGAAAAGAAAAAAAAATGCTAAACTTTGAATTAAATATACAGACTTAAGAGGCCTTCTGAGAAAAAGGAAGAATGTTCTCTGCAATTGGGAGAGTGAAAAATAAAATATTGCTGTACACAAGTCCTGGAAAAAATCTTCTTAGAGTATTAATTTCCAGATGAGAAAAATGCACTGAAGTAATGAATCAAAATTTCTGGTGGCCAAATTAGAATTGTCCAAAGAAAGTGTGATTTGTTGGACAACTAAGTTTGAAAATGTATTATGGGACTTCAAACAAATCTTCTTAAACAGAATTATTTTTAACATTTTGTTAAATATATAACATCATACAACTTCAACTTTGGTGTTATTATAACAATAAATTCTTTCCTTTTTTCTCTCTCAGTAGTAGAATGCAATTAAGTAATATTCACCGAGACAGAACATTTTCCCATTTCACGTACAACCGTTTTTCATTAGCCAGCAGCAATACTGCTGCCTTTGGATGATGCTTAAGTTTAGCTAAAATGGGGAGTGCTGAACTGAATAATGGTTTATTCATGATTCTGAGGCTACATTCATACATGGAGAACTTTATGCTTCTACTTTTAAAAGTGAAAATATTGCAAAAATACAAGACTATTTTCTATAATGACCTGTGGGAACATCAAGGAAATAATGTTCAAATAGACTCACATCTATTAAATCTCCAGTAGCATGAAAATGAGAAAAATAATCTGAGTCATATTGTTTTGCTATTTAGTATTTTTGTGAGTAAGGGATTTGTTCTAGGGTATTTTTCCTGTCTTCAGGAAACTAAGTTCTAACATATTTCTTCAGCATTTATATAAAACTTTTAAAATGTTCCATAGCAACCTTTTGAAAATATTATCTTCCCAATAACTTCAGTACATATTGAGAAGCTGTATTGAGAACGAACACTTGGAATATTCGGTGCATTTCTAGCTTCTCATATGTTTTTTACTGAATACGATCATCAAGTGTCTAATAATTTATATGAACAGAACCTTGCTAAATATTCTGTCAACTTTATTTATTGTCTGAGTGATTAAAAAGTTGACCAGTGGAATTCAGTGTTCAAAATTTATGGAAAAAAATCCCAAATTTTTCTTATGTAGAAGGCTTCCATTAAAACATTAATGGAAGCCCTTTATACTAATTCAACTTACTGCCCTTCAGGGACTATCACTTTTTTTTTTTTTTTAATGCCCCATTTCTTGCGTTAGAGTTACACCTGCTTAGCAGTTTTCCCAGAATTTTCCACAAGACATTACTTGTCAGGGTCTAGAGAGAGTCATATCTTGGCAGTCTGTGCACTTAATACAGACTGCAGAAACTTCTGCAAATTTTTGTGATCACTGCTTACTTTATTTTAAATTTAACTAAAAAGTAATGTCAATGCAATATATCTGTTTTAAGATGGAAGTGAATTGACTTTGAGACAGCTACAGATGGACAAATATTGCCTGACTGATAAAACTAAGAACATATTTTGTGATACAGAGTTCACCTTTCTTTATTTTCTTTCTAAAGTATTTATGAGAAGAGAGGTAAGACTTTTTGCTCTGTGAAGGAGTAACCATGCATGAAAATAGAAATATTTTAATGATTCCCCAATACTTAGAAATATTAGACAAGCTTTTCTGTATAATTTATTCTTTTCTTCAGTTTATTAAATATTCATAGCTGTATTGTGTATTAGGAGTTTTATAGCAGAATGTTACTTCTTTTATGATTGTGTAAAGACCCCTGGGGGACTACTTCTGTGGAAGGCCGTTTTTAACATATAATGAGCAACACATCAGCTAAAACTGATTGAAAAATAATTTTCTCTCTCTCTTTTTTTAGCAAGCTCTTTTTCCTTATATGGTCTTAGAAATTGATCAAGTGCATCAGTAAAATGGTCTTCTGCTGATCACATCAAACCAGTCTTTCCATTGCTTTTATATTTTACTATCCAATCATAAGGTATTTTTTATATTCTTTGCTAATATTTTCCAGGGTTTGTTTATCCTTCTAGAAATTGCTTTTCTCCAGTTCATGCATTAAGATACTTGCAGCGACATCAGTCAGACTGTCTCCCATTCTCTATTTCTGAGCACTTTAGCCTATTGCATCCTAATTATAGTATCTTTCAAAATTCCCTGGCTGTTGCATTTGTTCAGTTCTAACTTACATAGAAGAGTGTCTCCCACTGAGTCAGTAGCACTAAAAAACTTTCTACAACACTGGTGTGTTCCTTAGAGGTCTCCCACTCTCCTATTAATTCAACCTGAATGTGCTTAGCTTGTTAGGTCTGACAGGATTACAGTCCATGGTGGCACAACTGTCTGAGTTCACAAAAGACTGTAGGAGTTTTGACAGTGGTTTTTCAATAGAATATCTTTCCAGTGTAAGATTGGTCATTCCAACATGGATTGACTAAAAATCCCAAATGCAAATAAATTACTTCATAAAAAAGTCACAGTAATAATTTATTTTTAAGATACGGAATTATATTAAAAATCTTAGTTGCATCGTATTTAATTTGTAAATATCAATGTAATTGAAACTTCATAATAAAAAGAAGGTATTATTTTTATACATTGCATAGATTACTATTAAATAATTAATAGATTTTAGATGAAAAGGAGTGAAGGAAACATCTTGCAAAACAAAGGATTCATATTACATCTTAAACCTCAGAAGTCCTCTAGATTCTTTTTAATATGTCTTGATATTTACTGAAACATCTGAATTATGTAGTCACTGAAGAATGGTAAGAATTGGTACAAATTAGGTCTGAATTATCCTGATAATCTAGCTCTAGGTAATCTAGTTTAAAAGGTATTTTCTGTGTCATTTTACTAAATTGAGTCATTAATGCACTCTCTAGGAGCATGAATAGTCTTAGTGATTTCTGTACAGCTAAAGACCATTGACAAAATATTGTAGAAAACCTTAATGGTTTTTCAGGAAACCTTAAAGATCATTGAGCATAGTAATGTATGAAGAAAAACAAAAAAAAGTAGCAGCAGGAGTAGTCTTGACTGTGTTAGTTCTTGCTGGAACAAGAACAGTAAATGGCATTCTATGACTTAAGATGTGCTAATTGCATTTGTTAATGGTTATAACAGATCCATAATTACACTAACAGCAAGGGCCCACACTCCTGGAGAAGGACTCATTCTGTGTTAAATCTGCTAAGCATGACAGAAGCAGAATTTTGCAGAACTCATGTACCCGAACTGAAGCTTTTTGGGTATTTTGAGATTCATGATAACTATTCTCAAGTTCATGACAAAAATACTTGAACTACCTTCAGAGCTTCAGTTGTCATTTATAACCTGACATATATGAGTTCATGTACCTTATAAAACCTTGAAATCTGCAATTTTACAGTTACAGTCATTCTCATCTGTAGTGGTAAAGTTACAATGCTTACATCTTATAACAGCAATTTTTATCTGAACATCTCAAGGTGTGTAACAGAGGAAGCCAGCTTTAGTTCTTTAAATAATTGTCATACAAAATATATTCTTGAATTTATGAGCAAATGAAAGCTGCCTTTTTCTCCTATTTTTTCTCTCTTTTTACAATATTGACACATTGTTTATATGTTCTGTAGAGTCTTTTTCTGTTGGTTTTTCTTTTCATGAGTTCAACCCACTATCTAGACACTCCAGTTAATGTCACTCATTTAAGGAAGACACTATTTTAATAGCTGCTCTGACTGCAGCTGCTTTCTAGAAATGGCATATTGTAAACCTTAATTTATCTGACATTATGGCAGCCTCATACTACTTGATTTCACTGTAATGAATAAAGGTACTATACCTCCAGGGTCATCAAGTCATTATTTATTATGTAGAAGAGAGTATGTATTATCCCACTCCATTTCTATTTTCTGCTTAGTTAATATGTTAAAGATTCGAGAGCCAAAAGTACTCTGTACAACAAACAAGGACTATAAAGTGGTCTTTCTTCTATATAGAGCTAAACCCCAACTTTTTTAACAGTTCAACAGTTTTAACAGTTATCCCCTTTTTTTTTGTTGTCATAATAAATTCCAATTCTCTAAAGAAAAAAAATAATTGCTATGCATGTCTGAAAAAACGTACAAAAGATTTTGCTCCATATTTGTTCAAGTTTCATATTACATACTTTTCTTTAGGTGTTGTTTTTTTTTTTTAATATTTTTGGAGGTGTCATAGTCTAACCTCCTCCAGCAACCAAATACCACACAACTGCCTCACTCACTCCTTTGCCAGTGGGATGGGGGACAGAGCCACAAGGATAAAAGCTGGAAATCTCGTGGATTGAGATAAAGATAGTTTAATAAGGAAAGCTGTTGCAGTGTGCATTTTGGGTTTCCCAAAATTCTGTATGCTTTTGTTAGTCATTTTATAATGGTTTATCCCTACACCCCCATGCCCAAACCCCCTGTGGTCCTTCCCTGGTGATGGGTCTTGTCAATCACCTTGTGATCCTGCCTAAAAGCCTGGAAATTTCTGGTGGGGCTGCTCGGTGATTTGGCAAGTTCTCGGGCTCCCTCCTTCTTTCACTGTTCTGTTAAGTGTTCCCTGTTCTAAGCCATCCCCCCCTTCAGTGGTTTGGTTCTAGGTTCTCCCTTGCTCTGGATACACCCCTTGTACTTAACCTGAAACCCAAAGCCCAGACCTCAGTTTTCAGGTGGGCCTCTGGGTGGAATAAGCCTGGTTGCTACCCACGTGAGAGTCCTCCTTCCTTCCACGCCATTTGCCACACTTCTGCTTAAGGTTCAGACCCACAAGATCTAAAGGTACTAAGCAGTACCCTTATATGTGGACTCGGGGCCGAGCTAGCCGGTAAGCCGCTCCGAACACCCGCATAGAAAGCAAAACCTCAAATGCAAAAAATGTATTCATTGCTTTCCAAGGGCAGGCAGGTGTTCAGCCATCTCCAGGAGAGCAGGGCCCCATCACAGGTAACAATGACTTGGGAAAAAAAAACCCATCACTCCAAATATTTCCCCTTCCTCGTACCCCTGGTTCGTGCCTGACATGTTTTGGTTTCTGAAATTCCTTTCCCAGGGAATTTTATGTAAACAAGAGACATGTTTTCATAATGGCAAGATTGTTTACATTCTTTCCCTAGGAGGGACTTCTTTCAATGTCCCTCTAGTCTGACCAATGTGATTGAAAAGGTTTGTCTTCTTGTCACCAATCGAATTGGTCTGTGTAAAAGAATATAAAAGGGGAAATGCTTCCCGAGAGTAAAAGAGTCACTTTTTCAGCCTTCTGAAGTCAGAGTCTTTGTGTGTTGTTGTGGTGTAGAGTAGCAACATTTCCTCCTTCTTCCCCCGCTTTAAATACTGAGCATAATGCCAAATATTATGGAATATCCTTCGGGTCAGTTTCGGTCACCTGCCCCGGCCCTGTCTCCTACCCAGCCTCCCATGTATTCCCGGCCTCCCTGACAGTGTAGGCAAAGCAGAAAAGGCCTTGCCTCTGTGTAAGTCCTGCTCAGCAATAAAAAAACGCTTATTATCAACTGCATGCTCAGCACAAATCAAAAGCATAACCCCACACCAGCTACTGTGAGGAAACTTAACTCTACTCCAACCAAAACCACCACAAATGGACCATCTTCTTACTTCTGTGTTTTAAAATGTTTGGTGGTGTAACAGCATAAACGAATTTTGTATTGCTAAAGGAAGGTAAGAGCAATGGCATTGTTTTTGAAGTCTTGTACATATATGTATGTCTGTTCTCTTTCAGGAAGGTTGTTATTACTTTGGTAATATTCTAGCGGGTTGCTTGAAATAAAAAAGAGTTAAATATTTTTCTGTATCTGTATATATTTTTTTTCTGTTGTTCAAATGGAGAGAGAACTGACAAAAATTTCATGTTTTAGAGAGATGTAAAAATAAAGTTGTCAAAACATGCACAATAATACATTTAACAAGAACCCTGTGGAGTAAGGAAGTTACATGTTTGCATAGCAATTATCATGTTAAGTTATGAATACACAGATTATGCAAAGGATTACCTCTCTATCATATTAAAATGTTTACATTAAAGCCAACTTCCAATTTATCACTGTCTGTGATAAATTTTTGTTGTAAGCCAAATGATCAGCCTACACATATTTTTCCCAATAGCCCTCAACAAAAGATCAGATCTCTTTTGTTGTATAATGCTGAGTTCCTCCTTTTCTTGCACAAATGTCTGGAGTTTCATCAGGGAGAATAACTTTTCTCTGGTGCTATAGGTCTGAATAATTGTCTGAACAATGTGTTTCCATACTATATATATTAGAAGCAGATGTGCTAGAGGATAAACTATTATTTTATTTATATTAAGCTAAAGTGAAGCAGCAAAGGAGAGAAGTAAAATATGTTTTTCTAAGCCTGAATATTCAAAGTGAACTTTCATGTTCACATTAATCTGACATCCATTCTTGAGACTAGATTTAAGGTCATTTGCATGTTAATTAACTGGTTGTGTGGATGTTGCTAAAGATTTACACCTCTACATTCTTAGCTAAAGCAGCAAATAGCTGCTGGCTATTTGGAACTGCATTGCAAGAAAGTGGTGAGACCATTGCTTGAAAAAATCTGGTGCTTTGAGTAAAGTCAGTGATACAAGAAAAAATAAACTCATAAATTTATTAGAAGCTCATAACTAAACACTGGTTATCTAACATTAATAAGGTCTTAGAATCTAGCAGAACAGGAATCTAGCAGAATCCTTTCAGGCAAATTCTTCTGTATGTCCACAAGAGTCCTTCATAGAACCTAAGAGCTCCAGTCTGACCTCATGCTCCAAAGCAAGGGCAACAATCATTATTGATCTCATTGATTTTTTTTTTTAATTTAGCATCTCCACCGTTAACACTACAGATCACAATCACACGAGGTTGCTAGGAGCTATCTAGGGTACCAGCTCATTGGAAAAGAAGCTATAGCTTGATACAAGCACTTCCACATAATAAGGCATAGAGAATGAAGCTTTCCAGAACAGGATTACAACAATGATGCAGCAAATAATGTATAAAGCTGCTCATTTGCCAGACAAGTAGTGTTGACTTAAGAACCTACGCTATCTGTTGTTCTGCAAAGTAATTCTAAGTAACAGGATGCCACTGTTTAAGACTCATGTCTTACACAATTGTTTTAAATTAAGCTTTGTTACCAACAGCTAGTGAAATTAGCTGTGAAATTTAAAATATTATTCTAATATGAGGATTTTATTTCCTTCTCTTTTTATAGAATTACATAATTTTAATAGAGCTGGGAGGAAGAAAAAGTCTTAGAAAGAAAAATTCTTGTATGCTTATAAATTTCCAAAGATCTTCTGCTCATTAAGAAATGCTCTTTGGAAAACCCCATTCTGTCTGCAGTTCAGTGTGCCAACCTCTAGCACTGGAAGTACATACTAGTGCAGTCCCAGTAGGTGGATTTTAATGAAAAAATATATGTTAGAGCAGTATGCAAACACATTTTTGTTCTTAATTCTTTTTCCTTTGACATTAAGTTTCACTGAGAAACTAGGTCTTTGTATCCTAAAACAATTCATTTAATATTAATAGAAAATTCTTCAGAAAAAGTATTTTCTTTGAATATGAGTCTATGATTAGGGAAAGCTGTAGTCTAGTGGTATTTTTCAGTGTGCATATTGGAATTCATTGCATGTTTTTTTCCTTTTCATATTTTTATTGTTTTGCATAATATGCTGGTTTAAGTTTTTTACATTATTTTTAGATACTTCCTTCAGCAAACACCTTTTTTTTTCTTTCTCTCCTCCTTACAGAATTTTTTTTAAGTCTTGAGATTTTTTTAACATTTTTATAGCAATGGAGATATTCTGTAGTGACTAAAAAGTGAAAAAAAAAATAGTAAATTGAAGCACCAAGTATAAGATAGGAACATGCGCAAGCTGCATGTTATGCTTATGTGACAGGATGTAAAATAATGGTGTGATGTTGTTACACAGATATTGATATTGATATTGATGGTGTATTATGCCAATCTGTCTGACAGCCACAGTATGGTTGAGCTGGAATTTTTTTAGTGCTCAGAGGGGCAAACTGCCAGTCACAGCAAACAGGCGTCAAAGGAGGAGAGAACACTGGACACCTAGACAAGATGGTCTCTCTGTGGCACGTCAAGGCAAATGCAGGCATGGATTCCATGGAGTGCTGTGAGGATACAAGAAATACTGCCATGGGATAAAACTATGAGTGTGTTTAGGACTGATGAAGAGTACTGTTGCAGCAAAATTGGAGGAAGGCCAATAAAAAACAGATTAAAATATGTGGTGAGTATGGGTACATACCATAACATGCTGTAGATGATGTGACTTCCCATCTTCCACTAGGTTAATTCCCTACACTGTTGCCTACCTGGGTTTTTTGTGCAAATGATCCTTTCAATTTCTGTATTTTTGCATTTTATGAACTTCCCCACTGTAGAGTTTTGGCAATATTTTTTATTAAAAGCATTAAGAATACATTCATGTTTGGTTAGTTATAACATAATTTCAGTGACACTTCCAGTCAGTAAATGCCTGTGACTCCTCAAGAACTGTTCTTTCATCTCTGATGTTTCCAAAGTGTTTTAGGATATTTACCAGAATATGACCTCTGCAGCACAGGTTCTTAAATTATATTAAACCCAAGTATAGCCAGATCCATGGCATTGCAAACTTGTTATGCTGTGGTTTACTATACATGCCATTTAAAGCAGGTGATTTACCCTGAGCTATTGCAGTGGTCATCATGATATTAACTCTTTTTTAGAATTAGTTTAACATCAAAACCAAATCCTAGCTCCTGATTTCATTTTTGGTGTTCAAAATCTTAGAAGATAAAACTGAAGTTTTGGATGTAGGGGTGCGTGCCCCTTGGCCAGCCTGCTGTCCTGCTGGCCCACCCAGCTGCCTTTTGGGGTACGCCTCTACATTTACGATTTGTGGGTTCTTCTGCTACAGCACCTCGACTGTCGCTGTCATGGCTGTGGTATCGATGAAAGAGGGGACCCT
>JBBMKD010000145.1:85487613-85504363 GCA_037834095.1 Argya squamiceps | reverse complement strand
GGCTACAGCAACCCTTATCAACTTCTGATAAGGGAAAAATTCCAAGGCAAGGGGCTCATATGAGGCAGCTTAGCTATCCTAACTTATAACAAAGAGGCTCTTCTAACTTATAATAAAACCTATAAAAACCAAAGCATGCAAAAATAAATTCAGCAATCCCACATTGGGTTGGTTTTTTTCAATAGATATCCTACAGTGTCTATTTCTGCTATCAGAGAATAATTTTCTACAGAAAGCCTTTGCCACCTTCCACATAATATTGAGTATACTAAAGAAAAAGTAAGGATTTGTCATGGAGCCTGAAGAAGCCAGGTTCAACTTTGTATTCACATTTCCCACTGTCAGAAGATATTCTACACAAGGAAGTTTTGTTTTAATGTTAAATGTATTTACTGGGATTTTGATTGCACAATACAATAGTTCACTGAAATAAAAAAACAAAAACAAAAACAAAAAACCCCAAACAACAACAACAAAAAAAAACAAACCACAAAACAACAAGCACAACACCATCATTTCAATACATGATTGGATCACAATACAAACTTGATTCTCATTTCTGGTCTCTGTTTGTGGTCATGATTCTGGGTGATCCAGTCACTGGGAAAGAATACATGGTCTGAAGCCAACTCAAACCTGCTGTCCTCTGTAAAATTCGTTCTGCTGGTTGTTCAGTTTTATACTCTATGTTGTACTGAGCCAGTTCCCCCATGCTGGTCTGGCTCACTCAAGAAACTCTCACACTAATTAAGCCAGGGAAGGCTATGTACATAACCACCTGATCCCAGTCAACTCATTCAGACCTTTATCTAAAACAGAGATGACCCTCTGGTCCTGTGGTCAATTTTAAGCACATTAATAATAATGCTTTAATGTATTACACTAACAAGTTAGACTAGCATCTTAAAGATCTACAGAGTCTGAACACAATTTTATAGATCAGCATACTTTTTTTTTTTCCCTTTTTGTCCATAATAAGATTTTTGCGTAACAGATTACTGTACACTTTTATCATTAGACATATAGGTTATTATTGTGTTAATGGGTAGGACATTACATGTAGTGTAATAGCAGTCATAAAAATTAAAATTCTATGCTTTTTTTAATACTAAAAATTAAATGAACCAAAGCAGTCAGAGCACTAATTTTTCACACAGCTTTCCATCTAAAAGGTAAGTCTGAGGAAGTGAAACACATTTTTTCTAAATGAAATCTTATCTGAAACAAATCCAGAGTAATTCTGAAAACAATTTGTTTGTCATCTAGTGAAGCAGTGCATTATTAACCATTGATCAGGTAAAATATATATTAATCTTGATTACTTTGCCTTGAGACAGGAATCTGAGGCCCATTTTAATAAGTTGTCTCTGCTCATTCATAGTACATATTTCTTTAATGCACACATGAATGGAAGAAATGAATTAGTTGGAAAATTAACAGAAGTGAATTAGAAAAATAAAGATTAAAGCCATTTGACCTCAAAGGATACTCTAAGAGTCTAACTCAAAAACTTAAGCATATGTAGACAATTATAAAACAATTGATAAAATGCTGAGAGCAGGCAATTATGTTTAGGTGACAGAAATAAGGACCCAGTTTTCTCCAAGGATCAGTAACAATATTTCTAAATTGTGTTAGGTGAAAGTAAAAGAAATTCCCCACACAACATGTATTTAGGCCTTATTTCTGTTTATAAATAAGCTTACATCAGCTAAACACTGACATTGGTGGAAATAACTTGAAGTGTTTTGTATATCAGCATGGTATAGTACTGTGTGCAGCTTACTTCATCAAAGCTCTCCTGAAACTAAAGCTAAGATATTTTGCACTACCTCCTATTAGATGATTTATTAGCTATGTTTTGCTTGATTGGAAGAAAAGGGATTTAAATGTATGTTCCTGAAGTCAACCTTTAGCATAATGCCATAAGAAGGTAGTGCAGTCAGCAGGAATCTTGAACTTCTAACCCATCCCTTCGCTTTTTTTCCATCAACTTAACTGTATCCAATAATTCAATCTGTCAGAAATTGCAGAATAGCACATATCTGTGTCCTGTGTAACTAGTAAGTTAAGTTGTCATCTTTCTCTGTAATAATTTATTAATTAGTTGGAAAAACAAGTAGATGAAAATAAATGTACTCAGGTTTCCTGCAACCAAAAGCAGATGTTAACTTAACTCTACTTCCTTCATTTTAGAATCTTTTTTGTAGAAAAGTGAAGAGAGAAATAAGGGTAAATCTTCATATTGTGTGTAGCTATTCTACAGCAACCAACAAAGACTTTACTAGCCTCTGGAAGCAAGAGTGTGTCAGGATTTCTGGAAGAGTATCAGCCATGACAGGTTTGACAATTACTGCCTGCTACCTTGAACTTGTTGATTTATTTATACACTGACAAGCTTCAATTTTTGAAACTTCAAATGAATATAGGGAAGGAAGATAACAAAAGGACACTTCTAATAAGGTTAATGTAAACATACATAAATATTTGGGATCCTATAAAAGCACCAAAGACTTTTCAGATACTTTTGAGAGTTAGATAAATAAAGATTACGGCAGTTTTTCATTGCAACAGTGTGTGGGTAATAAAACAAAAACCCTTAAAACAATTTTAGTCTAGTTAACTGATTCAAGTCAACAAAGTTAATGGAAGTAAAGACTTTACTGTCAGTTCCAATGTGTTTTGGAACACTTTTTGGTGTCTATTTCAAATTATGATGTTATTTAAGAAGCAGCTCCATCAGTCCACAGAATGCTCACACTGTTTTCGTTAAATCAAATTTAATTTGACCAGTCTTGTGTAGAAGTAACAATTTTCTATTCAGAATCTGCTTAAGGAGACTAACTACTGAGAATACAAGTGCCATGTTTTAAAGAATGCATAACTGCTTCAAATCCCAGAAGAAATGTGTAATCAGAATAAAATTATCTTTTTATTATTTTTGAAGAATCAAATGTTGTGACTGCATGTAATCTTAAGCAACAGACATTGATTGCTATGGCTTCTATAATGGAAAAACAGTTGGTGTAAGAGAAAGGGTTAAAGTAGTTGATATTCTGGAACCAGGACCTTGTCAATGCTAATGGGTTGCTATGACATTTACTTAGTACAAAAATAAGACAAAGAAGTATTTACTTTTCTCAGTAGCCCAGCTACCAAGTAGGACACGAAGTGACAACAGCTGTGATGCTGAAAGTGATATGCTTTCCTGATTTATTCTACTTTCTTCACACTGAATAGTTGGCTCTGGCTCAATAAACCTTCATGCATACATGGCACTGTGAACAAGGGTAAGAAAATAACCCCTTATACTGAAATAAATATTAGTATGCTATTAATGACTTCTCCAATAAAATGATAATTTTCTCACACCATCATACGTTTGCTTCCACATCCACAATAAAAAAGATTTCACAAGCCGTAACCTCCTAATTTTACTGATTTGGAGAACTCAGAAAATGAAAATGGAAAAAAAATCAAGAAACTATTAACTATTAGGAGAAATGGGAAATATGTTTTTGAATCAGAAGAATGAGAGAATACTGTATGGAGAAAGAGGGTGTTGTGTGCACTGGGGCCCAAACCCCCTCTCAAAGGCTGAATTACAGATACAGTCTTTCTCATACCTATCAGCTTTTGCTGTCATGAGCATGGTCATTTTCATTAGCTAAAGTATGTTCCAGAATGTAGAAGACAAAGGAAGAAATCTGACACTGACATTTGATCTTGCAATTTCTCACTTTCTATTTTCAACAAAGAAAAATACAGGAAATCAAAGGAAATCAAAGCACTCATCTGAAAACATGCAGAGATTTGCTCCACCTTGCTGAAGCTAGGGAGCAGTAGTTTCTTTCCCATTCCATGGATTTGGACTGCAGAATAAGAAACTGGAATTAAAAATTATAGTAATAATACAAAAGATCTGCTTGAATAAACTTCTGACCCAGGTATGTTTTTAGACATTCTGAGAAAATATGTGATGTACATTTTCCACCAAGAAACCAAAGAGAAAGAAAAACACACAGAAATAATTATAGAATCTGTGGAAAATAGCCTTGTGATACATGTAGAAGCTGAATTTAATAAGCAAATAAACTTTCAGGGCATCCACAAAAAAAGAAAAATACTATGACTGAGAAATACCTTTATAGAGTGATGAATTTATTAAAAATTACATTTATTGATGTATTCAAGGAATTTTTTAGTCTGACACTCTCTGACTGGATTTGTTTATATATTCTATATGTGGAGGGTTTAATATTTATTATCAAATTTGTTTACATGAATATAGTTGGTATTGCATGGAATTTCTGATTTATCAGAGCGATTAAAAATATACTGCATAAACTAATACAGATATAAGTTAATTTAAAAAAATAAAGCAATATCAATAGACAGCTGGATCACAGCACCAATGTGTTCCCAATTATCAGTATCTATAATACTCTCACTGTCAGGACACTGGGAGTCCCTAACTGCTGGAAAGGAAAATGTGGGTTGAAACCATCTCAAACGTATTGCTGTCTTTTAAATTCTTTTGACACTTGTCTTGTTTTATACTCTGTGTTTAGCTGAGCCACATATTCACTACCCCCATGCTAATCTGGCTAGCTCAGGGAAACAGTCAAACTTTTAGTGAACTTGGGAGAAGCATTTATAGAGCCAGCAGATCCGCTTAACTGTTGATAGGTGTTCATCTAAAAAAAAGACCACCCTTTGGTCCCCTTTGTGAAGAGATAAAGTCAGCTTCTTTGCAACAGCTGTGGTCAGTCCCACCCTGCATAACTTCCTGGTCTTCATGGACACATTGCCCTTGCTTATCTTCTCTGAGTCTTTGTCAGTTTTAGGGGTTTATCTCTCAATCACAGAAATAGAATGCCACAAACCTCTAAAAGAGAATGAGTATGCTGTGTCAACGACATCTAGAATCTGATAAATAGTTACAATCCAACATAATAGTCATCATGAAAATAACAAAGAATTAATTGCAAAATATTTCTTTCAGGTTTTCTAATCTAAATTGGGAAAATTAATCCTTAACATCTTTTTAGGAAATTAATAATCCTAGAATTTTCAGCTGGTAGTGACTGAACCTTCTTCAAGTGAGCAGACTAGAAATATCTGAAAGGGAGCACTGTGCACTACAGGTATTTGATGGCTATGTAGCACTTCTCATAGCTTAGTTACCATAGTCACTAGATTTTTTTGTCTTTTTACTGCATGATATCAAACAAAAATTCCAGGAGTTCCTTTTAAACACGAGATTGCATGTTCAGACAAAGTGATCATGAGATGTTTATAATGTAATATTCATAGAAGGCAGTGGAAAGTCCAACAGTTAGTAAGGGTCTCATGTCAGCTGATTAAGGTATTCACTTGGGATAAAAAAGGTCTAGGTTGCTTCAAGAGCTACTTATACATGTTACCTACTTTCTATCTCATGTAAAATGTATAGTCTTTGGAATACAGAACAGAATCCAAGTCTCTTTTCTCAAGTGAGATTTTGAACCAGCAGGTTACTGAGTTGTCGTTATGCTTGCTCTCTTTCTGATCCTATAAATTTTAATTATTTTCTACACAGCAAAACAGCTTCAAAAAGAAGAAGAAAAAATATTCTTAACCTCAGTATAGCCTACAGCCCAGATATCAAGTTGAGAGGCTTGGATGTGATGTTGAACCTTCTCCTTACTGATTATTATATCTCTGCCAGTATGTGTAAATGGGAACATATTTTGAGAAAGCACACATGATTTTTCTCTCAGTTGTGCTCCAGAAAGGGAAAAGATGATGATTTTTTGAGCTTTATGTACATCACAGTATATTGAACAATTATGGAAAGTATTTGGAGAAATTACGAAATCTTCCATTCTCATTGTACTTATGTATTTTATGAGTTCTGAAACTTTCTAGAGATCAAGATATATGTGTATACACAAAATACAGAATGTGAGAATGTATGGGAAAGTAATTGTGAAAACATGAAGCATATAACAAGTTTCACGTTATGACTAAGAGGCTGAATTATACCCATAGTTTACATGAATCCCTTGTACATCTCAGGTGAAAGCCTTAACTTCCTGAGTGGTTAGCTTAGAGTTCAACTTTCTCTGCTTTTTTTTTTTTTTTCTTTTCTAAGGGAAAAATTGGCTTAGCTTGTTTTCAACCAATAAATTTTTTTATTTTTTTAATAGCCTTACTTACTAATCCATAGGAGATGCATACCAACTTGAGCACCTAAAATTTTTCATGATATCACTTTCAGATATAGTGAGAGTGAGTGAAATGCATAAAATTTTATTCATGCTATTTTACCGAATTTCTTCTAACTTACATGGATGTGTGTTTCTTTCCTTATGAACTAGACATTTTATGATCATATCCACTGTCATAAAGAAATATACAATTAAAAATATAAAAACTACCCTTTAAAATAATCAGGATATTTTGCATATTCAAACTGACTGGAAATAAAATATTAGTTATTAGTTGAATTGTTGAGAACGATTAGTCAGATTTTAAAGTCATGAAGTTCCATAGAATTACCTGGGCACAGGAATCTTCTAACTTTATAACTACAATTGTAATCTCCATATTCTAAAGTCTAATGAAGTTAAAACTCCATTTAGTGATTTTCTTGCCTCATGTATTTTCCTTATGTTTTTCTTATGACTATGTATTTTTAATTTGTCTCCTTACCAGGGCATTTGTTTAATTGCATGGGGAAAAGGTGAAAATAAAGTCATAACATACTGAACAGAAAGTGGATAAGGGTGCCTACTTCAGGATTCCTTGACTACTTACTGCCAAACTTACACAAAGCCACTTCTTGTTGTCTTTCATTTAGTTGAGGAGAAGAGAAAATTTAATATCTCAGACTGAAGGTTCTCAGTCCTGCTTTACTGATTACAACAGTGCAGTGGACCCAAGAGAATTTTGGGAAAATGGACAGCTTTTACATAATCCTGTCTGTTGCAAAAATTGGCACTGAAAAAGCCCCAATTTTTGCAGGTGAATCTGAAACTCAAAAAAATGACCAGTGGGCGTGTTATACACTACGAATCATAGAACAATTCAGGCTGGAAGGGACCTCAAGGTGTAAACCAATCTCCTGCTCAAAACAGTATCCACTACAGGTTCAGATCAGGCTGCTCAGAGTTTTGTCCAAGTGCGTTTTGAAAATCCTCAAGGACAGAGGTGGCACAACCTCTCTGGGAAACCTGCTCTGCTGCTAGAAAAATTGGGTTTTACTTATATCTAGTTTTATATTGGATCCAACCATACCATCATTTGCCATTTCAACAAACAGCCAAGCAAATAAAAGTCCAAAAGATAATTTTATCTCTATTAAAATTACAGGATAGGGTCATAGAATGATTGAGTTTGGGAGGGCTCTCAAAATGGAGGCAGTCACATAATCAGAGCAGGTTTATCAACACCTTTGCTTAGTTGGACCATTTTCTCATTTGGCAGGCATTTGTTTTCAGTAAATATCACAGAATTTTAAAGAAAACACACAATGCTTTCTGAATGCTATGCTTTGTGTATTTTGTTCTGGGAAATTATCCTTATGATACCCGTACCCTTTATGTTAAGCTGCTTGATTAAGTTGAAAAAGCAGAATGTGTTTTTCAGTCAACTATCATTTTTCATTTCTTCATTTGGATATCTGCTTGCAGCTGTGTCATTTAGTTATTGGTTTTCACTTATTCTTCTATAATCTTATTTGTTAAATGGAAGGGACAAGTATCAGGTATAAAAATAATGGTGACATAGAGGATGAACTTGTGGAGTGGGACAGATTTGCAGAAGCAGTAGCAATGTAATTGTCACTTTTTTGTGGTTGTTATTTCATGCAAGTACTGAGGAGATCAAGCTGTAGTAGCTGAGATGATTTTCTGAAGCAGAAATTTGAATTTGGAATTTGAAAAATTTCTTGCTACCCAATTCAATATATCTTGTATATAGTATATCTTTAATTCATTTTCTCTTCCACCAAAAGAAACAAGCTATAACTCTGTAATCCACTCTGTCCTTGGGATTTTAAAGACTGGAAATTTTGAGGTCTTTTAGAATATTTATGTCCTATATGGAAGGACAGAATACTGCTAACATGTCAGCCAGCAAGTTCACATCTGTTTTCAACAGAAAGGATGCATAACTTCCCTGCTGATTTTGCCTAAAGCCTTTTTCATTCTTTTGACTTTTTACCTGTGTAACTTGATAATTAGAAAAGAAGATAGAAACTTTTTTAAATTACAAAAAGTCTTAAAATAATTAGATAAAAATAAATTGTTGTCTGTTTCTTTTCTGTCTTAATACGTATGATTTTGGATATTCTATGATATTGTAATTGTAATTTTGTAATTATTCCTGTGAGGTGCAGTGTAAAAGCTGTTTATATGAGATGAATAGAAGCATGAAAGGTAAATGCTCCATTACACTCATAGTGTATTGCTTCTTAATTTATATCTTGCTTTGGGCAAGCAGGGGATTATTTTGGCAATTTCTGTATGGCTTTTTCAAATTCTGTAAATTTATCTCCCAAGGCTGCTTTTATTTCTGATTTGAAAAGCATTTGGTAGACAGAAATTTCACCATGTGTTTGTCAGATAAATTTCTTACTTATCTTATTTTGCTTATGGCAACATAGTGGTTTAAGGGGAGAGAGAAGCATAATGACCATTACTTTCTTTAATGGGACAGGAAAACGTAGAGCTTGAAGACAATGAATATAATTACATTTTTATGAGCAATCATATAAATATATTGGGGTTTTTTTCTCTTTAGCAACATACTCAAAATGAGAATAAAAGTTACTAAAATCAGCCTGAATAGATCTTCTATATATTTCCCGGAGTATTCCTTCTGCCTAATCTAAACCCAGTACCAATGGAAACCATTAGTTAAATGAACCTTAATGGCAACAGGCAAATACTTTTGTATACAAAGTTGTTTTCTCAGCATGAGTCACTGTTAGATGTGGAAAACCACTTTGACAAGAAATAACAGCCTGACAAAAAAAAGTGAGCTATTCTAAAGATTCTCTTTCTCCATTTGAAGCAGAATATTTTGTATATCTCTAGCATTCATATAAGTAATTTTTACTCTGAGGAATTACTCTTTCCTCAATGCATTGAAGGATCTGGTTGAGATAGAAAGGACCACCACACTATGCCAGGCATAACAACAGAATAGCTGCTTGTGTTGGTTTTGGGTGGGACAATTTCCTCATAGTAGCTAGTATGGGGTTATTTTTTTGTATTTGTGTTAGTAATAGACCAATGTTTTATTTTTTACCAAGCATTACTCAATAACATTAAGTTTTTCTCTCCTTCTAACACCACCCTCTCAGTGAGAAGGCTGGAGGTAAACAAGAAGCTGGGAAGGGACAGACAGGACTGCTGACCCCAAGTGACCCAAGGAATATTCCATACTATACATCATCATGCTCAATTCTAAAAGCTACAGGAAGGAGGGAAGGAGGAGAGACATTTAGAGATACAGCACTTGTCTTCCCAAGTCACCATTTTGTGTGAGGAAGACCTTTTCTCCTGGAGATGGAGAAGTGTCTGCCTGCCAATGAGAAGCGGTAAATTAATTCCTTGGTTTCCTTTGCTTTTGCTTTGCCTTTTAAACTGTTTTTATCTCAATGCATCAGTTTTCTCACTTTTACCCTTACAATTGTCTTCCCCACACCAATGGGGAAAAGGTCAAAAAGCCTTTTGTCAGCAAAAGGCTGTGTGTTATGTGGTTTGGTAAGCGCTGTCTGGGGTTAAATCATGACTTCTCTATGAGTGTGAAAACATGAAGAAGAAAACAAATATTAGAAAGCCACAATTGCATTATGAAGACAAGTCTCTCAATTTGGCTACCATGCAAGAAGAGTTCTCTTTCCAAATAGTTTACATAAGCAAAGATAACCAACTCAGATCTTCAAGTTATAAACATGGTGTTTTTGTGCTGACCTATTTCAGCTGACTTAAGATCTCCAAACAAAATTACTAAGTTAGGAGCTCAACTAAACCTGAACTAATTTCAGAAAAAGTCTGTCATGTTCCACTTTCATGTTCCGTATTCCCTATCAACCACTGAGTGAGACAATGACAAGTGTCTAAACTACATAGTTATTTGTGTAATGTCAGATGGGATGGAAACAGGCCCTTTTTCAAACTCCACAGCATTAATGAAGTTGAAATAGATGTACAAATTTTTATTAAGTACCATTTTAAAACTTTTTTAAAAGATGTTTTAGCAGTGATTCACTGTACTTCTATATATGTAACTCAGAACATTTAAATGGTTTCATATTTCAAAAAAATAACTTTAATATTTATCTGGTTTGTCTTCATGTTTCCCAAGCGTCTGTCCCATTGAGAAGCAAAGGAAAATTTTATGATCACACAAAAATAAAAAAGCTTAAAAGATGAACACTGGATTCAGAATTGAGAAATTGAGGCTTAAAATTCAAGGAACCTTGAAACTTTTAAAACAAATTTGGACAAACTCTAAAATATTTAGTATTGAATACCACTTTGAACTTGGACTCATTGATCATTTAAACCACATATTTTTGCTATTCTCTCACTCTGTCTCCTGTGACATTTTAGCTGCTGCATGCAGATATGTATATATTGTCCTCCCACCTGAGGAAGAAAAATACACCCAGCATATTGCATTGTGCTGTAGAGTGAAGCTACCCAATATGTGCCTTTTAAGCTACATCTAGTTGATAAAAGTCTCAGTGTACTCCCATGCTTGAAAAACTCCTGTGCCGGGGCCTGGGACTGTAATTGCTCTCTTGCCTGTACATGACCAAGATCAGGAGGCAAGTCTGAAAGACTTAAAAAAATCAGCATCCACAGGAGTCTCTGAATTGAGGTGTCTGCCTAGCCCACTTCTTAAAGGAAACAAGGATTAGAGAGAAACTCACACTCGTTTAAAAGCAAGTTTTTCTAGAGTTTGCCCACACTGCAACTGTACAAAGAATGGGAAATATGTTTAGTGACTTTCAAGGGTATAGGATCTGGTTTGGAAACTCAGAAAAATTTACATAGATAAAATAGATACTGACTTTTTTTAATAATTATTAAAAACACCATGGACATAACAACATTTATATTATTTACATTGTTTTAGGAAATATTAACAGTCAGAAAATAACCATCAGTCTTTATGTACATATCTTGATAGAATGTGTAACGTGTAATATGTCCATGTCTGGGTTCTTTGCCAAATGGAGACAGACATGAAGAGAGTTTTTTCAGAATTATTGAAAGGTTTATGTTTATGTAAATATAAAGACATCTTGAAGCTGGAGCTGTGAACATTAATAAAAGCAAGGACATTTTAAACAACTATTTGCTAGTAACATTTTTTAAAATAATCCTGGTAGGTTTTATGAATTTCTTTCAAATGTGTTAACTACTTTCACCATAACTCATACTGATATAAGAGGAAACATAATGGATAATTTTCCTTTATGCAGTAGATTACTGACCAGAGTTCTTATAGTCATATAGAGAGGTTTTGAAAACTTTACAGCTTATTTAACCATAAACCATGGTCAAACTGACTCTGTCCTTACAACATTTTTCAGTCTTTCAGACAGCCTTACTGTTTAATATCTACCAGAATACACATAAAAACTAGAACTTTTATAATGGAAACCTAGACCCTAGAGAAATATTTTCTAAAGTGCTCAGCAATTATCATGTTCAACAGATCAGTTATCAAGTAAGGACTGATTCAAATACTTTGTCAAATAAAAACACAAGGTTCAATGAATACGAGTTTCTAACATTATACATGCATGCTTCAGCTGCCATGCATTTTGATGCAAATCTTTCCAGCACTAGATATATGGCTATATATAACAGAGAGAAAATCCATTTTTAAAGGCAAAACCGAAGACAACTAGATGCTATGATGTTTCAAAATTTATGTTGTCTCATCACTGAGCCTTCATGCTATAATACCTTGTGATAATTGAGATACTTTGGACATGACAGCAACAAGGACACATAAGTTATGAATATTTGCATGTGTAGATATAGCCTGGTAATTCAAATTAAAAAATTAAGTCAAATTTTTTCCCAAAACAAAAGGAATATGGTGACATTAGGTATGGTCTTGTGCTGTACATAGCTGGACATTTGAACTGTACAACATCATGGGACACATATGTATAAGTAAATGTATATATATATATCAAATATATATTGCTTAAAACAAAATTTTAATTATACAGTTTTGATACATCTTTGTTAATATTAGGCATTTGAACCGATTAGCTTGAGAGACTTCAATTTAATTTTTCTATTTTTTAAAGTTTTTTTACTATGGGAAGATAATCAATGAAACGCCATTTTAAACAGCAATGTTCTGTATTTTCCTAGAACATTTAAGTATGAAGTTACAATACCCTCAAACCACTCAGGAAAAGACATTGCTACTGAAACTGAAAATGCCTGTTTCTATTTCCAGGCAAGTAAGGTTCATCATTCATTTTTCTTCCAAGGAAGAAATAAGGAAGAAGACATAAACTCAGCTGTCAAGAAAATGTAAGTTGAAGATGGGATTGTTATTTCATTTAAGTTTTGCATTAGTCAAGTACTTAAGGAGCATTTTTAATTTAAACTTTTATATATCAGCTATTGTTTTTCTTTCAACTTTAATTTTTTTTTGAAGGCGGAGGAATTAGATGTCAGTCTTATGTTCTGGCTTAGAAGCTGCCTGATTTGCTAAGTATGCCATAAAAGTAACATTCAACTTTGCTCCTCATTTATAATTTAACCCTGAAAGAGATATTTTGTGTTAGAATATATTATTAACCATTCTGTAAAGCTTATAGTAGGATATAACATTCAGAAAAAAAATTTCAAGCATAGTGTTTGAAATTTCTAATGTAAGATCATGAGAAAATAGTTTTATGAAATCCAGTCTTAAATTGTGTTTTTAGTGATTGACCCACATGCCAGTGTCAACTGAAATTGTTCTGATGGCACATGTAGTTGATTCAATTTGGAAAGAGAAGGACAGTCTTCCATATCATTTCCAGAACACTGTGTATATACAGCAGCACATTGAAAATGTGTTTTATTGAAAAAACATATCTGGGCCTCTGGAGGACCACACAACAGAAGCAGAAAGATATAGAGGCCTCAGGACTGGATGTGATACCAGGCTGGGTCTCATGGAAGCATAGTAAAGGGGGAGAATCCCCTCCCTCAAACAGTTGGCCACTCTTCTTTTTATGCAATCCAGGGTACTGAGCTGCAAACAGATTTTGCTGGCTCATTCTCTATTTTTCCATGCACCAGTACCACAGGTAAAGGCTTTGAAGAATTTTCAGCCCATTTGTAGTTTCCAATGTTCAAAGAGTAACACAAAATTTCTGATCAAATCGATATGTGCTCCTAAGTTCTTCACTGATAGTGATCTCATCTAGTAGTTTTGTGCTGCTACACAGTAGGGAGGAAAAAAAAATTCCTAGCATTTCCATCTGGCTAGAAGATTTTGGCATATGATGAACTACCCTTGACCTTTGTTACTCACATTTTCATCAATGTCTTGGCCAGATTACAGAAATGTGATATACATGGGCAAGAAGCCTGGAGTGTTTAGGGAACTCCAACTAAATACAGGAGGACAGACCACCAAAAACACATCAAAGCTGTGTTGTACTTTCTAAAGTAGCTCCCATAAAATTATGTTCATGATACATTGTGGCTTCATTCCAAGGTATCTGAAAGACCTCCGAAGTTCCAAGATAAAGATTGACAGTTTGGCTCTTCTAACGCAATAGACAACATCTTTTAAGAGGTAGATTTTTCTTAGGAACTTCTAATCTATAGAAATAAAAGATTATCACTGACTATTAGCTGAGCACCATTTTGAGATGTTTTATAGATTAGTGATAGCATTTTCACCCAGGGCAATGTTTAACTATTTGTAGTGGTAGAAAAATTTTCTATAAAAAATGTTGAAATTCCCCTGTCTGCTGTTTCAGCATTAATCTTCTAACACCACGACATCCATTTTTATAGATATATCTGTATATTAGAAGTGTTCTGTGTAACCTCCTTTTCCTCTTCTCTAGTCTCTTCTCTAGTCTCTTCCCTTCCATCCACTTTCCTTACCTGACTTTCAACCTTTTCCAGAAGATCATATACTTCTAATAATTCTTGTACTTTGCTTGTTCACAGTTTATTCACATCTTTCTTAAGTTGTTATGTCTAAAGCCAAATAGTATAACCATTTTCTCTGTAATTTCTCCTCTAAAGGATTTAGCTGTCATTTTACAGGGGTCCAGCTTTGATACGTTTCAGCTGTGGAACCTTGACTCACACTACTGACACAGAGCCATGATATCATATCTATAGTGATAAGAAAAATCAAAATTACAGAGGGCTGTTGATCTGGGATCATTATTAGATCAAGAATTCAACAGAGAAAACACTAGCAGAAAAAAGATAAAATCTTAAACAGTGCAGAGAGGGAGGGTAGTTGGAGGGTGACTAGTCCAGGATAGTCAGGATCTGTTATGCTGGGTTCAAGCTATCAGGGCTTGATGTCATTTTGCTGATGGAGCTGGATGAAGGTGACAACAGCCCTTGATAAGGGCTCCCAAGAGCCATGACCACTGACCCTTCCCTCATCACCAATCTGACTGGTGAAGGCTCTCCAAATGCTGTACTATCACACTTAACTCCATAGTTTGCTAAAGAGTATCTGATTTTTATGTGCATTATCTACTACATAATTGATTTAGACTTATGAATTACACATATTCTGTATGAAACCTCTTTGTCCCCAGCTAATGATGCCTGAACAAAGGAATCTTAAATTACTTTAACAGCAATGTCCACAAATAGAGATCTTGCAGTTCTTGACTGAGGGTGGCTAATTGCAAAACACTGCATCTTTCAACTGTCTCTGTCTTTGTGTCCATAAATCTAAATCTTTTAAAACAGAAATTAATTTTACTACATATAAAATATTCACAATATAATCCACACACTTTATTTTAGAAACATAGGCCCTAATAATGGTAAAAAGACTGTGATAAATGTTAATCATGCTGTTCAATGAACTCTTGGTAAAAGAAAAGCTTGTTGAAAACATTAAACATAAGACAAAATAAATTTTAATTATTTTTAAGGGAGAGACAGATTTCGCCGTGTAAGGAAGTAAATAGTAAGAATGTACACAAAGAGTACTGAATGGCTTGTGAAATGAACAGCCAACTTCAGATCCTCATCAACAGCTACTATTAAAACAGACTGCTTTTTGGGTTTCAGAATTAAGTTCTACTCATCTTTCATTTTTCTTTTAATTGTGAGGTGTCAGGGGAACTCCTAAGCACTAAGGAAGTGTCTCTCTTCTGTAAGGGCAGTTTCTCTTACTCCTCTTAACAGTGATGGAAGGTTTTGGCCATTTTGATAAAGGGCATTTGTAAAACCAACTGACAGTTTTTGTAACCTCTCTGCCTTCAGAACAATAGACATTTTGAGAAGAGTGTCGTTGAGGGAATTAATTTTATCTTACTCCACTGCTGTTAAAAAAAACAGAATACGTGTAAAGATACTTCCAGAGCTCAATATTAACTGAAGAAATACCAACTGAAAAGCCTTTGTTGTTATACAGAGATTTTTTTACTATATTAGGTTTTCAGGTATCTATAGAAATCAATTGTATTTGAAATTAAAAAAAATATATTTCAAACAGTTGGGGTTTTTTTACTAATACGTTTTTAATTTCTTTTAAATAATAGGGTTTTTTTATGACACTTCAGGCAATTCTTCATGAAGACTAAATGCAGTATTTGTAACATTTTTTATTCTTTTAGTCATTATGTCAAAATGTAGGGACCTCTCATCAGTCTTTAAAGCATCAGCAGTCCTAGAATGCCATAGAATGTTTGATTTGTTAAAATCATGTTGTGGCATATATATATGCCCTTAACAGAAAGAGTACATTTATACAAGTTTGTTTTGGGATGATCCATGAGGTACTCTAGCATAACTCCAGGCCCATTCCAAACCCCTTTGCTGTTTGAAACTTGTTTGGGGAAAACACCAACTGGCTGAATACCTTCCTGATCCTTTAGCAGTGTTTGGGCCAGTTTGTCTTCACTCTTCAACAGCAAAATACAAGGTTTTCTTTTATTATTTTCATGTTGTCATAGTAAATAACCCATATTCTAGATTGTTGGTTTTATTATTCAAATCCAAAAACACCACCTTGCTCTTAAAAAATTAAAAGCCTATAATTTTTTTCTGCTCTCTATAGTTTCCTGTACCTAGTGACAGCCTAGACAACTGCTATATTAATCTTGTGTATTTTCATTTCCCTTTTAAATAACATTTCAAAAGCAGTCATGAAAGAATCTTTTTACTGTCAGCTTATACTAGGGCAAAATTAACATCCTGAAAAACTACACTGAATATTAAATTATACTCTCATGGAAAGAATTTATAATCTAAAAATCTAGTTGCAAGCACCCCATAAAGCAGGTCACTTCAGTCAGCTGGCTTTGAATTGTCTTGCATGGAAGACAATGATTCAGATAGAGCTAGTTTCTGTTACTGGGTATCAAACTGAGGCCAGTTAAATACAGTGCTTTCACTGTAGGGGTGCGTGCCCCTTGGCCAGCCTGCTGTATTGCTGGCCCTCCCGGCAGCTTTTGGGGTACGCCTCTACATGAACGATTTGTGGGTTCTTCTGCTACAGCACCTCGACTGTCGCTGTC
>JBBMKD010000145.1:85459013-85484134 GCA_037834095.1 Argya squamiceps | reverse complement strand
TAACAAAGGGGGTATTCTAACTTATAATAAAACCTATAAAAACCAAAGCATGCAAAAATAAATTCAGCAATCCCACACCAGCCTTCTGCTATCCCTTGCAACTCAAATTTTATGTTCTTGTGATGATCCACAATTGTGATCTTAATATCTGCTTTTTGACAAGACAGTTCTGTCAAGGCTTGATGGGCTACTGAATCTGTCACATAGTGAGTACATACCAAGGATGCAGACACCCTTGAATAAATATGGCTGTTTCACATTATCATGTATTACGTAAAGCACTTCTTTTCATTATTTTCCCAATGGGGAATTTTTTTCTTCAAATGGATGTTGTGGTTTACCCTATGGCTAGGACAGATTTAACATTTCAGCATACATTCCTTCACATTATACTAAGTGTTGTGCTTCTTGCCATGACTGTCATAATTCATCATCACTTGAAGAGGTGTAATATAAAAATGCAGGACTCTATTTTAAGAACATTCTCCTAACCAAAGTCTATGGGGAACATTATGAAATATGTAGTATGAAAATCTCTCTTTTCCTTTGCAAGGTCATTTCTTTTCCCATACTGTCCCTAGGATAAAATTTAGAATTACAAAACCATTATTTTTAAATGTTATTTTCAGTCTGGTAAGATTTTTTCCTAAGGGTACGAGAGTAGGTTTTGGTGACATATGGCAGTAGGGGTTGCTATGGGAATTACTTATTGTTACTGAACTGTAGGATGATAACTCAAAGCAAATTTCTGTGAACAGCTTTAATTCATGTGCTGCTTTTTCTTTGAGATTAATCAGACTTTTTTTAACACATGTGGTAAAACCACAAAATCAGAAAAGTACTTTGAAGATAAAAAATGTATCTGTTCACTGAGTCGTTCTGATTGTTTTACTGTTCATTTATGTTTCATTCGTGTTCTGAGTTCAGAATTAAAGGACCAAAGGCAGGGAATGTGTTAAATACATTATGGTGCTGATAAATGACAACACTGCAGCTTTGATGAGCTTTGACAACTTGCAGAAGAGTGATCCAGACTAGCACCAAAAGACACAAAAAACTGTAGGCTCAGAACCATCCTATAGGAAAATTCACTTTTTAGGACAGTGCATACTTCTAATTAGTACATTTGGAGATGGTTGTTTAAAGAAGTTCACAGTAAATGCAGTAGAATTTAAATTGTTTTCATTCCCAAATGGGTATATTATGAAAAAATCTGCTTTTCTCAAATGTGAAATTTCTTTTCTTTATTAGAGAAAATTGGTGAGAGAGGGACAAAGCTTTTAAAAAGTTGTTCTTATTTTAATAAAAGTTTGTCCACTAGTATCGTGAAAATTTATGTGTAGCAATGATATGGTTCATTTGCGTCATGCACTTGGCTCAAGTATGTATGACAAAACGATACACAAATCCTCCTGTCTCCAGTGTCTTCAAAAAAAAAAAAAAAAGTATATATGAATTACATTGCTTTAGTTATCACAATGTAAACAGTGGACAGCTTCTCTTGGATTATGATTACATTGTCCTCCTCAAAGCAGGGTTCTGATGTAAATGGGTTGAGGTATGCAAACCTATTATTCTCACATGACTTTAAATGGCTCTGTGGAACATCATTTCTTCTGTGTGCATAACCAATTTTAAAATTTGATCAAGTAGATTGTTCTAGCTTTAGAACTGACACTGATAGCACAAAGAGGAAGGAAGTGAAATGATTATGTAACTCTACAATCAATAAATAATGAATAGTAATTATTTATTGGACAGTAAATCAATGAAAGAAGATTGTGCCCATTTTCATGTTGTCACAAACACAACAGATAACTAGGCATAATCGATTCAAATCTGATTTCTAGACACAGAATGAAATGATTGATTTTTTGAATATTTAAATGCTCAGTGCATCAAAGTGGTATGAACTCCTGAGCAAGTTAAAATTTTCAAATTTCTTATGCTTATTCTTATTTCAATCATAGTCCCTGAACGATAACATCAAATATAAATATTTTTTTAATAAATTTTACAACATTTTGTACTTTTTTTTCCAATTGCAATGCAAGTAACAGAAAATATGTTATTAATAAAGGCTCAGCTTCCCGTTAAACCTAGACTTTTGCTGTTGTCCACATATTATTTTGTGAAAATAAGATTCTATCAATATAAATGTTTGACACTTTCCTTTAATCAGGTGTTCAAAAATTATTTTGGAAAACTTTTATTAATCAGTAAGTAACTGTTTGGTTACTAGTAAAAGGAAATCATAACGTGGTCATGTAAAGAGAGCACTGAAGAAGTGCACTAAATAATCTTTTAAAGTAGTCAGCAATGATACTGTAAATTATCTTGCCTTTTCTTGCCCCTATCACATTAAGGACATGAAAATTCAAATAGAACTTGTTAGTTTTAAAAAATGTTGTGAGAAAACATATTTTCTCTCATTTTCAATTTTTTTTCTTTAATTCATAGATGTATAAAGGGTGTTACACAGCAAGAAATGCAATTTACATAGCAATATATGATTGAAAATCACTATACTGTTCTGATCCTGCTGGTTTGTATAGATATCATTGCGTATATTTTGCCAGATTACCAACTTTTATATCAAGTCAACACATTTTCCAGCTGTGATATAGACAGGACAGTGTGGTGCAGTGGTCCTCTATTAGCACATATCTTCTGAAGGTTGGACACAGAATTTAATCTAATTTCTGAAAGTATAAAATGTGATGGTACTAATTCATGGCTTCTGTCTAAAGAGTTCAGTGGGTAATTTCACTTATTTTTTTAATGGTCAATATTCACTGTTGAATAGGTGAAGTGTGTATGTGTGATTATACACTTAATTCTGGAGGCTAAAAGAATTTGTGTGCCTGACCCACAAAAGAAGAGAAAGGTCAGCAAGATGGATTGCCAGACCATGCTTTGCCTTAATATGATTGAGAAAATAGACTGCACTATTTCAAACTGGCTAGAGATAATATGATTTGTATACCATGCTTATATTACTCTTCCAAGTTATTTGAATGTGTTAGGCAGTAGGTCATACCTAAATTGTAATGACTTATTTTGCATTTACATCCATCTAGCTTTCTAGCTAGGAGTCATCACCATTATATTTCAAGGGCTCTCAAACATAGTGATTAAGAGGAGAACATTTTTATGTGCAAGCAGTGATGTAGCTTTGCAATAAAAAAAAAGTAGAATGAGAATTATCTATAACACATTTTCCACTTGCCATAAGTAAAAGCTCCAATCCATCAACAACTTATTGCAGAGATACACTTGTGACAAGGTAGAATTATGCTACCAGCATCAGGAACTTGTCTGACTGCAGTTTCTTCAGAAACTGATCTCAGAGGGAATATTCCTCCTTGTCAAAGTGCCATAATTAAATTCTATTCATATTTTGGTTTCAGCTGTTAATTTTTGTTTAGATATATAATTCTACAGTGAAGTCTGGAGACTGCTGAAACTGCTTCATCGTCTAATGTATGCCAAAAACACACCTTCACTTTATTTGTGCCGGGAAGACATCACACTGCTGGGGTGTGATTTCACTGAACAGTACAAAACAAATAGAATATTTTGTAGCCCTAAAGTGGATGTGATTTGCTGCTCCTATCCCTCCTTATTCAGATGGACACACAAAGAGAGAACATAAAGTTCATTTAATAACAAAACCATTCTACAATTTTTTTATCCTTTAATTCTGTATCTCAAGTTCAAATGGTAACCTGGATCTTCATACTTATTTCTATCAAAATATTAATAACAATTAATTAAAAATACATCCTTATTCTTTCTTCCAGACAGAAATTTAGGGTCCTTAATTTTAGTATTTTAGGTGCAATGTTGTCTCCCAAATCACTGTACCCTACAATGAAGTAGCAGTGACCAGAAATATGAAGAAACAAAGCAGAGAGCAACAATGAAGGGAATTACTCACCAACAACTATTGTTTCATTAATGAAAGTATTAATGTAGTTTGATTGTAAATTGCCAGGGCATTTTAAATATCTTAATCTTAGTCAATGGTGAGTACGGCAAAACAAGGTACAAGGTGATGAGTTTACAGTTTACAGGGGTTTGTTGTTAGCTCATACACCATTGTCTACCTCCCATATCCCCAAACAACCAACACCATGATATTTTTAAAGGATAAAGAAATGCAGTTTTAGATTCACAGGAATTAATTAAAAAAAAAAAAAACCACAGAAAAAAACCAGTAATTTTCTCTACATAAGGTCCAAAAGATGCCCAACATGTAGACAACGGGTTGCCTTTGAGTTTCTACTCAATGATTCCTAATCAGTCATATAAGAAAGGATGCACATTTTAACTGCAGACAGTCCTTCTAAACAAGTACACCAGTAGCACACAAGATTTTATTATTTTGGATAATGATATTCCTTCTAAATTTTGCTGTTCGACTCCACACCTACTCATGACATCACAGAAAAGCTAAATGAGGGAGATTTCATTTAATAACATTTCTGCTGTCTTGACAAATTCTGAGGCTTAGGAGATATTCTTCATAAATTTCAGGAAACGTATTTCTAAAAGCAGTATACAGTGAAGTTTTAAGACATATTTAGACCCTGAAAAGCTTATTCAAGAAATTTCTTTGATAACTGCACCTGTACAATTCAAAGGTAACATTTGCAATACACAATACTGTGATATACAATACACTACAGGGTACCTGAGGCTTCTCTCACAACATCCACTTGATATAACTTCAATGTATTGTACTTTTTCTGTGAAAAAATGAGAAAATAAACACTTGCCTTTGTTCATTAAGATAATGAGTAATAAATACAAGATTCTTGGAAGCATCTTGTATAGATATTATTTTCAGGATCCAGGTATATAGATGATCAGAAAGGAATACATTATACTTCTGAGGTCAGTAATTTATTTTAAAATTTATCTGCCTGGTTTTCACAGCCAAGTAGTCCTAATTATCTCAATAATACAACAAAATATAAACCCAGGACTCTAAGTTTTCATGATTCTATGCCACATCTTGCTGGGCCTCAAAAGGGAGAAATGAACAAGTGGCTGAGTGGTGCTTAGTTTCTGGCTGGGGTTAAACCACAATGAGGCAGAACAGATACAGAGAAAGTTTACTCAGTGTCAGAGTTAACACTTTCATACTAATAGATTTATTTGGGATGAAAAGGAACTTCAAAGATAATCTAGTCCAACCCCCAACGCAATGAACAAGAACATTTTCACATGTTACATAGTTATTAATGAAAGTCTTCAGGCTGTATCATCCAGAAGTCAAAGTGTAACATTGACCTTTTGGAACATGCATCATAATTCAAATGAGAATTTTGAACACAGAGCCAGTCATTATCTGGTTGAAACTAAATTTCTCTTTCTTGTATCAACACATTTTTCAGGATTTTATTATTGTTTTGATTTGATTTGATTTGATTTGATTTGATTTGATTTGATTTGATTTGATTTGATTTGATTTGGCTTGGTTTGGTTTTTTGTTTGGGTTTTTTCTTTCTAAGCTCATAGTTAAGCACCATATTACCAAGGAATGATGCAAAAAGGCATAGGAAATGTAAGGCTATTCTTAAAATGAGAACTCTATTCTTAGATGTTTTCACAGCAGAATTTTATAAATGCTTCATTACTGTACTATGTGCTTTCAAAAAATATAAAACAAAACACTTGACAACCATATAATAAGAAAATATATCTGCCATAATTTGATAAAATATAGAATTCCACAAATAAATATATTCTTGAGTCAAAGAAACAGGTGACTTACAGGAAAATATCAGTTATCACGTAACTGTGACTTCAGTGTGGCATTTTGAGTCTGCAGTCTGTTTTCAATTTCTGGATTCACCCACGACTTTTATCCTACTCTGACTTTTTAGGCAATATTTAAAAGTATAAACAGTAAGCAACATCTGACCTTTTTTCTGATATGTTCTTGTCATGGCTTATCCTTGGCTGGCTGACAAACACACACCAAGCTGTTTCTCTCACTTCCCCTCTGTAGGTAAGCAGTTAAGCACTACACAATGACTTGCTCACTCCCTCTCAGTGCGATGGATGAGAGGAAAGGACAGGAAAAGAAAATAAGATGAAAAAGTTCATGGGTTGAGATAGAGAGTTTACTTAGTAATTATCATCATGGCCAAGAAAAACTCATATTGGGAAACCTTAATATAATTTCTTGCCAAATAAAAATAAGGTAGGATGGTGAAAAACAGTCAAAAATACGTTATCCCTGCACTTCCCTTCATCCCAGGTTCAACTTAACCTACCCATTCCTGACTCTTCTACTTCCTCCACCACCACCAAGCAGTGCAGGGCAATGAGGAAATGAGAGTTAGGATCTGTCCACAGTAGTTCCTTCCTGCTACTCCTTGGTCCTCATACTTTTCCCTTGCTTCACCAAGATCTCATTCCCAGGCTTCAGGGGAATTTCTGCTCCAGCAACTGGAGCATGTCTTCCCCCACATACTTTGTTGCTGTTGACATCTGCATGGCTGTTTCTCGCATGTATTTCTCATGCCTTTCTCACAGCTGCTGCACAGCATTTTTATCTTTTCTTTGTCACGGGGACACTGCCAACAACACAGATGGGCTCAATTTTGGGCATCGGTGGCCCATTTTGGAATCAACTGAAAGTGACTGTCTTCAACATGGGGACAACTCATCTTTTTTCATAGAGGCCACACCAGAAGCCTTTTCTTACATTGTCACATGAACCAAATACAGTTGTTTCAGCAGCTTAATGATCCAGAGATTTATTTTGAGAAACTCAAAGTCTGAATTTCAATTGTTTTGGTATTTTAATGACAAAACCCTGAGTTTCCATGGTGGAAGTGCAGTCTTTCAAAATGGAAAAGCTAACTGCTAAGAAGCAGTCTCACTGACTGTGAGACTAGAAGTGAAAGGATAATTATGAGAAAATTATGGAAAGGATCTAGTAAAAGAGTTGGAAAGATATGAAATTGTAGATCAAATAAATGTGAAAGATTATACATTTGCATGCCTTTGCATAACAGTTCACCAGCATTATCGTGATAATTGAAGCAAAGGATTAAAATGTGTACAGTTCATAATGCCATATTATCTCTCAAATATGTATATTGTTATTGAGAACTTTGTTGAATTTGCAACTAATAACATTAAATATAGGGAAGAGATGGATTGGAAAGGATAGGACCCCAAAGGTGGCATGCTGTGTCACGAATGTCCCAACAGGCTGTCTCAGTGAAATATTCAGTGATTATTCATTAAAGACACCTAGTTTTTCCATCACTCACTTTTTCTATTAAACCATATTTTTTGCAAACTCATAAATTACAATAGTAAATGGTCTAATTTCTATTGAAAAATATTGTTGACAAATGAACTTAGTACTTTTCATGTCCAGCATTTTTTATGCCAAAGTTCTTGTTCTGTTAAACCTCCTGCTCTGAGTGTTATGGAGGAGGTGGAATATGGCATTTGATTCCCTCCCATAAGTAAGTATTCACAGAATAGTCCACATATGAAATTGTTTCCAAGAATCATGATGAACACCCTGTGAGTTTACTTTGCTGTGACTAAAATAACTGAGGAGCAATGGTATATTATTTTTTGCTTGTTTTGAATTACGTCTAACCTTCAAGAGGCAGGAATACCCTCATGACAATATTAATTTAATATTTCTGAATGAAAAGACTGTGCATCAGGACATTGTAGTTCTATGTAAGGCTTTTATATTCTGCTACAAAGAGAACACAATGTTTTAGAGGCCTGACATTTTTGGTAAAATCTTTTTGTATCAGAAATTTAGACAGAAGGAAGAAAAAGCCTTCCTCTCCCTTTACTCTTTGGTGAATTTCTTTCATGTCTGATTGACAGTTCATTTTTCTGATATTTAAAAGAACAGTAATGAGCAGCTGAGAGAGCTATGTGTTGAGAGAGTAAACAGACCACTGGTGGATATGTGGTCAGTCAAGGTCTTTTCCCTAATGACACAGTTATTCAGTTTCATTCGAAAGTATCCTCCATCTAATATTCTCCCAGAAATAGAAGGGTTTCATTAAAACACTGCTAGATGTGAAACTAAAAGTAAACAATTTACAAATTAAACCCACATTTTTTATAATTAAAATTGCTTTCAAAGCATCCTTCATAGATTAGCAGATTTAATTACTTACAACTGATGATACTGGTAAATATTTTTGGAGACAAAGTGGAAAATGACAACCTTAATCTGTATTTTGGGATGCCTGCTACCAGTGTTCAAGGTAATTACTCTGCCTTAATTCCCAGATTGTGTCATGTAATTCAGTTTACACAGCTGCTGAGGTTCCTGTGAGGTGATATGGTTCAAATAAAAGACCAGAGTTATCCCTAATTCAATTCAGCCTGCGATGCTTGAACTCACATAAAATATGTCAAATACTAAATCAAACTAATTCTGTAACTACCAGCTAATGGGCATAATTTTTCCCTTACAATGGAAAACATCTTAAAACCTATACTACTGCAACTACACTTTCTGCATCTATAACAACTCATTCATTAACAAAACACATCTATTGCCATTGTCTGTGAGTTATCACACATGTATGATTGTGTAATAGTGAGTAGCAGGCTCTGCAAGTGGAACTAAACAATAATGAATACAATGGTTTATTTAACTTGGAGTCATCACCAAGGATGACCTACACCCTGCAATAAAACCACTACCACTAAGGAAAAGGGTCGTTCTCATAGAAGACCCTCTGTTGGGAGGAAGAGAAATCCCAAAATGCACACTGGCACTACTTCTTAGGGAAGTTTGCCGCCTCCTTGGGTCCTGCGATAAAGATGGGAAGAAAAAGCTTTCTAACCCTGGTATGGCCCTCAATTATTATCTATTATTGATTTTTCAAGAAAGAAGTGATGAATTTGGAACAAGAATTTTGAGTGCAGTCAAGAGAAACTTCAGGGCCTTGAGAGGACTAATTAAGGGATCAGTGGGCTCAGTTCTTCTGTTTCCTTCCAGTTGCAGAAAATGGTGATGCCCTAAGATGAACTGTTGAGGAAGAAGACCAGCTTGACTGAACTTGTTTCAAGGGAAAAATAAAAAGGTGTACCAACATTGCAAGAAAGATCTCAGGTGGATTACAGGGATGTCGTGAGGTTACACAGGAACAAAATTAGAAGCCCCAAAGCCCAAAAAGAATATAATCTGGCCAGTGCTGTATATGATAATAGAACATGTCTATAAATACATTAGCAACAGTAGGAGAATCTCCATCCTTTATGGCATATGAAAACATAGTGATAAGGGCTGAGGCATTTAATGCCTTGTTTGCCTCACTTTAATAGTAAGGCCAGTAGTTACCTGGGTACCCAGCCCGCTGAGGTGCTGGAGTGAGTCCAAAGAAGGACAGTGGAGCTGGAGAAGGGTTTGGAGCACAAATCCTATGAGAAGCGGCTGTGCAAATTGGGGTTGTTTAGCCTGGAGAAAGAAGGCTTGGGAAGGACCTTATTGCTCTTTACAAGTACCAGAAAAGAGGATAGCAAGGTGGGAAACTGTGTCTTCTTCCAGGTAACAAGTAATAAGAGTGACTCAAATTGCACCACGGGGGGTTTAGAACACCAAAAATGTTGTCAAGTGCTGGAAGAGGCTGCCCCAAGAAGTGGCTGAGTCACCATTCTTGGAGATGTGACATCTGGGGACATAGTTCAGTGGTGAACCTGTCAGTGTTAAGTTGGACTCAATGACCTCAAAGGTCTTTCCAGAGATAAATGATTCTATAATTCCGTGATGTTACTATTATATTGTAACCTGTGGTAGTTTTAAGAAGGCATAATATTTTCATTAATTTATTTTGCCTTTTGCTTTGAGAAAATCAAACAATATTGTATGATTCCAAATTTGTTTTGGAATAGCTTTGTCCATAGCTTTACAGCCATCACAGGCCATTAGTTTGATTTTAACAGTGATAGATTGATTTTACTTGGATCACTATGATTGATGAGTGGCACAAAACAGTAGATCTAGAAATTCTTTTATTTCAAATGGCTTAAACAATGACATGATTCAGTAAGCAGTACTTGCTTCAATTAGACAGTAAATATCATTTTCTGGGAGGGAGTCTAATGTTTATGTTTAATGGAAGAACAAGGGAAATTAAAGAATCCCAGATAAAGAAACTTAAGAGTTCAGCTGGACTCAAACAGATTACTGCTTGTTTCTTGATTTTTCTTGGTAGCCACACTGATGGTATTACTACAATATATGTGATGGACGGTGATGTTCACCATCCAGGTCGAAGAGGTGGCAACCTGTGTAGCCAATCTCTTCGACCTCTGTACAAATGTATATAAAGAATGGAGTCAAATAATAAGATAGAGAATAAAGAACCAGAAGCTTCCCTTGACCTGCTGCGTCTGCCTCGTTCCTCGGTGCCCTGAAATTGTTACAGGTAAAGGTCCTCTTTATTTAGTATGATCTTCAAAGTATCTAAGGTAAAGTTTATTTAGACCATTGGACAATACCCATAGGAAATCTATGACAATCCACACTACTTTAAAATTTAACCTTCTTGCATATATGTTTGCTCTGGAGAGATTTTTTTCTTATTTGTCAGATGTTTCCTCTATAGACAAACTATTTTGACTAAGATGATGAGAGAGCACAACTGTGATTTTCTATGTTGCATCATCCTTTTAATAAGTCCTAAAGTAATTAATTCTTTTTATTTAATACTTTATTTAATTTAGTTGTTTCATCTATTATTTCTCTTCTCACACTTTTTGTTAACTAATGATAGCTTGGTAAAAAAAAATTGATTCCACATCATCAGTTCCTCCTGCATAACACCAGTTATTTTGGACATTATGCATCATCATCTTAATGTTATAATTTTGAATGCTCCAAATTTTTCTCTGCATTCAACTTAATGGCTTTCAAAACATGTTATCCTTATACAAAGAAACAGATACTTCATAACTCTGGTGAAAATTTTTATTCAATTCTGTAATCAAGTTTTTTCAGCTATTTAAGTGAACCTTCTTTAATTACATTATGTATATTGACCCATCCTTTAAAGCAGCTATTTATCTTGTTTCCAAATTACTACACATATATATAATGTTTCCCAAATTTCCTTCTTTAAAAAATATTCAAGGTTTTCATATAACAGTATTTTTTATTCTATATAACTTTTGATATTTAAAAGGACAAACATATGTACCGCAGGTTCAGCTTTCTTTACCTATTTCACACATACATACAAAGACAAACATCCATGAATATGTATATACATTCTGGTAATATCTGATCAACTAAATTGCTATAGGTTTTTAAATATACAATTGGTTAAAATTATTTAAAGAAAACCACATTTTTAGTATTGTTTAAATCAACCGGGCTTTAAAAATAGTGAAACCACTACCTCTAGATCCTATGAAGTTTAGTATCTGAGAGAAATCTCATTCAGAACTTTCAAATATGCTTATATATGTTCCCTCAAAAAAAGTTAAATAATTAAATTTAAGTATTTTTTGTTTACCTTAATCTTTTAAACTGTATTTCTTTACAGATAATTCTCTCCTGTGCAATTTTCTACTAAATTTTTAATTGCATTACCAGATATTGCTGCCAACTTCTGATGTGCGAATTGAACACAATTTTTACAAGCAAAATATGTGAACTCCCAGGCTTAACAAGCTGTTTCTTAAGTAGACAGTGGTTGTAATGGTTTCCAAACAGCCACTTGAATGTGATATTTGTGTTAGTAGTGTACCCTAATTATCTGGTTTCTCCTTGTTTTAATTAAATTCTACAGTTCCGTGATATATTTCCCTTGTTTTCACAATGCATTCCAAATCTAAAAGTCACTGGATTTATGAGGGTGCAACAACTCTGAGACAGAGCTTTTATAATTCTGATAACTATATAATAATAGACAGATAGATCTTATGTATTATGAATATTTCAATAATTTTTTTAAAAGCATAAAATTCAGGAATGTCTCTGACAAAACTTAGAAATTGGACCAAGGGGAAAATGTGATAATTGCAGGAAATTGATTTAAATATAAATACACTTCAGATGTACTTTTGTGCTCCCTGGCCTAGAAAATCAGCTACCACTAATCTCTTTACCTCCAATTGCCATAACTAACTTAGAGAATATGGAGAAAGAAAAGGGCACAATTCAGTAAACTCTAAATTCTCATCAGTAGATATTGAACATTCAGACATGACTCAGGTGGCGTATCTTTAAAATTTTGAGGGGACAGTTAAGACATAGAAACTGTTTACTCTTAGTTCCTAAAAGAGTGAAATAAATTCTTTCTTGTCATTTTCTGTAGAAGATATGGTTTTGTGATAAATCCCCTCCTCTACATCAACTGAATAACTGTATTGCCAATAATGAATTCTATCTAAAATCTGTTATAAATGGTATTAATTTTCTCTCTTATGCCTAATTTTGGAAGCAGGATCTAGAACCTTGTATGTGTTCATTCTTCCACTGAAGAACACCAAACGACAGAGTCAGACTTTCTTCATCTCTTTCATGACTGATAAATCTCACAGATTTGGTCAGAGGAATAAGTCAACTTGAAAAGCTATGTTATGTCCTTTCTCATTCTTTGTTTTGTCAAGACACTTTTATAGACCCCTGAGCACCAGGAGCCCAAACCTCCATGTGGTGATGATTGCCCAATATTGAGGGCTTCAGCTACTAGGCTTCTATAAAAATTTGGCATCATCAAACTAGCTCTAATGATCAGGAATGACAGTGCTGGGATAGAATCAGTCCATCTAAATTAGACATAATATTAGCATTGTAAATAAGTGAGCCTTTTATGGAACATGACTTCACTCTTCTGTTTTCTTAATTGCAACATATTCCGGTAGGACCACGTATCTCAAGTTTTTACAAATTCACAACAATATATGTTCAAAGCTTATGAATTGAATTCAAAATTGAAATAATAAATACTTAACGTTTCCTGAGAATAGCCATTTTTAAACATTCCTTTAAAATTAACCACCTACTTAAACAGGGAATTAGGTGGAATTCAGCTTGTCTGAATATAACCATGAACATTTCATTAATGTATTCAATAAACTTAAAATAACTGTCTGATTTGTATCTGGTGTCATGTTGGAGAGAATAGTTTGGTTTGGTTTGGTTTGGTTTGGCTTTTTCAACTTCCAGATGCATAACATGGAAATGTCAGTTATACTCGGCCTATTTTATTCACTACAGTAATAACTAAATTGTTATTTATATACCTTGCATAGATTAGCTGCTACCTAGTCAGTAGACTAGTCAGTGTAGGAAGCACAACATTATGAAAACTCACTTTCTGTTATTGCAAAATTTGTATTTTTATTACATATGCACTCAGATATAGACATATTATTTTCATTAAAGCTTTTACTACTGCTGCAAAATCCGTATCTTGTTTATAGACAACTACATTCATAGTTCAAAAAAGTCTAAGACTTTCTCTTAGATCTTACTAATTCAGATCTATATAGTGGCAGTATTTGGGTATCAGTTGGATAATGCTCTGCTTTGGTGAAGAGCTTCCAACCAATAAAGAGCCTAATTTGCTAGTGTCTGATGAACTTCTAATGAACAAACAGAGGGTTAAGATCTTTTTCAATTAAAAAAATAATGCTACAGCAAAAATGAGTCGATATTAACAAACCTTGTGTAATGGTTTCACATTCACTTATCTCTGCTAAATTTTGAGTGTTTACTCTCTTTTTCCCGCTGTGAGATAGGATCAGGAGAAAAGCAAAGCAGGCCCAAACTTGAAAGTTACAAAGAGAGATTTATTAACACACACTAAGAGAAGAAAATCAGAATCAAAATGAAACTTTCAAAATACTCCTCCTCCCCTCAAGTGTTCACTTTCCCACAAACAACATAGAGACAAAACTAAGACTTACCTCTTAGTCATTTACCACCCTGTCTTGGGGTGACATGGTGTTTGTATCCCAATCGTCTGATAGGTCTGGGAGCTGGGGGGAGGGGAGAGGTGCACAGTTTGTTTTTAGAAACTGTCCTCCACCGGCTGGCCTTGAGAGTTGAATTCAGCACACACAGAGAGGTTTTTTTTCGGTACTTAGTTAGTTAGTGTGTAGTTAGTAGGAGGGAGGAGAAGCTTTGCTTTCTTTTTTCTTTCTCCTCCTGGCCTTTTTCTTTTTTTTCTTTTTTTTGCTTTCCTGATTTTTTTCCTTTTTTCGCCTTCCCTTGGAACTGTTAAAAATCTCTCTGGACTGAGGACCCGGGGGAGCGCCATGGGGGCTTCCATCTGGAACCCACCAAGATCTGCGCAGCAACACTCCCCAGCACCAGAGGAACTAAGAGCAAGCACCTACAGGACGGACTTCTTTCCTAAATCTGTCATCTCTCCAGAGCGGCACGAAGTTCCTATCATCGGGTGTTGTTCAATTTATTGTGCCAGGGAGTGCTTTGCCTGTTTAATGAACAGGGTTCTTTCCACTTCTCTCCGAGGAAGTTTCTTTTTGTCGAACCAGTTGGGGGGAGGGGAGGGAGTGCCCCCTTAGGATGTTTCCTTCCCAGATTTGCCCTAAACCACTACACATCCATAAAGTACACTTTCATCAGCTCATTTGAAGAGAGAAGTCTCTTTAGTTTACCATGGAGTTTCCCCCACTGACAACCTAGAACAGTTCTCTTGTGGATTTTAATTGTCACAAAAATAGCTACCCGGGAACCTGCTTTGTGAGGTCCCTCCCATATCACATAGCCTTTCCTGTGACTACATGTGAATCATGGACTCATGCGTACTGGGGTGTCATTTTAAAGATAAGCAACTGCAAAGGCAAAGGATAGTCTTCATCTCAGGGAATAGAGATGTCTTCTCACTTCTTCACTGGCACAGAGGGCTTCTTACCTCATCTCTCTCTGTTCAAACACCTCATGGGATTACAGGGTCATAAGTACTAATTCAATATTCACTCAATCAATCACAAATACATTTGCTCAAATCCACAAATGTGAATAATCATCCCCCCAAAATGCATATTTTTCCCATGGTTTAAAGGGATATTCCAGCATATTACATACAGTCTGTTACCATGGCTCACAGAAGACTTTCAGCCTAAAATACTAAGGCATCTTCTCTATCTCCTCATCAATTAGGATACAACTTCTCTTTCACCAATCTTGGTATCTTCATACTGTCTCTTTAGGTGTCTCAAATTTGGCCTTTTCTCTCACTTAGAGAAGGGTTAGGGCTTTGGAAGTTTCATCTGTGCAAGGAAAGAGTTAACATCTTGCCCAGCTTCCTCTCTCTCACCAGGCTGTGGCTCCGTGTCAGATTTCAAAGCCACACTGATAGAGGGGGGAAAGCCCATGCCAAGAGTTTGGAGCAGCCGGGGCAGTCAGGAATCTCAGCAGCCAGGAGCATAGGTGCCTCCCGCCCAAGGGGTGGGCCCAGCCCAGCCAGGGCTTACAGCTGCTCCCGGGGGACCCGGGCGACGTCTCTCTTGGCCTGGGCCAGCAGTGGGGCAGGAGTCAGAGTCAGCTGAATATTAGCAGCTACTTGGGCCCGGGCTCAGTTCAGACAGGGATAATCCCTCCCCTCCCTTGGCTCGGGAGTCATCGGGCCCGCCCTGGCCGAGATGGCAGCGGCAGCTGGGCCCAGGCCGAGATGGCAGCGGCAGCTGGGCCCAGGCCGGGCCACCAGGCACAGGGAGGGGGGCATGTGGCAGAGCAGGAAGGGCCCTGTTACCTGTTCCAAAGCAGGGAGGAGAAGGAAAGTTTCCCAAGATTCCTGTGATATTTAACCCTGCGTGTTCACAGAGATGTATTATTTCTCCAATGGCTATACCAGCTGTCAATTTTAGAGCCAGTCATCGATTGAGTTTACTGCAACTTCCTGGAAAAATAACTTCCCCATGCCAAACTACCACACCTTGCAAGTCCTCATGCTCACAATTAGACGAGATTCTGTTTTTAACTAACAGCATTGTGGAACAATCTTCAAATGGGTACAAAAGGACAAAAAAGTTTAGCATGGTGTTTTTTCGAGGAAAGGCGATCTAATGTTTTGGAGCCCTCCTAGAGTTTTATTTCCATGTTTCGGCATGTTTAAATCATGGGTTTTTGTTTAAAATTTAAATCTACTATATTATTTTGAAGAATCAAAATTTATGTAGGGATATTATACTCAGTTCTAGAGAGAACAAGTACATTTCCATTGTTTTATGAAATGTCTTTGCTATATTAATATAAAAGCCAGATACTATTTGAAAAATACTGAATAAACATTAAGATTTTTTTAAATTATCTTCCAAAATAAAACATAGGTCCAATAAGGATGTGATGGTTATTAGCAGTGTACATCTAAAATAATCTCTTTCCGTTCTAAAATATAATGTCGAAAATTAATATCAAATTCTTTTCAATGAGATAGAATTAAGAAAGACCTTAGATTTTTTTTAATTTAAAATGAATGATATTTGAATAATTCTCAAAATTAAGCAAGAGTTTCTACTGAAAATATCTAGAGTACTTCATGAAGTTTTATTGAAAAAATAGCATTGCCAAACATAAATGTTCTTTTCTCATTTGAAAATAATAGTTTTCGAACAAAATTACCTTGTCAAATGAGGTTTACTTACTTTTGACCATATAATATAAAACTTTGCAGTATAATTTGTCACTTAAACTTTTTTATTAATATTCAGTGTACAAAAGCAGTCACTTCTTCAGAAAGATTCATCCTGTCTTAAAGTAAATGATAATACACCACACCTGAAAATACTTTTCTCATTGGCTGCAAAGTGATTGCTAGCATGATTAGCTCTGAGACAAATGTCTAGATTGGGGATGTCTACAATGTCTCCATCGTATCAATGGATTTGAATGTATTGAAGATGTATTAAATTTAAATCCCCACCTCCCACAAATAAATTTTGATTACCCCTTTCTGGTTTTTTCTAGCTAAAATTCTCAGCCTGTTAAGTAATCCTTACCACTCAAATCCATTCAAAACACTAGGTTTCATGAGTTTTCTGCTTTGCCTCTACCAGTTTTTAGCGTTCATCTACTGCCTCTTACACCTTGTCTCAAACATGACCATTTTCTTTCAAATATGTAGTCTATTCCCTTCATCTTTCTTCAGTGTGAGTAGCGTAGCTACTAAATATGATCAGGAAATGTTACCATACTCTGTATATTGGGTTGAGACAAATTCTCCTCTCCTCTCCTCTCCTCTCCTCTCCTCTCCTCTCCTCTCCTCTCCTCTCCTCTCCTTTCCCCAACATTGCTATACGTTCTCAAGATGCTAAAATCTTCCAATAAAAAATAATAATCTAATATCACCTTCTTTTCCTTACAGTGTCTCTTCAAAACTTTTTAATGAATTTAGGCAGACCACCCAAAACCCAAGAAGTTACAAACTACTTGACTACAGATATAATGACACTAGAATCTGTCGCACGTTATGTTGTCTTCATACTCCTTTTTCAGCTTCTACTAGTTCTTTATTCCCGTAAACTGGAAAACAAAACAAAACCAAAAAAAAAACCAAAAAAAACCAAACCCAAAAACCCCCCAAAAAACCCCAACCCCCCCCAAAAAAGAAAAAAACAAAAACAAAAAAAAAAAAAGAAAAAAAGAAAAAAAAAACAAAAACAAAACCAAAAAAAAACCCCAAAAACCCCACAAGACACATGACTTATTTCTGCTGAATATTTATATGATAGTAAGGAAAAGAATATAGCTCCTGTGTGAAAACACTACTACTACTACTACTACTACTAGAAATCATCGATAGTTAATAAATGAGAAACAAATTAATTTCAATGACAGTGGATCTTGTTTCTACACTGCAAAAGTGGAACAACAAAAACTTAGGTATTGACTGTGAGCTGAAATCAATGGGACCTGAAGGGCATTAATCCCTTTGTTTTCAACACCTTTAAGTCCTTAAGACTAAATTAGTAATTCTTGAAAGAATTTTTATTTGTCCCAAATAAAATTTCTTTTGCTTAGATATCTTCTTGTAACTACAGAATGTTAGTTTTAATTAATGTAATTTCTCAGAACAAATAATATGAAGATTTTTTTATCACCTTTGGAATAAGGCTATACGGACATTGGCATTCAATGTAGGTTTGTAATACAAAATCAGTTGTGTCACAATCAACATTTCTAACAGTGAAACCTTTGTCTGGCAGTGGATTTGGGAAATTAACAAAGCAGGATTATGCATTAGACTGACAATTTCCTATGTGAACACCAATGGCAGGCCTCAACCAAGGTTTTGCACACATGTGAAGTATTTCAAAGCTTTAAAATATTTCTATGCTACAGAGTCTTCCGCAGCATCCTATGACAAAGATATAGCATGATACAAGCAATGCTTGACCATACCCCTGAGTTTCATGTGTATAGATAGATCTCCTCCTCACCTAGAAATTGTGGCAAATCAGTACTTATTCCATGGCACTCTAAAAAACTTTTCTTCCTGTTTTCCTTCCCTTTAGGGGATTTTGAGGATTCTGGACAGTCAAGGATGAAATTAAGATGTGCTTTACAGTTTTATCATGCTACAAGTTCATCTTTATGACCTAAATCTTTATCATTTATGCCAATTATGGTTTTCTTTTTGTAGATAAAAGACAGGGATATGGCAAGTTACTGCTGATGACTATGAAGAAGTATTCAAGCAGATACAATCTACAATGAAAGGAGGGAGGGGAGGGAAGGAAAGGAGGGAGGGAAGGAACAGGGAAGGAAGGAGGGAGGGAAGGAGGGAGGGAAGGAGGGAGGGAGGGAGGAAGAAATACAATAACTGTATTAATAGTAAAATTCTAATCTAATAACTAAGTCAGGCCTGAAATTTTCTCTCAAAGTATTTTTTGATAGAAAGTAAATATGAAATTAAATGTACGAAAGTCGCAAGTTATGAATGCTTCTATTTTCAAAAGTAAATATCAGAAAAAAATCTGCTTATATTTAAAAGTTGCAGCAGGTTGTCCCAAACCCAAAATATTTTTACATGTGATTGCTATCTTTCAGGAAAACTAAAATTACAAGATGATTTTGAGCAGGTATCTCCTGTGGCCTGGACAATTTGCTGCTTGGAAGCACCCCTATAATGCATTTTAGGTGTAACACATCCCCACAACAAGGCAGTAGATGATGTATATTCTCAATACTCTAGTTCATCCAGGGGCACGGTGCTGTATTCTCAAGCTCGGCCAGCCCCGGCACCGCTGCCAATACCGGTGGGACTTGGCCGGTCAGGAGCGTCAGCGAGACGAGGGCAGGAGGATGAAGGAGGGACTCTTGAGAGGTTTGGTCACAATGAGTTTATTGGAACTCCAGCGTGGAGTCCTCAGCTCGGGACGTCTGCCTCTGAGAGAGACCAAGACTGACCCCAAGGAGGACCTTTTAAAGGTGGATGTAACACAGAGGGGGGGTCAACCAGGGACCAATAAGGTACAACGGGGAAGTGGCTCATAACATAATAGACATATGTGATAACCATACATTGAACAGTAAGAGGTGACAGCCTGGGTCCTGTCCAATCACTCAACGCTTCTCCTAGAATCTTCCAGAAGCAGGGAGAGACCCCCAAAGTGATGGACAGGAACAGGGGGGTTCATAACAGGTGATGGACAGATAACTGTCTCTGGGGAAACTTAGGGAAAACCAGAACCGATCATAAAACTGTCACTGGGGAGAAGACAGGGAGAAACCAACAGGAGGCAACAGAAAGGGGACATGGAACAAACCATCATACAGAAGAACATTAGCTTATGAATTAAAATTAAATTAAAAAATGCACTCCCACAATCCAGAAAGCTCAATCAGCACAGGATGAAAAAACAGGTCTTGAAAATAGACCTTTGATTAGGTGGGGTAAAGACTTTTGATAATTTTAAATATTATAAGTAAATAAATATTTACTTCAATAATTAAAGATTAAAAAAAAAAAACACAGATTTTCTATTGTAAGAATTAATATAATTCAATGCTAGCAAGTTATGTCTGATGAGCTAGTAAGTCTCAAATATATTTAAAAATTAATGATGGCTATAAAAATGCCTATTGTGCTACACCAGAGAAGTATAAATGTATTAAGGTAATTTAGAAAAACATATAGATCTGTTCAGTTTCTTCTTGGTCAGTTGCACAAAACAGAAATATATAACATAATCCTGAAATAAATTTATGTAAAGATTAAAGAGAAGAAATACTTTCTGAGGGAGAAACTGCTTTGCTGGTTCATGTCAAGCATCCTGTCATTCAATGTGTTAATGCTACACATGTCTTTCCTGTGCCGTAGTAGACTGCATTTCAGCTGTGGAAAGAAAGGGTTTTCAGTGGGATTCTACAGAGAGTGACCACTGATTTGAGCTGTTCTTCTGTGCCTAAAATTCCTTGAACAAATTTTACAAATACGTGGTGCCCAACTGTCTAGCAGTAGTCATACAACAAAATGTAGGAAATAAAAAAATTTGTTACTTAGTCTGCAGCACTCTACTGCATTTTCCTTTTTTTTTCTCTGTCCCTTCCTCTTCTTTGCTCCCGTAATTTCTCCATGTATTTGTGACTACTTTCCTAGCAGAAAACTTACTCAGGTATGGCAATGTTGACAAAAGCAATGTGTGTTGCTTTGATGCCCAAAAGCTTTGGCACATCTTGAGGAGAATGACAACCCCATTTCCTTTTCCATTAAGTGAATGCCACTGAGAACACACATTTTCTTACAACTTTTCTCATTGATGACTAAATCTTTGGCCATATAAATATACATGATTTTGGTAAGAATACAAAGAAATACATCAAGATCAAACATTTTTCAAGAGCTCTCAGTTCTGCTTCTGAACACATGAATTGGCTCACAGTTCCAGGAAATTCTGAGGCATGTAAAGATACCTTTTTGCTTCTGTCATACACTTACCTTTACACAGATAAAACTGGACCAGAAATGTTTCCATCTTGAAAAGAAATAATATCACCAGGCAATTAGAGTCATTCTAAATAAAAATGAGAGATCTGAGAGGAAATGTGATTTCATTTTTAAGAGAAGTCTTGATTGAGTAATATCAAAATGTTTATTATCAATGTCATCAACAGATGTTTATAGCAGAAAACTGCATTTACAATATACAGTTATTAAACTTAATAGAGTTGTACTAAATATTACAAGGCATGTAAGTCAAAAGAAGTAAAAGGTAAAAACAAAGAAATATTATTTATTTACATTTTATGATGACTGAAATTAAGTAAGAAAACTGATGTTCCACAGGTGCTTCTAAGAGATTTGTCTTAAATGAAATTATTCTTAATGAAGAATAATTGTTCAGCTTTTTGCTATCAGTTTTAAATGCAGTGTTTTAGTTATTTTGCTGAATGTACCAGATCATGGAAAACATCTATAGCTTTTGAACAACATCACAATTTCAATATTAAAAAATCAGATCTTCTGAATGTACTCCAGCCCTGGGGAGATACAGTTGTTGTATGCAACCAACAGTGTCAAAAGCAAGAAGAGAAGAAAAAAAAAAGTATAAGATGACACTAGCCCAAAGGGTTTCCTGAAGCAGACAGATGCAAGAACCACACTCATGGGACTCCTTGTTTGCTCTGAGTGAATAATTTACAGACATTGAAGACAATTATAGCTCCCAAATAAGAATATTTTGTTTTCTTATAAGGATGAAGAAGGAGAGGAGGGAAGAGAAAGTGAACATCCTAATGTTACTTTTTAAAACTGTACATCTATCCAGTGTAGGCCAGTTTTAACAATAAAGGATGCCAAAAGTATCTCTCATCTGTTTGTGGTTTCTTGATATAAAGACCAATTTCTGGTACTGGGGGAAAATGGGGGGGGGGCGGTGTGTGTGAAATATACTGGCCTTACTATTAACTGCAGCAATAATCAGTTACCTGCTTTCTGAAAGCCATTAATGATTAGATCTTCCTCTAACAATTCTCATTAAAAAAACAATGGGAAACTTAGACGGTGAGGATATTCATGGAGTTTTCCTGGATTTTAAAATGTTGGAATTCTTTCCTTAAGTCGAATTTTTTTATTTCTCATCATGTAGCTACAAAACCATAAACAAGAAACTGGACAATATTCAAGGTCCAGTCTCTTAAAGGAAGCTGCCTGAATAGTTCAGCTGTATGAATTCTTTATTTTGTTACCTTTCTTGATATTTATTTCTTAAAATGCACATTTATTTGGCCTTGAAATAAATATATTAAACCAGTGTGTTTGCTTCAGTATTTTTAATTGAGATGTTCTACATGTACTTAAGAGAATGGTTAGGTTGGCCATTTTCTTTTTTTGTGGGGAAGAATTACCAAAACTGACAAAATAAACTACAATTTCTATAGACTAATCATTAAAAGTTATTGATTTTACTAATATTTGGCTTTACTAATGAAACATTTATGATGCTATACACTATTACTTCTAAGGAAGCTTTAAGATTTTACTACCAGTAACACTTTTTATGTAATTCCATTTATTACTATATCAATGAATAATTTTTGTCTTGCATCAGAGTTGCCTGGATCTGCTTGATTAGCTATTTTAGTGAACAAAGTCTAGAGGTAAAGATCTCCCAGATAACATTAAAAAATGCCTATTAAATTAGTATATTTGGTTTTCTCTGGTTTACTATAGTACATGCTTATAAAAGCAGCTGATACAGTAATTTTAACATTAGTGCCTAGAGAAGGAATAGAAAATTTATGGAAATTATATTCCAGCAGACCCTCTCACCTCCCCTCAGAAGGAATGTCTTATCTGTAAAAACAGCCATAATACATAAAACAGAGTTTATATTTCTATTGTCTATAGTGCATATTCACTTTGTATTCTTTGAAGAAACAGGATTACACACTTTCCCTTTACTTTGCAAATCATTTACAATGTTTCATTATGTGTCTCTTTGTTAAGTGGAAGTAGGATATGCAATTCTACTGACATGCTATTCCTGCCGTAGAGTCACATAGTGTTTTCTCTGACTTCTTGCCAAAGTTCGACATACAAGATATTCACCTCATCACTTGACACAAATTGCTAGACCAGTCATGTGGTTTCATGGTAGGCAACATTTCTATTGCAGCAAGTCTGAATTTTACATGTTTAGAAGTGGGTATGCCCTTTATGTAGTATCAGCATGTATTTTTGAATTGAAGGTTTTAAAAATTTAGAAATCCATATGAATAGTTATATTCTAACTTACATTTCATCCTGATTGCCTGAATATAGTTCTTAGGATAAATAAGTGTTCCATTTGTACTCTATGAGGACGTTTTTATTCCTAAGTGGACTTTTGACTTATCTCTATATCAGAGACACCATGTGGTAACATAATTTTGAAGACATGCATATTATGTATATGTATAATACCAAATGAAAATATGTGCTTACTATATTGGTAGGAATTAATCCATTTTATTTTTTATTTCCTTAAAATTTATGAAATACAGGTGTTTTATGAGGAAATTTTATCATACACACTTTAAAAAAAAAAAAAAAGACTATTTTTTACACATTCCCTGAATAGTTAACTATTTCTTATTGGTTTTGTTTGCAGTGCTTTTTAAGGCCAGGTTTTCTTTTCTTCACAGTATTTGCTAAGGAGAAATTTGTAGTTTCCCAACAAATACACTGATTTCAACTTTCAGCTTTAAATGTTCTCTTCTGATCGATTATTGCCCTGCTCAAGGGTTTGATAAGAATTACTGCTCCAGCCCCAATCCCTTTCCTCATGGCCCTGCTGCCACATATCCTCTACACTCAGAGCTGCAGGCAGAAAAACACTTGAAAGCAGCTGTGTAATGTTACTACATTTATTTCTAAATCTTACAAGACATTTTGCAGTCCAGGGTATCTTTGGCCCTGAGTAACCTTCTGACACGTAGTGGGGAGAATGAGAGAACAATGGTATGTGGCAGGAACCACTCACTTATTGCTTAAGTCATAAAAATGTACATTTAGTGATTAGTGGAATGACAACTTATTTGGACTTTTGAGGCACATTCAGACAATCAGAAAGGAGAGTCAATTATAACTGTAATTATAATAGATCAGTGTTATAATAGATTCAATGACAGTAAGACAGAATCCAGCTTTAAAACTATGTTCTGATAAGCATTCAAATGCTGGGGAAAAAGCTGGGCCATTTACTCTACTGGATTGACTTTATATGTTCACATAAAAAAACTGACTCTCATTTTGAGTGATATATTACAAGACAGTAAAAAAACCACCATTTCTTGTTGAGATGACATATTTGATCTTAAGTATGATTCAGCTGCCTAAAAAATACCTGTTGTCATTTGCTCTGTCCCTCAGTCTCTAACTCATCCTGATGACACAAGGTTGAAAAGAGATGTGTGCCCTTGTGGACTAAGAATTTAGAGCCAGGAGGGATACCCCAGGGCATCTCAGCTATCCCTACCTGCCTATCAAATCGGACTGAACTGTGCTGGTAGAGCTCTCTTTTGCCCATCAACATTTCAGAATGAATACTTAACTTATTTAAATATTTAGTAGTTTCAAATATTCAGGTAAAATACTGACATTGTTAAATTACTGAGAAATTTGCAATTTTAATGACTGGTGTAAAATCCACTGTTCTGAATAGTTGGTTCAGAAATACTAGCTATTCCTGAAAGATTAACAAAGTAACTATGGTACAGCAATATGAATTCAAAAGAAATAACTGCTAACTTCATGTGTAAAAGGATAAGCTTAGTGATTACCTTTATCACTCAGAAATAAGAACCTGAACAATTGTACCTAATTCATGAAGATACCAAGTTACTGTTTATCAGCAATTAAAAAAGCACAGAAAATACTGAGGTAGTAACAGAAACAAGTAAATTAGTGAACAAAACAAAGAACATTGTTATTCTGCCACAGAAAAATACGGTTTTCCTACCTTTAATTATGTTGTGCAGTAAGTTGAAATGAAAAAATATTGTCAAAAAATTAGAGGGTTATAATGAATTTACGATAGGAATAGCTAAGTAACTGGTGACTGTTTGGTCTAGTATCCTGGGTTGTAGAATAAGATATGCACAAAGTATTCTATCACCCTCTTCATCATCTGTTGAAACCAATTGTTGAAGC
>JBBMKD010000145.1:85404724-85458913 GCA_037834095.1 Argya squamiceps | reverse complement strand
CTTTTTTTTCTTTTTCTTATTAAATTGTATTTCTGACTTGGAGCCTCTCATTTGTTTTGCTTTCAAACCATTACATCTAGAAAAAAGGATAAGTCAAAGGTAACAAGATGAACAACAAAAAACATCAGGAGTGTTGTGGAGAGATGATAGAGATAATTGTTTGCAGTTTTTTACTATGCAAACAGTGTATCTTTCAACTCTCCTTCTCCTAGTTACTGTTGCTGCAGAAAGATGCTAGCTTGGTGGACCTTAGGGCGACCGAAAAGAAATCCTGGGGATTTTTAATATCTTAGTGCCTTGCATGGTTTTTCTATTCTTTCTCTATAAGCCTTGATGAAAACGTAATTATTTTCAAAATAATATGGAAAAATCAAAGGTCATGTACCTGCCAAGAGCTTCTCAACATTTTATATTACTGGTATTTCAGGACAAAGCATAATGTAATTCCTTCTTCACAATACCCACCTACTTTATTTCTGGTTTCTGCTCCTTCTTTTAAAGTCTCTCTCACTGAGTCATAGAATAACAGAGTAGTTTGGCTTGAAAGAGATCTTAAATCTCATCTCACTCCAATCCGACTGCCATAGTCAGGGACACTTTCCACTAAAGTGATTCAGAAATGCATCCAGCTTGGCCTTGAACACTCCCTGGGATGGGGCATCCAGAATTTCTCTGACAAACCTATTCCAGTGCCTCACCAGCACAACAGTAAAGAATTTCTTCCTATTATCTAATATAAATCTATTGTCTTTGAGTTTAAAGCTATCTCCTCTTCTCAAATGTCCCTTTTCAGCTTTTTGTAGGCCCCTTTTAGGTACTGGAAGGTTACCATCAGGTCTCCCTCCAGCCTTTCTTCTTCAGGCTTAATAAGTCCAGCTCTCTGAGCCTGTTGAAAGAAAAGCATGAGAGGAAAAAGCTACCTTCTGCTTTTCAGGTTACTGCCAGTTTTTCAGACAGAAAAATTCAATGACAAACAAGCAGGTGTGTTTCCAATGTATTGTCCAATACTAGCACTGTATTTCCAATAACATATGGGTACCATTTCATTTGACATAATAATGATTTGCTCTGGAGTCCTTCTTATTTAGCTGGGATTTAGATTTTTTTTCAATTTATTTTTTTGTGAACTTTACTTTGGGGCCAAAAAAAGTAGAACTAGATTTTAGATTTTAAGTACTTTTTTTGGCCCCAAAAAAGAGTAATATTTCATTTTTAGATCAGTTTGTCTTCCAGAAGAGTATTTTACTACTTGGATTTGAGAAGTCTTGCGACTTCAACATAGAAAATACTCGAAAGCAAGTCTTGTAATTTTTCAAATCTGGCAAAGAAATAAATAGAAATTTTCAGTTTGAAAAATCCAAGCCAAGAATAATTCCTGTATTAATATATTGTGTGCCCAAAAATGGATTATTTTATCTTCTGTGCTTTCTTGTGTTACAGAAAATAATTGACATTATAGGAAGTGTTTAAGCCTAAAGAAGATATCACGATGTTGTGACATTAATAAATATTAAAAGCATGCAACAATTATGTTACTTTTAGTTTTCTCATAGAGATGGGAAAAATAAATATGCTACAAGCATAAACTTAGCCATCATGGCATGCCATGACAATGATTTTGTAAGAACTATTACAGGTATAAGGCAGTAATCTCATACAAGTTTTATTACCTCTATCATCATTATTGTTGTAGAGCTTTTTATACCCAATGAAATTTTAAAATTTGAATTATTTCTGTTAATTTAATTGAATAAATAGAGAAAAAAAAACCTAAAACAACAACATCTTTTTTGTAACAGATAATTTCTCAGAGATCAAATGATTTGTACTTTTAATGATAGACAAAATACTTTTCCTACTGTTTATGGATATGTCTTATTGGCTATGTAAATCATAATGGCTGCTGAGAAGAACTAGTAATCCAAAATGACAGACAAAACATGGAAGGAAAAATGCAGTCAGAAAGGATATTTTGCAGTTATGCATTTGCAGAAATAATATTGATGTCAGATAGAAGAATAATTCTTAAGGAATACCAAGAAAAAATAAAAAGGCAAGCATACAAATTTTGTAACATGACACAAAGACTACTTCTACAGGAAAGGAAGGACATCAAACATTCAAAGTCAAGAATTTAACTAATTTGTGTCTTGATCTTGTCCAAGATCGCTAAGCAAAAAGAGAAGTCTAATTTACATTAATGTTAAAATTAGTAAAAAGAAAAAAACCTTCAAACCTGCTCCCACGTACACCTGTTGTTCCCTTTAATGCTTATACTGCAAGTATCTTTTGAGTCCCAAAGTCAACACCTCTTTAAGAAGAAAGGAGCGAAAATTAGGATGAATTATGTCCAAAGCTCTTCATTTTGGGGATGTGATATTCCTGGAAAGTAATTTCTTCTTACCTGGCCTTGGGTCTGTTTTTCTTATCACAGTGTCTCCTTCTCCTGGGCTGCCAGCTGCAGGTTGACAATGACCTCCAAACTGTTGGCACCCTCTGTCACATATTCAGAGCTCAAGGATAACCTGGGGAAGAAGCAGTCACTACGCCCCAGTGAAGGAATTAAACCAGATAAACCCAAACTGGGTCAAGGTCAGGCAGAGATTCTGCACTACTAGGTCAGCACAGAGCCTTCACTTCATTTCATAGTAGTAGTGACAGTCATTTTAGCAGGCTATAGTAAGTGCCGTGTTGTACTGCAATGCTCTGTACATTACTATGGAAAGACCGAATCATGGAAAAAATATTTTTAATCATGACAAGCATTCAAAACTTGCAAACACTAATGAAAAATTATGCTTGTAAATGTGTTAGGAATAATGACTAAAACTTTTTAAAGAAAGATGGAGGTAAATGATAAGTCTGTCAGGAAACAATTTCTAAGACAAATAAGAAAAATGCCTTGAAAATACCCTGCTTTGGGTATTCAAAACTAAATGTGAGAAAGTACTCCCGTAATATTAAATACAAAATACTCAAATATCTGTGAATATATAGGAACATGTGTCCATGTAGGTGTATATGAGAGTATTTGAAAAACAAATTACACAATTTTTCATTAGCAAAGAGATAAATTAGGTAATCTAATAGAACCTTTTTAATCCCTGGCTTTTGTTGTTTTCTTCTTGTCTGCATTTTAATGAACTCTTATTTATCACTCCAGAATTAATTTAGAAGTTGTTAAATAATTACAATGCAATTGATGAAGTAAAAAGACAATTGAATTAGAAAAAGCATTATTGAATTGTTAAGAAAGGTCCTTTCTAAATGTATGGCTGTTTAACACACAGCATAATCTCATTTCTATCTTTAAAATTTTCTGTCTCTTTTATCTATCTTTCTTGCTATCCTATTATTCATGTTGCTCTCTTATTTATCATAAGTTTGGCTCAATTCACTCAACTAAACACATGTAGTACCATCTAAGATCCTATAGGATTTGTTTTTGGTTTCCAGCTGCCACCAGACCATTATCTCCTTTGAGACCAGAGCATCTGCCATTCATATGTAAATGCCTTAAGATATCTCAAATTATATTAAACACTCACATTAATGTTATTGACTAAACCACTTCATATCTTGCTAAAATCTACATATCTAATATAATGTAACTTTCATAGCAATAAAGTATTTTTGTGTTATATGGGGCTTTTCCCTTACACAGATAAGTACTGTGAATCTCCTTCTCTAATGGAACTTTTGTCTACTGACTAAACAGAGACAAATCATTTGGATGAGATGTGTAGCTTTTAGATAATTAAACTGAATCTGCTAGAGTTATGTATTAACCTTTGTAAAATAGTTGAAAGAGCAGGTGACTGCAAAGGAGCAACACTATGCTGAAACTAAGATATATGCTGTCCTTTTTTTTTTCTGATATTTGTACCACATTTACATGAGGAGAGATATATTCAAGTGCTAGATTTATTCTCCTACTCCATGTCTCAGAAATAGTGTGGCTATAAACCTACCAAGCAATAGCACAATATTTATGGTTTTTGAAATTTCAGCCTATGAGTGGATAAGCCTGACTTAGAAGAATTTAGGCTCATATTCACAAAATAAATTCTGAAACTTCACATACTTCATTAATTGGGCAGATGAACTTCTGCAAAGAAGAAATAAGGGGAGAAAATTCCACTCTGATATTTCAACAATTAAATTAGTAAGGAAAAGAAAAAAGAATCCATGCAGAACTAAGGGTAAGATAGAACAGAAGTTCATTATATGCATACAGACTGTTACAAAAGCTCCAGTGAGTGACACTTACGGAAAATTACTTTTTAAATACACAGGAAGTCTGCATTTTATTTAGAAACAAAGCCTTTCTAAAAATATTTTTCAACAGGAAAACATCCAGAAGGACCTGGACAAACTCAAGAAGTTGACCCATGGAAATGTCATGAGGTTTAACATGGCCAAGTGCAAGGTGCCACACCTGGGTTGGGGAAAACCTCCAACGTTGATAGAGCTTGGCGGATGGACAGATCAAAAGCAGCCCTGCCAAGAAGGACTTGGGTGTGCAGGTGCAGAAGAGGCTTGACACAGGCCAGAAATGTCCACTTGCAGCCCAGAAAGCCAATTGTGTCCTGGGCTTAATCAAAAGCACTGTGGTTAACAGGGTGAGGGAGATGATCCTGCCCCTCTATGCTGCTCTGGTTGGACCCCACCTGCAGTGCTGCATCCAGATTCAGAGCACCCAGCGCAGAAAGGACATGGACCTCTTTAAGCAAGTATGGAAGAGGGCTACCAAGTTGATTAGAGGGATGGATCACCTCTCCTATGAGCAAAGTTTAAGAGAATTGGGATTTTGAAGCCTAAAGAAGAAAAGGCTTTGGGATTACCTAATTGTGGCTTTCCAGTACCTGAAGGGAGCCTACAAGCAAGAGGGAGACTTTTTACAAGGGTGTGTAATGATAGGAAAAGGGGGAATGGCTTCAATCTGAAACAGATGTTTAGGTTAGCTTTCAGGAATAAAGGCAGGCACTATAACAATTTGTTTAGAGGAGGTCTCTATGTCTTATCTCTTAGAGGGCCAGACTGATTGGGTCTCTGAACAACCCGTTTTAGTTAAAAGTGTCTTTGTCCATTGCAAGGGGCTTGGAACTAGATGGTCTTTAAGATTTCTTGCAACCCAAGTCGTTCTATGGTTCTCAGAAGACAGGACTTATAAACATTTGCCTACAGTTTACAGGAACCAGTTCATAACATTGCAATCCACTTTTCTCCCACTCAACAAAACCAAATATGTCCAAGAGAATCTCAAAAAATTCAAAAGAAGGCTACCTTTATATCGAAAATAATAGAAAACCATAGGAGCCAAAGAAAGAACCAAGTTCTGCGTTTTTTTCATGGCATGACCATAATAGTCTATCCAGTTCTGGAGTTAAAGTTAATTTCCAGTGGATTTTAACACATCAGTGAGGGTGTAGCTATTCCTGTAGATTAAATGAAATAATTAAACTCTGGACCTTCAGATAAGTATAGATTTCTTTAGATTTTTTTCTTATATGAGTCTTGATGTTACAACTTTGTTCACGGGTGAAACGTCTAGATGATGTGGAAGTATCAACTACAACCAACTAGGAAATACCAACAATGATGAGATTATTATTACCAATCACATTGTTATTATCTTGGCATGGAAGAGATTTACTATTAATAGAGGATGACATTCATACATCACATTCCATTAAATGCAGCTAAGATATATATCATACACTTATACTGACTTTGACTTTTACTAGAGAGCTGTAAAAATGATTTTCAAAACAGCTAGAAAACTAGTTCAGCCTCATCAATTTCAAAAACCGTCAAAGAGTTTTTTAATATTATTTATTCAGATGACTTTTAGTCTGTGGAGGAATGTAAGCTGAAACTAGAATTGCATCTGAGTATCTGATTTCTTTTGATTTGTATTTCTATTTTCACATTAATATGCCTTTCAAGTATTCTCAACACTCCTCTTGCTAATCCTTAGTAAATTAATATGGAGTTCGTTACTATCCTTTATCTCCAAACTGAATTAGCAAAATTAACATTTACAGCCACCATTAAATTTGATTATAAACAAGCATACTTTACAGATAGTAATTTCAAATCAAACTGTGTTTGTCTTACTTAGCATTTACTAATTGTCATTTTATAAAACCAGTATTTGTAAAATAAATAGTTCTACTCAATTTAGCTTAATTAATTGTGCATTGCATAATTATTCCTTTCTCCCTTGAAAAAAGCAACAGGTGGAAAGCAGCAGTCAAAATTTTTTCTATGTTAAGAGAGGAATCAAAAATGAAGCTACCTAATAGTGATGATGACTTAGCCATTCATATATTTTTACAAATATTTCTATTTTAAAAATAGCATTAATTACCATTTTGTTTGACCTACAGCAATTTTCTTCATGAAGACATAATTAGCATTTTGAATGTATATTTTAAAAGATCTTCCAGCAACCAAGAAAGTGTCATTTGAAGTTGTTGGCTTTGAGCTTTCTGATCACCATGCATATGCATTTAAATAACTTTTACATTAATTATAAAATATAATCTGATGAAAAACTATTCAGTGAATTATTTACAGATATAAATATGTAAAATTGTGAGTATCTTGAAAGTTCAATATGAAGATGTTTTTCCTATGAAGGACAGTTAAACCCCTTGATGCATATTGCAATGAAGTCTTGTGAAAAGTGTGTAAATTATGGGGATTATATAATTTAAGTGAAAATCTGCTTAATTAGCCTAGCTCTTGAAATATATATTATTTTTGCAGATGTAAAGGAAAGATATATCATATTCAATAGTTCTGTGCACCACTGTATGAGCCTCTTTTTTTGTCATCTTTATATAAAACAATGTGATGGAATTGTAGCATCTCAGAAAATTTAGATAAATATTTTGCAAGTGATAAATAAAATAATTTTTTTTTCCTGGTTTGCCAAAACTTCTTACAAATCTCTAAAAAAACCCCCAAAAAACTTTATTTGTATATGCAAATAATTAGAATTGTTTTCCATTGAGACAGAAATAGTCATTCTTAGAGTTATATATCTGTCTTCTATGTATGGAGAAGAGGGCTAGAGTTTATAAAGGAATACTTGTCAAAAGATATGTGTTCAACAGCTCTGTGGGTATTTTCTCTATCAAGTTATATCTCCAAAAACGGATATAAAGGAGAGAGAAATGGTTGGGTGGAAGTATCAATAGGCAAGAGAAAAAAAGTCAAAGTCCCTTCTGAGATACTTACGGACAGCACACCCAGCTCTAGAATAAATAGATCAGTTATTGCCTTCTGGGATTGCCTCTACCCAGACAGTATAGGAGAAGGACCTAATTCCCCAGTCAATGCACTGGTCTTGGTCTACATGACAAGGTTTGGGGAGGTGAGGGTTTTGGGGACGTCCTCTGGGAGAAAAGGCCATGGGCTCCCCTGTACATCTGAATAGCCAAATATTTTGAATTAAATTCTTACTTGTATGTACTTAAGAAGCAATAAAAAAAATTCCCAGCCCAGTCTCTGTCCATGATGGTTATGGTCAAGCTGTTTCCTTGTCTCTCTCTTGACTTAGTAGATTTTTTTTAATCTCACTTTCTCAACTTCCCCTGAAGAAGAGAGAAGGGGACATGAAATAGCAGCTAGAGTAGCTGTCACGTCAGACAAATTCAACCCTCCACATGCTCTTTTGAGTAAAATATCTGCTGTATAGTCACCGTCTTCTTCCTACCACATTAAGTTATATGATCTTATGCACAATAGATATTGCAATTATCATGTATAAGTATATGGCTGTCTTTGTATTTTTGCCCATCACATGCCTAAATCACAAACAGTAATAAAGATTGCTAAGAACCTAAAATGAGCATAATGAAATATGGGTTAATCCAGAATCATCTTGACAAAACAGAAAAATTACCTCAAGTTTGAGAGCTACACTTTCTGGCACAGACTCTCATCCACACAGGAAGGACTCTCTGGTACTACTCCCATTGCCCAAAGCTGGTCACTCTGATGGACTCACCCTTGGAGACTCCAAGTGTCTCCTGGGAAAGCCCTGTGAGAAACAGGAACAGAAACAGACTGTCCATTCCTCTCAGTCATTTATTTGTACTCTTACCTGCCTCTGGGCTCTTTGCTCCTCTGGGCTTGTGGAAACGACCCTTTGACGGTCTGGTGGTTCCTGGAATGGGTCTAGGAGGAGTAGAGACGTACTATTGCATGGATTTTCCCCACCACTCATTTTCTCTGTGTGCTCCTTTGTGAGTAGTCAGGAAAGTTTTTCATCACATGATCTAATAGAAAATATGAAAGTCACACATGAAAAAGTGATGTAGATCTGATCTCATTTCCATTAAAGTCAAAGAAAATTTGTTGCTGTATCTTGTAAAGCTGAGATGAAACCGTGTGTAATCAACATTTTAAAATGGACAAAAGAATTTTTTTTGCATATAAAGTTAACGTTTATACCTATAATTGCTTTGACACTCGAAGAAAAAACAATCAAACAAAAGTGTAACAGTAAAATAGTTTAATTTTCAATTTTGAGGAATAATTAGTTGCAAAATTTGAATGACTTTTAAGAACAATTCATTTAATCTCAAAACAGGGTGCTTATTAAGGCTTAATTGCTGCTTCTATGAAATTTGTAGAGGATGCGATAAGAATTTTATGAGCAAAATCTCAGGTTTTTCTGATCATCCTCACATCACATAGAAAGAACTTTTTCTTCCAAGTACAGAAAGGCATTAAATGATCATAGAGAAAAGAAATTGCAGCAGTTTGACCCAAAGTCAACTGCATAATATTAGTGTCTTATTTTCTGACTGGCTGGTGGTTCCATCACACTCTTTTTCTGCATGTTAAAGTAAATTCCTAGAACTTAGGAAATTGCAAAGTATGAAAAAATGTAATACATAGCTTTGTAGGAGAATAGTGAGAAATATATGCTCTATTTATCATAAGGTTTGGTTATTCTTTGTATGATGCAGTAATTTTCCAGCCCTCAGTCACAGGACACGAGTAATTAATATTGAATTGCTACAGTACTCTGCAATGTGAGCAAGAATTAGAGTACAGGAACACTGAAGTCTTTGTCCATGCTCATGTTACTGACAGTATCAAAAACTGACTGGAACAGCCTAAATTCTTTAATGTGTGTATCCTCTAGACATCACCATGGAGAAAGTTGATGCTCTGTTCTTTCTTTATGGTTGGGTAACTAAGCTAAAAAAGAATAAGCTATTTATAGCTTTCTAGAGTATAGAAATGTTGACTTATCATACTTTCTGGAGTATACCTAGTACTAGATAATTCAATACAATTCTTTCTCAGTGAGTTCCCTTTGAGGACTAAGAATTAAGGTTGTTCATCTGACCCTGCAGGTGAATGACATGACATTCACCCTGCAGGTGAATCCACAAACATATGGTGCTTTTCATCTTCAAACCAAGTAAATTTTATTTATAGGATATTTTACCCAACCTTTAATGATTTAAAATGTTGAGGCATTATCTGGGAGGATCTTTGAGCCAAATTTTTTTTTGAGCCAAAGTTATCACCTGTGCTGGCCTAGAAATTAAATGGTGTAGACAATCATGTGTCACTGCATGGGCCCATTTTCTGGTCTTCATATATTGTGTTAAATTAATTTTATGACAAAAACAAAGAAAGGTTTGGTGATCATTTTTGTGTCTGAGCAAACCAGTGTTACTGAGAGAGATGTTCCATGACACAAATTCTTCTGTTGGATGTGTTGTATCTATTTTGATATTGCACCATCATCAGGAATGATCTTTGTAAACAAAACATTGCACACACATTAATTATTGTAATTTAATTGATTACATTTATAATGTACTTATTAAGCCAAAAATACTGTGTTTCTTTCATGTGTTCACATATTATTTGCCTCACATATGTCCTCAGGAGCACTCAATATCCAGATTTTGGGAAGAAAACCATTATTAGTACACTCTTTTGAACTAAGATGCTTTTCTGAACTAAGTATGTAATTTCAAACCATCAAAGCACAAACAGATCTGTGTTTTTTCTGCTACTTACCTCACCTTTTAAGGCTTGGTATCATTAAGGTAGGACTACTACCAGATTTTGAGTTTGATAGGGTTCTTTTCCATGTCTTAACTATATCTTGGCACTGGTAAATAGTGACAGTGATAACATCTGCTCTCATCTGTTTTCAGTGCCCTCATTCTTCTGTTTCCCTTGTGATTTCCAGCCATGGTAAGGTACGAAAGCTGCAGGAAAGTGTTATTTTTCAGTTTCCTTTTCTTTTACCTGTTTTTTGCTCTTTAACTTCTGTACTCTGCATACAGTGCTAGTGATTTCAACTGCAGTTTAGTCAATAATAAGAAAAAAAATCTGGGATAATGCTTCAATTCTTTAATTTCTGAGGTTTAATTTTAATAAAAATGTTTTTGTCAGATGCTGATTAGATTCTTATTCTGGTTGACAGTTATTGCATTTGATTTATTTGTCCCAGAATGTAAGCTTTCAGGTGTTGCCACTGCACACAAGATAAAAATTTTACAGTTAAAAGTGTCTAATGTATGTCTAAGATTACCTTTAACAGGGAGTACCATTTGAATTAATGTAGTCTTCCTTGTGTTTAAATTCAGACATGTATTTAAATATCAGAATTAGGATGTCCAAACTTGTCACTGTAGTCTTTTAAAACACCTTGGAAACGCTATGGTGGGAGAATTTGTAATAAGAAATCATGTGATCATTCTTAGTCTACTCTTTTCATACCTTATATTTTGTTTCAGGATTTATAATTTCAAAACAGTATCAACACTCTTTCCAGTGAAAATCTAGAATTTACATACTAGCCACATACTAGCCACTGTAAAGAAAATTAATGCTACCCCAACTAAAACCAGCACAGATACAGAGTACTGGATGCACTTAAATGTATATTTCTTGTTTATTATTCGCTATGAACATAAAAATATGCTGTTACACAAATGAAAAAATAAATACCTTGCTTGTTTAAGCTGCTTACAACTTCAAAGACAAACGACAAACAGAGGGCACAAAGTTCTCAAAGGACTTGTGACCTTTCTTCTTTAAATGGGAGATAACCTTGAACAACAAATATACTCTTTACTTATGGAAACAAAGGCTCCAATTAATTATAGAAATGCTTTAAAAATTAGTCTTTTATGTCAGTCTTCTTGAAGACTTTTCAAAATTCTTTTCTGTCCCTGACTATGCAAGGCATCTACTAAGATATGTAGCTCATCACCCAACTTATTTTTCTCATTTTATTTTCTACTTTCTTCTTATAAATGTTGTGTTGTAAATGTATGAGCCATGACAGGATGTACTTCATTGTATCACATGATTTTTATCTTAATATTGTATTGAGACTGTATGGAGTTTTCATCTACATTAGGCTCACTAAACTGAACAGAAAGCTGACAACTTGCTCCATTCCATCCTTCATTTTCAGATGTTATTTCCTGATTATTTCCAGCTTTCCAACATCTATTAACTAGGCAGAGAAATTATTGAGAGCAGCACTGCAGAGAAGGATTTGGGGGTCATGGTTGACGGAAAACTCAACAGGAGCCTCCACTGTGTGCCCAGAAAGCCACCCCTATCCTGGGATGCATCCAAAAATGTGGCCAACAGGTCAGAGGAAGAGTTTCTGCCCCTCTACTCTGCTCCCATGAAACCCCACCTGGAGTACTGTGTACAGTACAGTGTGCAGTTCTGGTGTTCCCAATGTAAGGACATGGAACTGTTGGAGCTAACCCAGAGGAATGTCATGAAGTTGCTAAGGGGACTAGCTGAGCAGGCTGAGAAAGTCGGGGCTGTTCAGCCCGTAGAAGAGAAGGTTGTAATCATAGCAATCTTCCAGTATCTGAAGGGGGCCTGCAAGGAAGTCAGAGGGGAACTCTTAATTAGGACCTCTAGTGATATGAGAAGGACTAACGAGTTCAAACTGAAAGGGAGGAATTTATGTTAGATACAAGGAAGAAATTCTTTATTGTGAAGGTGGTGACACACTTGAATAGGGTGCCCAGAAAAGGTGTAGTTGTCCCATCCCTGGAAGTGTTCAAGGCCTGATTGGACAGGGCATTGAACAACCTGGTCCAGTGGGAAGTGTTCCTGCTCATAGCAGGGGGTTGGAACTGCATGGTTCCTTATGGTCCCTTCCAACCCAACCATTCTATGATTACGCAATTCTATGACATCATGACCCCAACTTGTATGTATGATGTATTTTGTTATCAATTAGCAGTCTTAGGATGTTTAATCCTGAACTGAATTAAGTTTATGTTACTGTTAACAGCCAGGTAAAGAATTACACTTGAACGTGGTTTCAGATTAAACACACTTTATCTACTGAAATTTTTCAATAGAATCTAGATTCCAATGTTAATCACTTTAGTTTATATGGTATCTGGTCCTCTAAGTTCCTGCAGAATCCATATACTGTGACTCCAGTGAAGACTGCAGGAAATAAGATTGTTCAGAGTTTTGCGTAAGACTCAGAAAAATTTACTTTAAAATGAAATTTCTTTTATTAATCTATCTTAGCAAATAAGATTAGATCTTGCTCTAAAAACAAGTAGAATGATTTATTTAAATTTCATATATTCTTGCTGCACTGGGAGATAAAGCAGTCTTAGGAAAAGAACATTTATTCTTTCCTTAATTAAAAAATGTATGTGCACAGAAGCAACATGATATCTATTCAAGTTTGGATGAGGCCCTAAGCAACCTGTGTAGTAGGTGGCATCCCTTCTCATGGCCCTGAAGTTGGAAATATATAATCTTTAAGACCCTTCCAACGCAAGGCTTTCCATGCTTCTATGATATTACCACAATGAAGTGATTCTAAAAGGTCTGGCCTTTATACAGGACAGAAAAAAACTAGAGCATAGGAGTCATGTTGGTACTCTAGGAAAGTAATCCATTGATTTGGAATGCATAAGTAATCACAAATTCCTCGAAAGGCAATGTCACAACAAATAAAACTTAATGAACTCTGGCAATTACTAAGGTCAACCTTTTATTAAAAGTTATTTTGAATCACTGGAAAGTACACAATTTAGAAGAAGCATTCCGAGATCTCCAGAGTTATAGGTTTAAAAATGTTTAGCAAATTCATCAATCATGTAAATTTACATTTGCTTTCTGCAAGTAAATGTGCTAGAAGTACTGCAGCCTCTCTAGAGGCTCATTTGACAGGTAATCAACTGTCTGATTAACTATATTTGCAGTGTTTTATATCCAGTAATAAGAAATATAAGACAAAATATTCTGTGCAATTCATAACACTAGGCACTTGCAGTTTTGGGTTATGGCATTCCTAAAACAGTTTAACATTCTGGTAGTTTATAACAAAATGTGTTACATTGCACTATTTGAATAATACCCTCTAACACTCTGTCTTGAGTATGAGCTGGCGATATTAACTATGTTTTGTCTACAGTCAGATAATGCAACCTAAATAATTGGATCTGGATCCAGCAGAGAAGTCCAGTCAGAAAGCTGGGAAGGCAGAGTTCAGGATGAGACTTTGGATGGGGCCAGAGGCATGGCTAAGCACAGGTATCTTGTATCATGGGCTGCCTGAGCAGGTACTGTGATTGAAGGCCATTCAGAGCTCACTAGTCCTTAGGGTCCTGACATTGTCCTTTCTGCATTTGTCTTTCAGAAAGATTTGGTCATTGGTCTGTTGTTCCTTGGAACCTCTTTTTTTTTTGCTAAAGATGGGTACAATATTTGCCTTTTTCCAGCCCTCAGGAATTTCTTAGATGACCAATTTTTTCAGATCAGCCCCTGATGAAGGCCATGGTGAGGCAGGCTGTCTGCTTGCAGTCCACAGAGGTTTGTGGTGAAGCAGAGATTCAACTGCAGCCCAGGAAGGACCCCTCACTGGATCAGAGAGATGCCCAAAGATTGCTGTGATTCCATGGCAAGACCATGTAGGAAGTAAGAGGCTCTGAGCATGACCTGTGAACCAATGGAGAGAGGAACCCACACTGGTCCAGGGTTCCGGGCAGGACTTGTGACCATGCAGAGGACCCATGCTGCAGTAGCTCCTTCCAGAAGGACTGCATCCTGTGGAAGAAACCTGTGCTGGAAGGGTTCATGAGGGTTCACTGCAGCCTGTGGAAGGAGTCACACTGAAGGAGTTCATGAAGTTCCCTGTTTCCTTTGTAGAAGGAGAAGAACGTGAAGAGTCATTGGGAGGTTGATAGGTTGGTTGGTTAAATTCAAAATGTTGCATCCAGTCTTTGGAGTGTCATTGTTTTCTTGAATGTATCAGGATTTACATAGTCAGGGAACTGGGGTAACAGCCTGTGGGTCCAGCTGATGTCATCCTTAATCCTGCTAGTGGGATGAGAGGCTCATGTAAGAAGGAAACTTACAGCCTCCCAAAACTGCACATCTGATCAGCCGATGGATGTCTTAATCTCCCGCAGTCTCCAATTACAGTCATACATGACTTTCTCTTGTTTCTGACGCATGGATCAGGTTCAGCCAACCTAGATATCTTCTCAGAAGGAACTTGTTGATTTCTGCTGCCACAGCTTTCTGAAGAAAGCTTTCTGTAGATTTCTGTGAGGACTATAGACATCTACCGACAAACACAAAGGTCGGCATAAGCCATCAACTTGGGAGTCTTCACTGTCTTCCCATTTGACTTTAACCTCTGACTACCTTTTTCTGCCCTGAACTCTGAGAACAAACTGCCAGTCTGTTATTCTTCCTTGATGCCAAACAAAACCACTGGACATAATTTTAAATGGGTTTTTTGTTGTTCAATTTTTTCTTTCCTCAAAAGTTCTTTACTGTGCAAATACCTGGGTGTTCTGGTTTTGGCTGCAGTAGTGTTAAGTTTCTTCACAGTGGCTGGTATAGGGTTGTGTATTGGATTTGTGCACAGGGTTGATATCATAAGACATGCTTTTGTTATTCAAGTGTGCTACAAAAAAAACCAGAATGAATACACAGAAAGGAATAAATATCATCGTTGGGAGAATGGTTAACTTGGAAATCCTGGGAATTTATTTTAAAACCTCAATTATGCAACCTATTGAATGGTTCATTTTATATTGTATGCTTTCATAAATAAAATGTATATATATTCAAGCCTTTAAAGGAGAAATTTTAAAACATGTTGGCAGAAAGTTCCTTTATTTAAATCTGTACCCCCACTCTTCTAAAACTTTCTCAGTAGCATTTTGAGTAGCATTCATGGATGATTACACAAATACAAAAAGATTAATAAAGTAAAAGTAATTTGACAGTCTCTTTAATTTCAAATCCTGTAGATGAAAACCTTTCTTTCCCTAGAAAACATGCAACATAGTCACAGCTGAATTTTATCCTGTTGAAAGTATTCTTTTGGGTTTGTTTCGATTTTTCAAAAGTGATAAACATTTTTACTTGTTCTAACATCCCTTGTGAGATCATTAAATTCCTACATTTATAAAGAAATGAAAACAAGATAATTGTCGATGCGTATTTGTGTTCTTACAGGTTAATAAATATAAAAAACATTATTGATACGATGCTAAAGAATTCACAAGTTTAAAATATTGGTTCTGGGCTTTTCCCCAAAAGGACTAGAATAAAGAGGAAATGAGTGGATGAGACAAATATGTTTGTTATTCTCCTTTTTTTAAATCCATGAATTACATATATTGGTAAATAAATAAAGCTTTTGAAAATAAAGTTATCGCTGTTTAGTATTCTTTTTCAGCTTATTTTTTCTGTATATAAGGTACAAAGAAGAAACAATTTTCAAAGGGTTATATGCTGTATTTTGGTTTTTGACACTTTTTCATAAAGATCATGGTGTAATTTGTTCAATTTGCAATAAGATATACGAGTATCCATGCCACCTAAACAGCCTCTCTGAGGACCTAAGTGGCCTTTGTGGAAGAGAGCAAAAAAATTTAACTGAAAATGAAGCAACTGCACTCATTCTTCCACTGGGAGTTGGAGTTAATTACTTGAGGGGAAATAAGACTTCATCTCTCTCCTTTTTACCTTTTGGGCTTGTTCTATATCTAAAGTACTTAAACATAGTCTCTTTAGAGACTATAGTCCAGAGAAGACAATGAAGGATAAGAATACAGTTAGCCCTTCTCTTTTTACACTTTTCTGACCACACAAATAAATGTAAGAAATGCTGCCAGTTTCAGAAGTAGGGTTGAAATCCTCTATAACACATCAGAAAATGAGTTAATGCTTTTTCCTGCAGAGGAGAAAGTTCAGAGAAGGAAATCACACTCTGTGCAACACTTATCTCTTTTTTGAGACCATATTCCAGGGTTTGGGGAGCCCTTAAACTCATACCTTCTATAATGCTTATCAATTAAACAACACGTATACTATGCATCACCTTATATATGTCAGCTATGTGTTTGTGACACACACCAACTCAAAATGTTAATCTCCCTTACTTTTGACAGTCATGCTTCATGACTGTTTCCTCTAACTCCTCTTTTAACACATTGTGTTTTATGGTTGTTTAGACAAGAGAATCCTATATATGTCTAGAGTTACTAGTAAGGAAAACCCCATAGTAACATAGTATACTTTCAAGATTAATGTGTTGCAGATAGAGAACTGTTATCTTACCTCTTAACCATTCCATTCTCCCCTGATCAGAGAATACAGACAAACCTGTGGCTGTGAAGTTTGTCATTTATCAACCTCTGGATATTTGCAACAAGTTACAGCTTAAAGATCCCATTTACTTTTGGGAAGCAAAATTTATCCTTTTGGTCTGTAGTTTTCTTGAACCTTTTTCTTTCTCTATTCCATAATGGAAGTTTCTCTGCAATGCAGTTTTTGAAAGTAAATCCTGTCTCTCTGGATAAAATTCAGCTGAATCTTTTCTCATGAAGTCTGAATTTCAAGATAAATTTGATACTTTACAAGAAATATTCCAATGTTAATTATCAACATCTCAGTATTAAAAAAACTTGGGAAGAGAGGGGGGTAAATGAAGCAAATTTTCTAAATATTCTTTACTACCGAACTTTCATCTTATGCTCATGTGCATGGGTATTTTATCTTAATTATACTTCTAGATGCATATTTTCTTAAGCAAACTTCCCTTCTCCATAGCTGCAGAAACAGTGCTGAATCTTTAAGCAGTCTCTGAGGATGGAATTTCATTTTTTGCATCTTTTTCCCCATCCTACCTCTTTACCCCAGCTATTAAAAACACAGTTATAAGACAAGAAAAAATAAAAAGCAAAAAGAAAATCCTAAATATTTTAATTTTATTATTCAATAATAAAGATTTTGTTAGTTAAAAAAAAAGATAATTACTTCTGAGTTTTAAGGTCTGCAATTATTAGTTTCTTACATTTTTAAATACAATCAAATATTCAGCCCTCAAATTTAGTAACATACAGGTTTTCTGTACTTTTTACAGATTTTCTTTTCTTCAGGTGTAAGAACTTTGTAGTGACTTGGACACTGGAGACTGAGCTTGAAAAAATTGAATTTAGGAGCAACAGCATTATTGTCAAGTTCCCTCAAATAGTGGTGTAGATCCTATTTTCAAAAGATCCAAATCCTTCAACTTCCTTTTGAGTATGGCTCAAAACTTAACTGTACTCAACTCACTGATCTGTATGTTAACTATCTCAATCTCTTGCTAAGTGGTTTCATCAAACTTAACCGGTAAGATTTAAAATCATACTTTCTTCTAGAGAAAAGATTAATTTTATTGCAAAGTTTAGTAACGCAATTCATAAAACCCTCTGGAACTTTGTGCTAAATACTGTGAATACTTTTGTGACGTGATGTATTAAAAGTCCCACTGTTTGAGGCACAGAGTGATACCCTTTGCCTCATAAAGGACATGACTAAACTAACTAATTACTGCTATTACATGAAGACAAGAAATCCATATTTATTGGTCTTCTATGTTTAGGTTAATTTAAAAAAATGAATTTATATTAGTTGTAGCTGTAATTCTCTTCTGATGCATTTATTTATTATTTTAAAGGCTTTAAAACTATTTTGAGTGGTTTTTTCTTTTCATTAAAAAAAGATCTTTTATTCCCTTATAAAGGTTCTCAACCAAAGGATGCTGGGTCACACCATGAAGAACTTTGCTTCAGCAGCAAGTGTGTATCTCAGCTCTCATGCAGCTAGTTTACTGAACTTCTCTGTGAGGGCAAGTGTTGGAGAATGGGAGATCATTTTAGTATTATTCCGAGCGTCACAGGGCATCTTTCAAAAATTTAAATGGTCTATCTGCCTACTACCACCAGCACAGGTCAAAATAAAGGTCATATGGGGACTTGCAGAAGAAAATCACTTGATTTTTGTATTTTGGAATGAGAAATTCAATATCAAGAGAACAATACCACTGCTGTCACTAAGTCATACCTTTGGGTTGCTTTTCTCACCCATTTGACTACAATGGGTTTTTTTTAAATATTTAAATGACTTCATATGTATAAGGAAACTTGTTCAATAGCATGTGAATATCTCGTAGAGTACTTTGGAGATACTTTGGTTTAATGTTCTGCTGTCTTGAATTTACATTTAATTATTTTGATTCATAACTTTCAATAAAATGCTAAAACTGTACAAATTTCCATTCAGTCAAAACAGAAGTATCTCATACTATTTGCCCATGGAATCATAAAATCATAGCAAAATGGAATATCATCAGTTGAAAGCGGCTCACAAGGATCATCTAAGTACAACTCCTGGACCTGCACAGGATAACTCTAAGAATTGCACCACATACCTGGGTGCATTGTCCAAAAGCTTTTTGAACTCTGCAACAGCTTTGTGCTGTGATCGCTTCCCTGGGGAGCCTGTTGCAATGCCCAATCACACTCTGGTGAAGAGCCTTTTTCTAAAATCCAACCTAAACCTCCCCTGACAAAACTTCAGGCCATGCCCTTGGGTCCTGTCACTGTCTGCCATAGGTGTCAATGTCTGTCCCTTCTCTTCCCTTCAAGGGAAAATTGTAGACTGCTATGTCTTTCCTCAAGTCTCCAGGCTGAACAAGCCAAATTACCTCAGCTGCTCCTCATATGCCTTCCCCTCCAGACTTTTCACCATCTTCATTGCCCTCATTAGGATACTCTCTAATAGTTTAAGGTCTTGCTTATATTGTGATGCCCAAAACTGCCCCCTGCACTGGAGGCGAGGCCACCCCAGTGCAGAGCAGAGTGGGACAATCCCCTCCCTTGCCTGGCTGGTGATGCTGGGCCTGATGCCCGCAGGACAGGGTTGGCCCCCCCGGCTGCCAGGGTACTGCTGGCTCCTGTTCAACTTGCCATTGACTAGGACTCCCAGGTCCATTTCTGTGGCACTGTGTTCCAGCATCTCATTCCTCAGTCTGGCCCTTTGTCCAGGGTTACACCATCCCAGGTGCAGAATCCAGCATTCATTTCCCTCGCTGAACTTCACATGGTTGGTGATTGCCCAGCCCTCTCATTGGTCAGGGGTCCCTTGCAGGGCCTTTCCCCATTTAAGGGAGCCAACAACTATTCCAAATTTAGTGTAATTGGCATCCTTAGTATACCTTTGAGTCCTGAGTCCAGATTGTTTATGAACAGGTTGAAGAAAACTTGTTCTATGATGCAGCTTTGCAGAGCCCCTTCCTGAACATAAAGGGCCTCCTCTTGAAGAAAAAACACTATAATTCTCTCTTTATGAAATCTCAGCTCTGAGCCTTTCCTGATCAAAGGAGGCAAACTAAGACAAACTATTAGATGTGTTCCACCTGTGAGATAAATCATGTCCTAAGCATTGAACAGATAGCATCAAATTTAATTAGGGTCTTACTCAGTAGATAGGTTGCCAAATTGAAAAGGTAGAAATGTAGTGCTTGAGCAAGCAGACTGCCCTGCTTCTGAGAGATCAAAATGTAGTTTTCTTTCTGTAGCTCATTAATAGTGACAGTAGAAGGTGAAGGGGCAAGAAGAGGATGTAGCAAAACTCCTGATTAGAGAATGTTAATCCTCACTTTCCTTTTGCATGTTTAAAGAATGCATTTTCTTTATTTTGTGATTAAGTAGATGACACCAAAAAGAGAATAACATGTAATTCCATTTAAAGCCAAAATCCAGATTTTTTTGTAACACAACAGATTGTATTTATCTCTGTAGTCTAATTAAAAAGTTAAACATTAGCATTTTGTTGCTACCTCAACCACAAAATTATGCAGCTTGAAAAACAATAGTTAAGGGATATCCTAGTGGTTGATATTTCCAAGCGTGACATGAAGCATATGCTCCCAGGATTTCAGTCTCCTTGAACCATCATTGTCTGCAGTATGAGCACATACAGAAAGACAACTATATATTCTGCAATGCTTCATGATCATTGTATGTGGTAAACTGTTAGTAAAATACAGATTTGTCAAGAGCTATCTTCACAACTTAGAAAGTTCCATTCAGTGTGGACTATTTTTTATTGCTGCCAAGTTCTATATAGGACCTTCAAGTTTCTTCCCTGTTGCCATTCTCCTCTAACAAAGACAATATTTTTATAATTTTTCCTTTTAACTTTTTCCCCAGTTTCTTGATGTTTATATATGAACAGGCACATTGTGATGAAAGAAATGTTACTTTTACAGAGTATATTTTTATGATTAATTTTCAATATGTTGCTGTGATGAGATTTCCTGGACACATAGATCACATCAAACCTTAATTAATTTTACATTTCAAGAACAACATAGTAAAGGGCAACTAAAAGTGAACTGTTTTAAGGTCAAGGGTGCAGAATGCCTTGGAATTGCCATAATTCATTGCCCAGCTCACCCAATAGCCAAACTAGAACAATCAGAAAGGGATGCAGAAAATTCTGAAAAACAAAAGGAATGACTTATCCAATGGAAAAAAATATTTCTCTCTACTGTCAGCTTGTGGTTAATTTATACCTTAGAGCTTACAGGTTATATTAATCTAAAAATATTTACTTTTTTTTTACTTTCTGTATAGAGTTCCTATATCTAACAATACTCCTCTAGATGCCAGTATTATCATGTGGCAATGAATTACATTAATCAGTTATGTGTCAAGTAAAATGATATTATTTTTTTCGGTTTTAAATGTCCTGCCCTTGACTTTCATTGATTGTTTGGAATCCCAGTCTACCTTGTCAGCAATATTTTTATACGATGTGACATACATATAACAGCCTTTTCCTGGTGTATCATCTTACAATATAGACCTTGACTCTTGTTTACTTTTATTCCTACACTCTAGTACAGCTCTTGGTGACCACTATTGGTAACAGTGTTGGGGTCCTTCTATTAAAAGGCAAAGATGAAGAAGACGTTGAAGATCCAAGTAGTTACAAGTTTGCCAAATATATGCAAAGGAAATTATAATACCTGTCTCATTTTTCATTATCAAGTTATGTGGCAGATAAGTTGTAGAAATGAAAAATAAAAGTTTTAAAATATTTTCTTTCTTTTTCTCTATATTTGTCCTGTTTTTCGTATAAGTCTAACTGAACAAGAATAGTTTCATCTTCAATCAAATAACTTTTTTTCTGAGACATTCTGAAATTTAAAGGTCGTGTGCCTTGAGGTTCTGTGTCCAAACAAGCTCTACCTTTCAATGAAGGCAGAACATAATAACGAAAGGATTTAAGAGTACATCAGACTTCCTGCAGAAGCTGGTAGCCTAGCTCCAATTCATTCTCTTATCTATACTTCCCTGCTGTTTAAATAGCATGACAACAATGGAATTAGGGTTTAGATTTATGGAGTGGGAGTTTCATATAAGAGATGAATCCAAGTTTCTTCATGATCGTTATCTTATTTTAGGATGCTACATATAATTCTTGGAACAGAGATAAAACTTGAATGCCAACAGCTTTTTTCTCTTCTTTTTTAAACAGACAAATACAGTTCTAAATAAACATAGAATAAAAGTTTTTTTTTTCTATCAGTATAGTAGAACTTGTGTTAATGACATCTAGAGTATATTAATTCTTATAATCATTGAAGATCAGTTAACATAGATTTGCATATTCAAGTTAGGTGGAATCCACAACTTGATTATTGCTATGGTAACTACTTATTGCTGAAAAGTAAGAAAACTGTGGACACTGTCAAAAAAGTAATGGCTTACTTAGGATAACATGATATATTTTGATTAGAATATAGTGTTAAACATGGGGTTAGAATGAAGGTAAATGATTTTGTTGGGATTGTTTCTTAATATGAAGAAACCAAAAAGTGAGAGCAAAAAGCTAAAAATAGTGAGAGCAGATTATAACACTAACTGAATTCATAATTGAATCACAAAGTCATTGTTTGTCACCCAAACATAGGGATGAATTTCAGAATGCCTAATGAAATTATTAAATCATTCTCCTCATTCTCATTCTGATAGTTAAGAGAAATCTATTGTTGAATGTTGCCGTGCATGATTTAGGTTTTTGAATTTGTATTTGTATTTTGTTATCTGTCTGTACTTGGCTTGTTCCACTCCAAAATACCCTATCCCCCTACCCCTGAACACACCTGGTATCCCCCTGTCCTGGACACACCCCTTCCCTTCCCCGACTGGCCCAGAGTGTTCCCTGCCCAGGCTGCGACCTGGGAAACGGGGACACACAGGCCCAGTCGGGCTGCTCTGGCACATGTTCTGGCAAGTGCACTTCTGGCACATGGAGCTGCACTGAATAAACACCTTCCCAAAGCCAAGCCAGAGCCCGCTCCATTCTTCCAAGCCTTAACCACGGTTCAACCAGCAGATTTGGAGGACCCACAACTGGTTTAGATTGGTCTGGGGAGCTGCTTTGGCCAGTAAGCACCCCCATGGAGACACCAATCTATAGTTGAAGGTAATTATATAAAAATCTTTTTTACTGCACCTGTTCCTTTCTTTTCATTCCCTTCACTTTAATTTCTTGTAATGTAAAACTAATAAATTTAATGGCTTAGTCCAGTCACAGTCTATCAGGATTATGAAGCAGATGTCACCCACTAATATCAATAGCAACAAAGGTGCATAGCTCTGAACATAAAAGAAGGCTGTATGTAATCATACATAAAGAATTACTCATGAAATAGGTTTAATAATGAGGAATAAATAGATTTTAATTTGAACATAGTCTAGTCATACAAAAATCAAAATATTGTCAAGCCTGTTATACTTCTTTCTACAGACTGGAACCTAAAATATCTATTGTTCTTCCTTTTGTATGTAAAACATGCTGCATTTAAAGGCAGAAAGAAATGGGACAATTATTTGCTTCACAGTGCATGTGATTCTCAACACTTGAGCATACTCTTTGTTTTCCTCTCTTTTTTTCCTTTTTCTTTTTGTTGTTGTTGTTGTTTTTCCTCTCAGCAGCAAATGGTTCTTTCACACATCAGCATAGATTTCCTCAATCTTCAATCTGTTAGAATCACTGATAATTTTCTGACAAAATATACTTTCCTATTAAAGAAATATCTATTTAAAAATAATGTCTTGAGAGTAGTGATCTCATAAGTATCATAATACATGTCTAAAAGAACCAGGTAGAGCAATTAGAGAACTCAGGTCTAAAAGACAAATTTAGAGTCTGTTTCTCCTTGTCTGTGGCTTCTTGTCAAACATTTGAGTGTCAAATTGTACACACACACGTACAGTGGCCGGGCTTTCCAGCAGCAGTTATTCCACCAGTACCTTTGATATCATTGCATCCCTATAGAGGTGTTCTGCTCTATAAAAAAAGAGAAATATTAAACCTTGACTGAATTAATGTCACAGACCTGGAGTGTCTGCTATAGATAATTACCTATGTGAATACTAAATTCATGAAAATTAAAATTCTGACTCTCTCCCTCTCAGCCCTTCTAAAATAAGCAGATTGCTGTGGGCACATTTTTCAGACATGGAGGCAACAGGAATTCCAACAAATTGCTATATAGAAGAAAGACTCATACAAACATATACTTTTAGCCCATTGTAAAAAACCAGCTTGTTTATTCTTTCAGTGAAAGCAAACAATAAACCTCTAATTTTTCCTATTTGCAGAGGCATGTTGTAATTACTATGGAGCTGAAACAGTGTAAATTGACACCCTTAGTCAGTGTGAGTTACTAATTTACTGTGCCCTGAAACTAAGACTGGGCAGGTGGCTACAAAAATGTCAACACAGTAAAGTATTTTATGAATGTTGTTAAATCAGTATACTTCAAAGCTGGGTACTATTATTACTGCAAGATTATATGTTACTAAAACTAAGACACCCTGACCCTTGAATGAGAAATCAAAGGAAATTGCGAAAGTGTTACACTGCAAGATATGGTGTTAACTAAAGTAACAATAAAATTGACAGAGCTGCTAATCTGGTGTCCTCAGTAATATACAGTTTCTCTACCAGCTAACAAAACCATGGGGAATACTGACGAATCTTGAGAGGGTTCCAACTGCATTTTGAAATGTAAAGAAAATGAAAAAGTATTTAGAGACCACAGGCTCTCTGAAAAGAACTGTACTGCCACAGTTGTTCTTGAGTTAAATTATGCCATGTAATTAGAAATATTGTTATAATATAGATCAGACTGATTTTCAGAGACATGGGACAGAAAGGCAGCACTCTTGTGAAGAGCCCAGGACTATATAACGATCTTATGAGTTTACCTTGTTGATGATTACTGTTACCTAAACAGCCTCCAAGAGCTTTGCAGCTAGGCACACTGTCATTTAAATGGCCTAATCTTTTCAGGGTAACAAAACAGACTGCATTTTTTTCTCAGTTTTATGCATATTTTTTTTAGATTTTTATTGACAAATTAGTGATTCACCCTTGTGTACTGAAATAAGTGAATATTTCTTCATGAAAATCATCTGACAAGTGTCATCCTGCAGTGAACAATCTTGTTATGGATCATGTATCTGAGCGAAGGGGCACTGGTTTATTCATTATGGGTTATCACGTTCAGTGGCTTAAAGCATCATAATTATCTCCTTTTTAAAATACTGAGAGGGTGAAAGTCTAGATCTGTGGTAAGGTCCTACACCTTTATTTACTGCAGTATTAGAAATTGTACTCTTACTAAATCTAAAATCAACCTCCTACTGAATAGTTTTTGTCTTCTTATTTGCTGAATAGGAATTCTGATATATACTTGCAAGGATTATTCATTACAAAACAAATTTTCAAACTTGGGATGGCACATTCACATTTGATACTAGGAATAAGATTTTCACATTCCCTTTAAAAAAAAAACAGTGAAACCTTGATTTATCTTATGTCTTCATTTCTAGAATTAAAATGACCTGGAAACTGAGGGGTATAGCTACAGTTGTCACCATGAGATCTGAGTCCCCTCTTTTCAAAAATTTCAGGAACTGTGTTTCTAGATCTATTATATAATGTTGACTCTTAGTTTATAAATTTCTGGTATAACCACATGATGTAGATATCTTGGTGTACCCCGAAGAACCTTGTATTTTTGAAACATTGTGGCTGTACAGGCAGTGGGGTCAAAAGTGAAATTAACTAGATGCCACCAGGATTAGAATTACCTTTCAAATTTAGTTGAGCTGTCCCAAGTTACATTTCAAATTTAACTGAGAAAAGTTCCCTCATCTCCTTCCCTTATAGTTGCTGCCAGAATAAATTGTGCACACAAATGAGCAGTATGTGTGGTGCAGAATTGTCTATATTTACCATATTAATTAGCGTAAATAAAAGAAGTGAAGGTTCCTATCCTGTGGATCAAGATTGTGGATGTGTGAGCCATATTTTGTCCATGATGACACACATTTAAAATCTCACAGGCCCAAGGCTTGAAATGATCTATGGGAAGGCAATGCCAAGAATGCAGAACATTCAATTAACATTTGTTAGTCAGTGTTTTGAGAAAACAAAACACACATTTTTAATAAATGTAATACCTTTATTATTTTATGTTCAGAAAGAAAAGCAACCTCTATAGCAGAGATAATATTCACAAAGTTTTACAGACAGAGTATTTAGAAAGAACGAAAATTGAGTTTAAATATGTAGTTTAGATACAACAGACTGAGATAGGTATTTCCTGTATAAGAAGAAATATTGGACTGTCAGGCTATAGACTTCAAATTTTGAAAGACCTAGGTAAGCAGGTAAGACAGAAGTGGTCTCCACTAATTTTAGGAATCAGTGCCTTAGTGTAAGTCTGAAGCAATAGGTGAAGTTTAGTTACTTGAACAATATAAAGCCATTGCATGAATTGATTTTATATAGGAACATTAAAACCTATCACACAAATATGATCAAACTTATGTGGATTCACATTTATTCCATAGGTTTCTTTCATCTGTAGAGGATGTTAAAGAAAACAAAGCAAAAAAAATACTAAAGCCAAAACAAAACCTCCTAGAAAGACTAGGATTTTACTTGCATCCTACTGATGCAGTACTGATTTTCTGATGGGTACTTATTTTCTTTTTAAAATATTTTACAGGTTTTCCTAATTTTAAAGAATCATCTTGCAGAATTGGAATTACTGCCTCATACTTATATTGTGGGTTTTTAGCTTCTCCTTAAAACTCTAAAAAACCAGTATCTGTGATTTGGGATTTGTTAAGCCATTTCCTGTGGAAGACTAATTGTTCCAGGACTTGTGAACTAGTAATGTTTCCAGGAGAGTTGAACTGCACCTATGACACAATTTTTCTGAAATGCACTGCGCTATTTCTTTCCACCTCATTGGATTATATTTTAAATCCCTTACAAAGTTTTCCACTACGCCTACCAGGAGTTTCAGAGTTCAACATTAAAAGTCCATAGATATGCATGTTTTCTGTATTATCAGTATGGATGAAGGTGAGTTTATCAGCCTCCAAGCCTTTCATCTGTCTGCAGAAGGTAAGCATTGTCAAGGGAAATCAAGAGTGATATGCCACTCATGTATTATGGAATAGCTGACAGGCACCATTTAACAACTTCCACATGAGATCAAGCTTGCCATTTGCTACAGACAGTGGAGGCACACCAAAATACCAAGAGGTACACAGATAATGCTATATTCTGTGTTGTGCAATGATTTTTCCAAAAAGAGAAAAAAACCCCAAGAGTTGTTACTGTTTTTCAAAATTATTTTTCTTTACTTTAAATTAAAAGTTCTTGTCCTGTGTTTCTGTATAATACACTAAGAAGGAATACATGTGTTATAGTTTCAGATTCTTTTATTGACATTTAAGAAAGTTGGAAGTGCAATCTATCCATACATCCATTTTAGTTTAGGATATTTTAATATGCGTTGTTTGAAACAGTGCTGGTAAACAGTATAATTCACTCAGAGAATCTGAGACACAATAAAATTTTTAGTTGCATTCCCTTAAAGGGAATAAAGTATTTTTCCTCTAGTTGGCTCCTTGAAGGTTTTGGTAGGATTTGTCACACCAGGTGAGGAAATTTACACCATAAACATGTAACTTCTATTTATAATCAGTTGTCACATTTAGAGTGAAATTCAATATTAAGATGTCTTAGAAATATTCAAAGCAATTTTTGGTCATCACTTTAATTGTCAATTTTGATTGAAATGGGACAAGATGTTCTACAATTATATGGCCCTGCCATAAAAAGGGATTTAGAAACACATGCTAGCAAAGAGGACAGCAGTTTCATCTGCTCAGGAATCAGGTTTAAAGAAAAAAAATTAAAAGTCCTTCTCAGTAAATATTATTTTACAATTTTGTGATATTTGGACAACATATTTTATACATATTCTTTAAATATATATTTCTTTTTTGCAAGGTTCAAAAATCCCTTTATTTTGTGGTTTTTGTTGTTTTATGTTTTTCCTTTGATTAGAACTGTATATTATTAAATATCATGTCTGCCCACAAAACTTAGATGGAAATGAAGTCTTTCATATAATACAAACTATGCTCAGAGAAAGAGAGGTCATTCACTTTATTTTTCTAATGTCTTCCAAAATTTTATGTTGGAGTAATTTCAATGCTGATTGGCCAATTTACTTGGATGTTCCATAAGTGGACTCTTAATGATTCATTGCATTGCCATTGAACATGAATTAACTGGGAAGAGGTAAAACGTATATATTTTTTGTGTTAATGTGTTATCAATTCTGTTGTATTCTGTTTTGTATCAGAATAGATTTTTTAGTAACCTCAGGAACATATATATATATACCTTGTACCTTAAATGCCTTGCCTAGGGTTTTCAGCCACTTGTTAGTCTCTTCAAAGTGTTTTCTTATTCTAACAATGCATTAAAGCTACATGCCAATTGCAGACTTCTATTTATATCTCACATTAAAAACCCTTTACCTGTGTTCTGCTAGTTTTGCTGAGCATTATCCTTAGGTGAATTCCTACTAGAAATGAAGGCTTTGTTTACTGTTATTACAGGGCTTGTTAGTGAATTTCTCAATGCAGTGTAGCCTTAACACAGCAAAGCTAAGTAGTACCCGGGAATGATCCTGGTAAGATAAACTGTGTCAGGTTTGTTGATAAGTTAGTAGCGTTTGGAATGGTTTTGTCCAGTGCTGGTCATTAATCCACCAATTTGTGACTTCTGCTTGTCTGCTAGTATGGTACTCTTTTGAAGAAGTAGTTTTGATGCATCCTCTCCACTTTAAATGAGAACAGTATTTAGTAGCATGATTTCTGCTGTGCTGGTTTTCTGCAGTGTAAGTTGGCTTCAGTGTAAGGGCATGACTGAGCATGTTAGATTAAGTAGCACACACATACACTGTGCATCTATACAAGCAGGAAATTAAGGCCATCTATTTTCCTTGACCTGCGCCCTCCATCCATACTGGATCATATTTTTTGCCAAGTATTTTAGGAAGCAGTCTGAGTTCAGACTGCTTATTAATTATGGAAAGATATGTTGTCACACCTAAAAAATACTTTTTGGAACAAGGCACTACTCTGCTTGACAATGTGCATGCAACTGATTTTGAATCCATATGATGTTGAATAAGTAATTATTTCATTTCACTTCTATTCATGGAATTCTATTGACAACTCAAAATTTACAATACCAAGATATGCATCTAGATATTTCACCCAACAGGGGGATGCAAAATACATTGGTATGTGGGTAGGTTCACCACAAAATTCTTGAAGAAATCACCTTGTAATAGCAAATTCAGAACCACTGCACTGAAAAACTGCCTTTGGCAACCAAATAGAATACAATGGAATTAAATGTAGGTAGATTTAAAATACCATTCCTCTGCAAGATCTTAATATCTAAGTCAAGGTTTCTTTACTCAATTCAAATTTTTGTCATGATCTTCTGATTATGAGTTCTCTAGTGGCTCTTCCTATTTAATACATAGCTGTTGAAAATGTAGGAGAGTCTAGTCCCCCCCTTTTTTTTTTTCTATGAATTTTTATCCAGCAGATCACTGATTTTGATAGTTTTTCTCAATGTGGATATTTTGATGGTTTTTTTTGACATAACACACTGTGTTTGAAGCAAAGTTTCAGTGAAACCCAACTGTAAGCTCTTCATACAATTTATTACTCTCCCATAGAGATACATTTCTATCGAATTAGAAAGTTTGCTTGAAAGGCCATTTGTTATATTTCCTTCTGCTCTCAACTGTGCTTTCAAATTTCTACCCAATAATTTTCTGTTGAACTTTCCTATTATATCACGTTTTCAGTGCTCAAATATTACCATCCATGTGCATGTTTATTTTATTCAAGGTGTTGTCTCACATAGGAAAACATAAGTTTTTGTCACCCCAGACAGAGCTATGAAAACAAAACATAATTAATCTATCTTCACTTTTTGTGGAAATAGATTTTTATGCTACTACAAAATCCTTGCTCTTTGTAACATCCAAGGCTTTAATCTTCATGACAAAACTAGTGCAAATTTTTAATTTTCTAGACTGGAAGAAAAAATGAAATCTTTAAAGGCAGCAGATTGGGGGCTTTGTTTGGTTTTTGATATACATAACATATTTTCTGAGTGTGGTTTATCTGAAGCATTATTTTTCGTTCCCTGTGGGTTCTCATCCAAGTAAATAAAATAATAACACAAATAATAATCTTTTCCCATAATAATGAATCCATAAACTCCATCTGAGTCACACACAGAACTGAGGAAAATGTGGTGCAATATATATAATCTCCTATGGAAACCACTTGACGTGATGAGAAAATCATCGTGATGAGAGTGTTGCTAATATTGATCTGTTCTTTTCAAGTTGTTTGTTAAGAAAATATGCACATTTCAACTCAGATTAGTTGTTTTTGTTTTTGGGGTCTTTTTATTATAGACACAGAATGTGAATTTACAGGCAGACTACAATAGGACAAAAAGTTTTCATGTATTTGTGGCCAGCAAAGGGTGATTGCAGGTAGCTTCCACTCATACACTGAAAGTGAGATAATTGGCCCTAACTGTGATGAATTACTGTGAATAAGCACCCAGGCAATACTGCCAGCTGGGTAGAAAAAGCAGTCCTCTGCAAACACTTGTCTAGAACTGAAAGTTGTGTAAAGTATGTAAGGTTCTTTTTAGCTTTAAAGTGGATTGTTTAATAAAGATCAGAGAATAAGAACAAATTCTTAGAATATATTGATTTTTCCATATAATTTTTCATGTGGTTTTGCCGTAGTGAATATTCTTTATTTCCCTCCCTGACATTATGGAAGAATAGTCTTTTTTTTCTATATTGTAGAAAATTACTTTTATGTTGTTTTTTGTACTTAACAAAAAGGACCTTGTATTAACTTAAAGGACATTGTATTTCTTCATAAATCTCCGTTACCTGAATTTTTGCCATCTGTAGTTGAAATCCACAAGCACAGTTGGAAAAAAACTTAAGTACTCTTTTTGATTACTGTGGAATTTGTAGTGATGCCTAGTACTAAAGGAAATCTACACCTTTTATACATAAAAATGTTGAGAATATTAACCCACAGTATACATTACCCTAATTGAACTCATATATTGCAATTCATTTGTATAATGTTAGTTATGTTCCAAAGAAATATCACTTAGGCTGATCTGATCTACTGACTGAGGAAAGTTAGTGACTGTCACACAGATTCAAAGTACTGCTTGTCAAAAACTAATAATGATCTGTTTTATGAGAAATTTATGTAATTTGATATATCCATTAATTTGATGTTGACTGTCATGGATTTCAGCAAGAATAGGATCAGCATACTGAGTCCAGTATTGTTTAAGTTAATCAACAGTGACTTGGATGAAGGCACAGAGGCCTCCTCAGCAAATTTGCTGATGACACAAAGCTGGGAGGAGTGGCTGATACTCCAAAGGGCTGTGCAGCCTTTCAGAAGGACCAGGACAGGCTGGAGAGATGGGCAAAGAACAGTCTGAAACTCAACAAAGGCAAATGAAGGGTCCTTCACCTGGGGAGGAATAACCCTAGGCAGCCGTGTCCTTGATGGTGTCCTGGGGTGCATTAGGAAGAGCATTGTCAGCAGGATGAGGAAGGAGGTCTTGGCCTTCCCTTCAGCCCTGGCATAGCCACATTTGGAGTGCTGTGTCTGGTTCTGGGCTCCTCGGTACAAGAGGCATATGGAGAACCTGGAGCAGGTCCAGTGGAAGGAAACAAAGATGATTAAGGGATTGGAGCATCTAGCTTACAGGGAAAGGTTGAGAGAGCAAGGTCTGTTCAGCCTTGAGGAGAGATTGCTGAGAGGGGACCCCTGCAATGTCTATAAGTATCTGAAGGGAGGGTGTCAAGTGGACAGACCGAGGTTCTTTTTGGTCCTGCCAATTAGGAAGTTGTAGGAAGGCCATTGGCAAAAGCACTATGGATTCTATCATCTGCTGTCACCCTCCATCGTTTCCCATTTCTGAGATGCAGCTATAGGACATGGTGCTGAAGAAATGTGGTGAAACATGGAATCAACACGTGCTGAAGGATGGAGCCAGTGGGGGAGGCTGTTGCAGGCAGCAGAGCCAAGGGTGGGAGCCCTAATCCAGCTGAGACAAAAGGAGCACTGTGAATACATAGCAAAATGACAGCACCATGCAGGACTGACCCCCAGCACTCTGGAGCAGTCTGAAGTGTTGCTGGAGGCATCAGCACAGAACTGAGCTCAGCAGAGCAGTGTCACAGAATGTCTCAGATGACCTTGCTTTTGGGAATGTGTCCATCATTGTTTTTCTCTGCATTAGGAGCAGGAAACACTACCTGCCGGAGTCCCTCCCCAAAATCTTGTCTTTGTGCTGGCAGACATGCAGAACTAAGTCAAGGCGTTGAATGCCTTTTTTGTGTAAAGCACCTTCTCTTTTTGTGTACTTTTGTTATTAACATTTCTGTTATTAGTGTGCATATCTCATTCCATTGCTGTTTGCTTTCAATAAATTGTTACCTTAACCCATAATCTCTGCCTTTGTCCTTCTCCTGCCAGAAGGGGTGGGGGAAGGGGAGTGGGTTTTTTGGGGTATAATTTCCATCTGGTGCTAAACCACCATGGTATAACCTGTAAATATTTTGCTTTGTCAACAAACAGGTTAAGTTGGAGACTTGGAAATTACTGTGAAGGCAACTGGTGCTGCTCTAAACAAGTGTTTTAAATGCTCTTCTCTTATGCAGATTTCAGAAGAGATGGGTAGGGATGTCAAACAGAGATTTCAGGTTTTGTGCCCTGACTAATAATTGGAAAAAAAGATGGAACCCTGTTTTCAAAGCTGGTGTTGTACATGTTTCCATGGAAACTAAAGCATTCACTGACATCAAGGTTTCTGTTTTGTTATCTTTAAAAATTAATTTTTATTGTTAGTATATTTCCCATGTTTTGACTTAGAAGCGATAAACTGTAACATTTACTAAATTATATGTTGGGTGTCTCAAGGGACACCTCATAAAGAACATTTATTTAATTTCACAGGAGTAGTTTAGTCACATAACAAAGAACAGGGAGGAAAAATACGTAAGATTTCTTAAAAAACCCCCACAACTCTGGAATAATTACAGTATAGTTAGACCACTCATACTGAGATTCCTATGTTTGCAGTGTCCCAGGGTTGAAGCATTAGATCAAAAGGCCAAACACATTATGATGCTATTATTGGTAACTGGGTCATGGGAAAAAATAAATCTCCCAATCTTCATATGTGCAAAGAATCTGCATTGTTAACTTCTGTTGTTAGAACAAACACGAAACTGTCACTGCCTATGAATGCAATACATGTTTTTTATCTGTTTCTTAGTGTGTTTTAAGATGTCTAACATTTAACCTTGAATGCTTCAGTTACCAGAGAAGTGCCTTTTTTATCCTCTTTTTTACCAACTGCTGGAATTTGAGAATAATGCTGATGAACTTTTTCTTTAATATTCCTGCCTTTTTAGAAGATATATTCACATTGATCACATAAGGGGAATTGTGTGACAGAAGGCTGATACGAGTTTTAGGACTAATTTAGAGATGTTGGCAGTAAATCTCCATAGAGACAGTGGCTTCTTTTGTTCCAAAATTATCTCACCAGTTCCTATAAAGCATAACTCTCATCTTTGATATTTCCTGCTCTTCCTTTGTCTATACACTATCTTTTATGAGTGCTTTACTGAGCTGTGTTACCTCTCATTCTGCAGGGAAGCAAAATGTTAATAGGTGTTCTGATATCCTATGACATTGGGCATTACTGTTAGATATAGCAATGCTGAATTTTAATTAATTTCTGAATCTAGATTAGAGTTATTTTATATAATCACTACTGGCTTATTCAATGATAAAAAAATGCAGAAAACATTAAATAGAAAAATAAAAATTCCCTTGATAAACAGTTGATTCAGTGATAACTAAGCTTTCATTGGTGTTTTTTTTTGGGGGGGGGTTATTAGGTTTTTCCTATGCCACTTTAAAACCATTTTATTTCCCTTCCACTATGTCTTCAAACACAACTACTCTCCAAAGAAGCCAGACATGGCTGTTTCTTACATGTGAGCTGTGAAGCCAATCAAGTCAGTTATGTTTTTCTTCTATAAAGAATATGTTATGATAGCTGCTGTTCTAATTTACTTGTAATGAACCAGTGTTCATCTGTTTTCATTCATGCTTTCTTCTTGAGAAACAGTATTTTAAAAATGGCTATGCCACTGTTTACACTAAAAAACCCTGAAACCTAAATATACATGAACTCACAATGACCATGTCAGGATACAAACCACTACTATTATTATTATTATCATCATCATCATTAGCATTATTATTAGCACTACTATTGCTATTATTTTCTATTCAGTCCAAGCACTGCTATCAGATCATGTGTGTGATGATACTGTAGTTTCTGAGGAGTCCTTCAAGTTAGAAACCTGCAACTTGCTTGAAAGCTGAGTTGAAAGCTTTTTATATTTGTCCTATAAGCTCCTATTTCAGGAAACTTGCTATAGGCATGGAATGCTCTCTCTCTCTTCAACATGTGCATATTCAGTAATGTATATAACAACATATGTGTGGATATATTTATGTGGTAGGTATAGGCCTTTTTCCTGTTGAATATATGAAACCAATCTTGCTTCTGTAGTTGAGACATGACACCCATCTAACAATCAATGACAAAGGCAAATTATTAAAAGTATTGTTTGAGAATAAGGAAACCTAGAATTTTTATGAATATGGTATTGTGTAGAAACAGAGACTTTACAATTGTACATGTGCTGATTTTCCAATTTCTCTGTCCATACTCATGTGGAAAAATTATCATTAACATAATGGACAGATTGCAGTCTTTTTCTGTATCAGTTTCTGTCTTCTTTTAGAGCTAATTGTTAGTTTAACTAGTATCAGGCTTCACAGTGTTTCATAGTTTGAAAGTCTTATGGTCTTTATGAATTTTAAGCAGTACATGACTTCAAACTTTTCCTTTGAGGGAAATTTATAATAATAAAATTGAGTGACTTTCTTATGCAGTTTAATCATGTATTATCTGTTAGCTTCTGAAGTTTAAATAAAACAGTCACATTTAAGATTTTTACTGGCTTTATTCCTTTAACATCAGGTGTTTCTAAAAATATATTCTCTTATTTTGTTATTTGAGACTTTTAAAATCTGTTTTTAAGTTTTAGCATCTACTGCAGAGTGAGGAAGATTACTAATGTTCTGATAGCACTATAAGTCACAGAAGGGAGCACTTTTTCATATGCAATTATCACCTCAAGAAGAAAAAGACATATAGCTGCAAAGAATGAGGAGAAAGAGTAGAAGAAGGGGAAATATAGGAGGCGAACATGATAATAACATGGTAAATGATGAAAAGAGAAAGGGACAGCTAAACTAAACACATGAATGAATATTCAGGTGTTCTGTTTTAACCAAATTAATGAGAGTAATAAATGAAACAAATTAGTCAACCTTACTGGGTTCATAAATTAAAAAGAAAAAAAATATTGTGTTAGAAGGCCAAAGTGACTTCAGTTAGAAAAGATGTAAAGATGGTTTTACTTATTGTTGCAGAAAATGCTATTCCCCACTGTGAAACAGTAAGTCAGCTAACAAGAGGATGGTTAAGATATACTGCATGTAGTCTGCTTTTGTGACTTCATCTCAAAAGATCATACATAATCGAGTAGGTTTTTGCAGGAATTCTTTGTCAATTGGGTATTGTTGTTGTTCAGCAAAGATGGGGCAGAATTAAAAGTTCAGTTGCTTTTATAGTCTATTGAGGAGGATTCCCTTCATCTAATGTTTTCTCTGGACTTCCTATTCAAGTCTGAAATAATGTGAGCTCAGAATTTTTTCATGTAGAGAAGTTATTTTTCATTGTGCCTTTTAAAGCATTAGTGAACTCATTCTTGTCTTTCTTTTCTGTTTCTTACTTTCATTTTTTTTTCCTTCTTTCTTGGAGAATTTTTATTGCTCTCCATTTTGTAAAGCCTGTTTCTTGCTAGAAATCTGCAGTAGGTAATACGTTAGTGTTGGGCATTGAAAATGCTCTAAATTTGTCTTTCTTCTAATTAGATAGTGCTTTTTAAAAAAGAAAATTAACTTTGGAGTTTTTTCATTACTTTTCCTCCTTTTCTTAAATTATAGGAAGACAAAACATTGCATCATTAAGTCTGCCAACATGTTATTTAAGAAGTCCTTTGACTGCTTGTCATGTACAGTGTTGTACAGTGTTGACATCAGTCAACATCTATAACAAGCTGTGATTTTTGTTGACCTATGCTTCGTCACAGAGCTGAAATGAACTGTATTTTATTGTGCATGTACAATAACAACTTTCATAATTTCCTCCATGTTTCTATTTTTATTTATCCACAGGTAGATAGAAATGAAACTCAGCAGGTTTATTTTCATCTCCCTCCAGTAAGACTATCTTAACACATAACATTTGTCTGTGTCTGTGCTTTCCTAATTTACACATAACTTCAGTACAAAATATTTTGGACTTGTGTAAATACATATATTCACAAATAATTATTATATAAAATAATTATGTATACAATATGTCTATTTGCTCTGGTCAAAATGATCTCTAGTGTCAACTTTTTTCAGTTGATTATATCTTCATCTGGTTTGGAACTATCAAATTTCTTCTTGATGTCAAAACTACTCAGATTTATCATTTACTAATTATTACATGATCCTAAAGGAAAATTGAGGGAAGGGGTCCTTGTTTGTTTTTAAGATAAAGATGCAATTTTGGCTCATATGGGCATGTTTTGTTTGGAAGGAAATGAATTCTAGTCTGTGTAGCAATAACGTGGTAACTGCACAGCTGAGAGCAAAACAGATTGCTCTATCTCTGACCCATTTGAATATGCAACATTCTGGTGTATCATTGTTGTCAAATCCCATTGAAGTCAATGATGCAAGTCCCTTTTTCAAGTCAAGGGAATTTTGCATCATATAAACAATAGGCAATAGAGCAACTGCCCAGGATGCTCCCTGAGCTACATACTGATCCTGCAATGAACAAGAGTAAAATTGTATTATTTTTGCACAGCAAGTACTATACCTAATCGCACAATTTAATTTTATGCAGAGACTTTCATTACAGGAATATTATCAGAATATTGCTGAAACTTGCTCACTGGCCCTCTTTTTAAAAAATGTTTGGGAATGGTTGACCTGAGATGGATATCAGATGGATAAATTTTGATAATTCTGAATCATTAACATATGGAAAATAAATACAGAACTCAAATGAGTTTTATCATGGCAAATATCAAGTAAGCTTTTTAACAGAAAAACCTGTTGCCCTAAGACTGTGATGGATGTAACTTATCTTGCCATGAAGAGCCCAGTTATCTGAATAATTGATGTTTATCCTTTACTTTCCCAGCCTAGTACAATTCTATTTATAGTTGTCTTCAGTGATTTTATTTTTATCTTAAAAGCATTAGCTTCTCTTTTCTTCCATTTGGTCTATCCAGGCTACCAACTGTGCAGAGCATATTGTTCATGCCACCTGCAAATTATATCACTGAAACTCACGGCATCATCATTTGATTTTATAACCCTTCACTGAAGTTTAATTCCTTTATTTGACTACATAAAGCCTTAGCTGAAATTCAAAGCTTCAAGAGGCTTGTATTTTTCCAAGAATGCCTATTTCCTAGGTATCAGTTAAGTTACATTATAATGTTCTACCATCAGAGACATGAATCTAACTGCTTGGATCACACAAATTGCATAATCAAAGCAAGTATATTTGGATCCATAGTACATTTCTTATGGCAGGCAGTGAAAAATAAGTGAATAAAAAAAAAATCCACCTGTGGTGTATGGACACCAACCAGAAAAACAAAAATCTTTAGGAAAAAAGATCAATGTTACATCAAACTAAAGTTATCTCTTTTTTCTTGACCTTTTGGTAAACCATTGAGTATATGATTTTTAAGTGAATGACTTTGAGGGAGAAAGGGAAACTTAGAGAAGGTGTCTCTTTCTTCAGTTTCTGTACTTTGTGTGAATTAGACTCACCTAACTAGTGAGATAATGTTGTACAAAATCTTTGTGTTTAGATTATTATTATGAAGTTACAAAATAATGACCATTTAAGTTAAACCTTCAGATTCCAATATGATGACATGCGAGTGGTTGTGCCCTTCATGTAGATTTTGAATCCAGAAATATTTATAGTCTCCTTTTCTTCTTTAACCTCTCAGTATTATTCAGGCACATTTAAGAAAGGATAGCAATTGCCCTTTTTCCCCCATCCCTATCTTTTCCTTCTAAGCAGAAGGAGCAAGAGCCTTGCATTTCCTTGATTTCTTTGTTTTTTCACCTTATCTGTATAGTAACTTGTACTTGTGTATCAAATTGGACCTGCTGAAATGCTCAGTTGAAGAAATTGCTTTGCTTCTGTGCTTTGCAAATGGGAAATGACTGGTCCCTCCAATCTCCCAAAATCAGGACTGAGTCTCTGGATGTGCTGCCAAAGAAACTCCATCTTTCCACTTTCCTGACCTTTACCTTTGAAGCTGGTAAAGTCATGATTCCTTGCTAACCTGGACAATGTGACAAGTTTCCACTCCACAGAAGCCAGAACATGCAGCAGGGTCGTGCAAGGCAGGTCCATAAAGGCACTGAAAATTAACATTAATATTGTTCTTGTGCCAACATAAGGAATAAATGTCAGTTTTCTGTAATAATAATAAAAAAAGTCCTTACAGATTTCTAGCTACATTGAATGAAATAATTGAAAGTTGATGTCACATACATATTAGATTTGCAGTTGTCCCTCTTTGCAATCTCCTAGTCTGTTAGGTGTGGAAATACTTGGACAGAAGTTTTGAGCTGGAGAAGACTTGTATTCCTTGGTTTAGCTAACATGAGATAACATCTTGTAATGGTAACAGCAAAACCAGCAATTTTTGTTTGTAATATGTTTCTTTTATGTAGGAGAACATATTACCAGCCTAGTTTTAATCAAAAGGTGAGGCAGAAGCAGTCTCCCCTCTACTCCCTTTCCAAAAGAAATCTCAGACTATGACACAGCCTTATAAGAGTAGAAGTCACTGCTATGTTAGAAACAGGTAATTCTTGCCTTATATTATCTGTTCTGTGCTAAGTTGACAGTTTCAATAAAGTATTAGAGCTCCTGAGAGACCAAGTGTTCAATCTTGAGGTAATTTCACAAAATTATGTTTTAAAATACATATTGTTACATTGGAACAACAAGAAAAACATTAAATGCATTTGAGGATCTGTTTTGTAAGAATATCCATTTTCAGGCTGGAAATATTGCCTTTTAAATTCAATTTCTTTTGGTCTGTTGCCTTTAGATTCTTGTGTACTCTCTTGAGAAATACTGGGGTATTGACAGTTTTCCTAAGAAATCATCCTGTTTACAATTCCTGTTGAAACTGTTATGTCTGTAAAATACATCAGCTTCAATAAAATTTCAATTTCCATCCCATCCTAAGTAGCTTAACAGTTTTAGTGACTATGTGGCAGCAGAAAAACCTGTTTCTTCAAAATTCCTTTCTTTGCCTCAAAGAATGTTTGTGTTACTCTTTAATACAAGAAAATGCTGCAGCAAAAATAAAGGTCGCCAAGGTTTCATATAAAACCTTTAACCTCTAAATTTTTTAGAGCAAGAGAAATTTTGGAACTGCTGAAATTTCATTTATTTATTTGTTTGTTTGGGTTTTTTCATAGTACTATAGAATATCCCAAGTTGGAAGGAACCCCAGAAAGATGAACTGGCTCAACTTTCTGTGGGAACAGGAGCCTGGATGAGATTATCTAGTACCATGTCCAACTCACATCTTGAAAACCTCCAATGATGGGTTCAACACTATGTCCTCAGAGGAGTTGTGATTGCTTCTTCCTTCTGTAGACATGAAATCTTTTCCAGTGCAACTGTAACCCATCTCCCATTGCCCTCCCCATGGGTTCCTTGTGAACAGAGAATCTCACTGTCTTTCTTGAATTGAGGGGACCAAAACTAGCCACAATACCACAGGTGCAGCCTGATTAGCACTGAGGAGAGTGGGATGATCACATTTCTAGCTCTGCTAGTAACAACCCTGCAGGTGCAGCCCAGGAACTAATTTGTCTTTTTTGCTGCAGCACTGCATGGCTAACCCATGTTCAACTTGTCTACCAGGACTCCCATTTCCCTTTCAGCAAGTCTGCTTCACAGCTGCACAGATCCTAGCCTGTAATTTGATCTTTGGTTATGTTGTCCCAGGAGCAGAACTTTACTCTTATCTTCATTATACTTCATACAGTTTTTTCAGCCCATTTAGTTCTTTCTGTAAGGTACCTTTCCTATCCAGCCATCCTCTGAGTGAGGTGTTCACCTCATCACCCAGCTTTGCGATATCAGTAGATATGGTGAGGTTAGTTTCAATTCTCAAGATAGACCCTTTTGGACAGACTGCCAGTCCGAGTCAAAAGCGTTAAACACCACCCTCTAAAGGATGGCCTGTTGTCCAATTTCCTACCTATAGAATCTGTAACTTGCTAGTTTCTTTGGTTTTCAATTAAAACAAAATAATATGAAAAAACCCCATACATTTTACAAAAAGAAAGAAGAAACAAAAACGCAAAAGACTATTAAGAAACAAAATATATTTCCTGTGTAATTTTGATTGTTTAGTTTGTTTTAGTTCTCCTCTCCATACAAGATCATTTAATTTTGACCAGGTTTTATGTGTCTAAACAAGCTTATTTTCATGTGTTGGAACACATTTTCATGTGTTTAGAGGTTTTGAAATTCTTTAGTGTTTTCATATTAATATATTAATAAATTGTATTTAAAGCCTTCAGCTTTTATCGTGATTGCCCCTCACTACAGTAAGATCAAAATTTTTCTCAATCTGTTGCTGTTTGTACATATAAAGTTAAATAGAGTTGTCATGGTTTAATCCCAGCTGACAGCTGAACCCCACATAGTTGTTTGCCCACTGCATGACAGTGGGTTCGGGGGGAGAATAGGAAGGATAAAAGTGAGAAAACCCTTGTGTTCCAATAAAGACAGCTAAAAGAAAAAGCAAAAGTGGCACATACAAGCAAAGCTAAAAGAGGAATTAATTCCCTGTTTCCCATGGGCATGCAGGTGTTCAGCCATCCCCAGGAAAGCAGGGCTTCCTCACCATAACAGTGGCTTGGGCAAACAAACATCATCACATAAAACACCCACTGCTTTCTTCTTCTTCCTCCCACCTACACTCTCAGCATGATGCTCTAAGGTATGAAATACCCCTCAGGTCAGTTGGGGTCTGCTGTCCCAGCTGTGTCACCTCCCAACTCCTTGTGCACCCCAGTCCCCTTACGGGAGGTGATGCCACTGTAAAGGCATCAGTGGAGTAGGATGAAGAGTAGAAAAGACCTTGACACCGTGTAAAGGCTGCTCACAACAATGAACAAATCCATAAAATAGTCCCCTGCTAGCTACTGTGAGGAAAAATGCCTCTATCCCAGCCAAAACCAAATGGAATATTAGTGTAATAAACAACTGGTTCTTTAAGATTTGCTGAGTCAAAAGACTTGTGTGAAGACACAGTTATGTATATGAACATACATGAATTATTGTTTATATTTGAGTGTGCTTAATAGAAATGAAAATAAGAGCAAAAATAAGAATCAAAGAAACTCTTGTGCTATTAATTACAACTATATCATTTGAGTTAAACTCTTTTGGCACCTTTCAACCTTTCATTCTTTTTTTAAATTCCTTCCAGGAAAAGTTTAAAAAGTACTTAAGCATTCTTTCCAAGTAAGCCAAGAATACCAAGAACCTTTCCAAACCTTTTTGGATCCTCTCTGTTTCCATTTTCCAATCTAAGTAATCGCTTTCCTGCCAATTTCTAAGAAAAATTCACCAGCAGAACATCAAAACAAAGGTACCTGAATATTTCCCACCAGGTCTTGTCTGCCTTCAAATGCAGTAAATCATTGATGCCCAGGGAGATGTGAGGAAAGAAAATCTCTCAAATTGTTCACTGTGAAAAATAGACTGGCCCACTCCTAGTAGCTAGCTGAAGCGTTAGATTTACTTATAATAATTAATATATTTATATATATTATAACTATAATTATTATCATTATCTTAATGTAAAGCTGAAAGTATTATGAACATGTTGAAGCAAGTGCCATACTTGGTGCTCCCTCCAACATGTACAGCAGGGAAAGCATCATCTCAATCCAGAAGATGCCTCAGCCAAACCACCTTCACAAACATGCTGCAGAATTTTTCTCAGAAATTGAATCAAAATGTATTTAAAAAAATCTCCAAACAATGACCAATTCTTTACCTGTTTTTTGACACTATTTCAAAACTGGAGAGAAAAGTTTCTCAGGGGAGTTACAATTCTATATCCTAATGCATGACAAGTAATATCAGCATGATGACACCTCTCATCACTTGAATTATTTTCCCTTATTAATAGATTACAGACATGGAAAGCTGTTGCTATGCTTGTATTTTTAGCTATGGTTTTGTTCCTAAAATTGCAAGCTGCTTTTTTGTATTGTTATTAGAACTCTTGGTAGTGGAGAGATTGTGTCAGTAACCTCTACAACTTTTTATAAACATGTTGGACTGTTTTTCTCACTTTGGAACCCTTAAGATCCCTCTGGCAACAGCAGCAATTGCTTACAAGAGAAAATAATGTTAGAGAAGTACCTAATGTATTTTTATCTGTCTTTAGTGCAATATAGCATCTGGAAACGAGGAGGAAAGCTGCCATCCTGTAACCAGTCAGCTCTCCCTGGGACAACATTAAGAGATCCATGGTTCACTGGCACTCCACAGACTCTAGTTTGCCTTAGGAGATGAATGACTGGTCTCATTATCCTGGTAAATGCCTCAGGGCAATGAAGAGTCAAGGAATTATTCTCTTCAAGCAATGCATTTTGGGGAAACTGACTGGAGTACCTTAGAGTCCTGAGAAAATCCTTTCCTCAAGAGACTACCTCATTACCTTTGTGACTGTATTGTCACTGAATTCCACAGAGGAGACTGAGCTGGAGAACTGATGAAGAGTCAGGATCCTGCCCCTTTGAAATCCATACCTTTATTAGGAATAAAATGGCCTTTATATGGTGAATGTTTGGCTTATTATAAAATTATACTTACAAAACTATTGAAAAAACACACATGTAAAATGGGCTAGATTTGATAGGATGTAAAATTATTTGAAGAAAAAAATTATGTGGCTGTGTGTAAGGGGTTTGTAATTTTTCTTCCTGAGAGAAAAGTGTGTGGAATAGCAGCACTGCTACAACTTCAATTTTACTAAAAATATGCTATGTATGTCTATAAATGAAATGTTTCAAGTTTAAAGTCTGAGTTTGGCAAGTTATACAGGAAAAAATGAAAAAGCTTAAGAAATTTATTTTAGGACTTTCATCAAAAATTCTGCCACCATAGCAGGTGGAGGCTTTGACTTAAATATGAATAGCTGTCCACATTCAGAATTAAAGACATCAGAAATATTTTAGCTACATTTTTGAGACCTTGATTGCTGGACAGTCCTTATCACTTTCCAACTAAACCAGAGTAAGGCCCTCATGGAAATTGCAAGCTCATTCTCATTCCTGTATTTAAATAAATAAACAAACAGATGTGAAGCTAGAATTTCTTATTCGATCCAACAATCTATTTATTATCTATTATTATTTATTATCTATTTTCTGACACAAAGTCTCATGATTATTTTCCAGATTTTCAAGTCTCAGAAATGGAATTAACTTTATTGATTTAAAAGATTATGTTAATGAGAATGAACATGTAAGTAACCTGGTCGTTACCTGTAAATATGCTAAGAGATCCTTCACTGCAGGTTTCTCACCCAGTTTCTGTGGTGTACTTTTGGCATATTTTGTGCTGCTTATTCATGATATGATAATTTACAGTTAGGAGTTGTTTGGGTTGAGTTTTATTGTTTTGTTTTGTTTTGTTTTGTTTTGTTTTGTTTGAATTGGGTTGGGAGTTTTTTGTTGTTGTTCTGGATTTTTTTTTTCACGTTACTTTTCTTGTACTTGTTCTCAGCTAAATGTGCAGGTATTTGGAAAAGAAAGTTCACCCATTCTCTGTAATACTGCTGCTCACCTACCACATACCACCAGCCCTGCTAAGATGCCTTGGGTAAATTGGCAACTAAGATTTCAGGCAAAATCTTTCTGACTATAATCCCTGCTGTCACTGTGAAATAACTTTCCACAGCACCTATCTCTCAAGGGCATTTTTCATCCCATGCTGGAGAGCACTTGCCAACACAGTTCTTGAAGCAAACAAAGCCACTTCAGTGTAAGAGTTTGATTCACTAACCTAAACAATTTCTGAAATCCCAGACATGTCCCCAAACTACAAAATTATGGAACAAGCAAAGAGCTTCTGCTCTCCACTCCATTGTTAAAATCAGATGGTTACAAATGAAGTTTGAAACACTGATGTGTCCAAACTCTGGATAACTAAACTTTTTTAGTAATTGCTGAACTGAGGTGTCAATTACTAATCACACACTAAAATAAAACCAGACCCTAAAGAGAATGAATTGTTTATTTGAAACTTAGATATTAAATGGTCTGAAGTATCTGAGCTTGATAAGAATGTTTTTCATTATTTTTTGTCTCTGTGTGAATTTATTAAACTCTTCTAAATTTTTAGGACTCTAATTTGTGGATTAGAATCTAAAATACTCATTTCACAGTGGCACTTACTGAGTTAGTCCTCAGAGGCAATTTTGGCTGTCTGTTGTCTGACTCAGATGTCTCTCCAACTCAAGCCAATGCTGCTGTCATTTCCCTATATGGGAGCAAATCCAGTATTATGGCTATGGGAACACCTGGGTATCTAAGCCAACATTATGTGCTTCATTTTGGGAGCTGGATCTTTCGTTTCTAGGCAGTACATTTCTAAGCACCATAATGTTTTATCTCTTTGCTTACATTTCAAGGTATTTAGAGCTAAATTCACTATAGAGAGAGAGAGAGATACATGAATGGTAATGCCTCTGAAGTCCAAGACCATACAGAAAAGAAATATCCTCATTTAGACTGCAAAACTATCTCTGAGTAGGAGAAAGGGGAATTAGAAGGCTGTGGTTTTTAATTATACCACTCTTCTATCTGAGATCACACTCAGTCTGAAATATGCAACAATTCCAATTCAGTAACAACCATCAGTGTAAGGAGGAGAGAAAACCTGAGAAATTTCAGAACTCATTCTCTATCTCTTCATTTTAGGAAAGGTTTTTTTGATTTCAACTCTCTAGGGATTTATGGGGACCATGAGTGTATTCATATCTCTTTGTGAGAAAATAATGCCTTTCATAATTCTCTAAAAGTTAAAGACAAACACCCAAGCCTTTCAACTGTAATAATGAGTCCATCCTGCTCTTAAAATATCTTATGGAGTTTCTATCCTTTAGTTTATTAATAAACTTTGAGATAAATCTTTTTTAAATTCTGTACTAAAGAAAACGGGATTAAAAAGAGCAGAAAAATAACTTTCTGGGAGCAAGACTTAAGAAGAAACTGTTAAGTGGTTCTTGTGTCCATAATTTTTTTTATGCAAATCAAGATAAGTTCACAGTCTGCCCCTGGCTATCTTGCTCAAAGAGCAAAGACCCAAACATTGTGGTTTCAATGACAGGATTTCAACTATATTGGTTGCCAAAGGTTATCTGAAGTTTAAGACTAATATAAACGATTTGAAATATTAAGAAAACTTGAATAGTTATCTCTGATTTTGAACTTTAGAGGTTATTAAAAATCAGAAAATGTTAGGGTACATTTTACTTTGTTTGAAACTATTCGAATAGGATTTCCTTTTAAAGAACAAAAGAACCCCACTTTTATAATGTATGATAGCTTTTCTGCCTGTATTAATTGCTGTAGTCAAAGAATTCGCACAAACTATCAATATCAGATTTGCAAATCCTAAACTTCTATATTTTAGAAATGAATTAATATATACATCTTCTGTGGAAACTAGGGCCTATTAAAACTGTTGTGGTCTTTTTAATTGGAAAATTCTGACGAATAGAAAATAATTTGTAGGTGTTTCCTGAGACCAGGAAAGAAATCCAATCAAAACCAGACTGATTTTGTGGCTGCCATTGTCTAGATTCTTATTTGGTATAAAGAAAAAAAAATGTAGAACATGGACTGTGTTGCAGTTTTACAAATGCTATGTAAGTTTTTGACTATTTCCCTCATCTATGTCCATTTTCCAAAGCTCTTCTATTATACCGGTTCAATTTATATAGATAGTCAAAGAATCAATATATTAGAGAATTGAACCCTTCTTCTTGCATAAATCTACAAGCGCCTTATATGTTGAGCCATTCTAAGAATATTTTCTTGGAAGAATTTTAAACACAAGACCTCTGAAATGTTGTTTTCCTCACAGTGGACAACAGGAATGTGTTTAAAATCTGTTCACAGAACGAGAACATATCTCTTGCTTAGCTCTACTAAAAAGTAATACTTTTGTTGCCTATAATTTCTTTAAATGAACTGGAGATCTATTTGGGTTGAAAGTATGATCACAGTTCCTTGAATTGCATAAATTTACAAGTGTCAAATACTTAGCCAATAATTCTGTAGCTCACAATTAAATTACTCTCCTCTGTTCAAAAACTGACAAGAAGACAATAACTAATTCATAATTTCTTTGCCTCCCAACTCACTAATGATTTGAAGAGTGCACATTTTTAATTTAAGCAATACATTTCAATGTCAAAACAATTTCAGTGTCACCCTGACAGGTATTATCTTATTTGTGAGTATGGTAAGATAGAAATAAAAAGAGTTATTGTGTTCAGAAATTTTATGACTCATATTCACTGTCTTTGGATTAATTGCTTCCTTGAAATGTAACAAGTACCATTCATGAAAATGTGAACAAAATATTGAATAATTTTCTTAATTTTGCAGTTTACAATGCTTTTACACTGATAGTACAAGAAGAATGTAGGATAAAATATGGCAGTCTAAAGTTCCAGTTGCCTTAATTCACTTAGGACTGTAATGACATTTAGACAAAACAAATATTTTATAGAAACATTGACAAAATACTGAAAAAACCAATAAATTACATATTTGTAAGTTTAGAATAGAATAGAATAGAATAGAATAGAATAGAATAGAATAGAATAGAATAGAATAGTGAAGTTACAATCACCTATTTCAACTGCCTGACGGCATCAGGTGTGACTGAAAGTTACAGCGTATTATCGGGGTGTTGTTGTAATGCCTCTTGAACGTTATCAAGCTTGGATCATCAACCACCCCTCTAGGAAGCCTAGAGTGTTTGGCAAGTGTTTGTCCAACCTTTTGGGAAAAAAATAAAAATGGTTCCTGGTGTCCATTCTGAATCTCCCTTGATGCAGCTTTAAAGCATTCCTACACATTCTGTCACTGGAAACCAGGGGAAAGAGTTCAACACCTCACTCTCCATTTTCCCTCCTCAGGAAAATCTAGAAAGCAAGAAACTAAATTTGGTGTTCAATCAGACAAGTATGTACAGCAAGTATTATACATCATAATATGATCCAAGAGATTAAAAATAACTTTAGTAGTTTTGATACATAATATAATGTATCATTAGACATATGGCAGAGGCAAACACAATGTCTTCTTCCTTTCCCTCAGACTTGTCATGAAGGATAGAGATGAGGGAATCTTTTTTCTCTGTTTGGTATGCTGCTCTTCTTGAAGATTTATTGCAATATTTGGAAAGGCAAAATATTTATAAGAAAGGAACAGCAAAGTATTTCACTATCAAAAGACAAAAGGTGAGAGGAGAAAGAGTGCACCATAATTTTCTCAGTCTTGTCTTCTGTTCAGCTATCTAATGCACAGTGGAGTTAATTAGAATGTTTTCACAAGTGAGTTGAGAAAGGTGGATCACAGGGGGTATGAGTTTAGAAATGTTATTAAGTTTGGATTCACGCTGCCTTTCTTGGTTACAATGAACCTTTCTAAAGCTTTAGTTTCTAACAAAACTGGATCTGCAGCCACAGCAACAGCAGGAGCAGATTTTCAAGTGTAAAATAGAGTCTTGCCCTTCCCCAGTCACAGCTCTATATTGGCTGGTTCTGGTACTGTATTGCAGTGAAGTGAACAAAGATGAAGAAATATTAAAAGGTCAGCAGCTCAGACTTTAAGCAAGTGATTGGGAAATAAGGGTGTGTATGAAAAATCTGGAACTTTGTGGATAATATTCTTTAAAAATGTGTAATATCACTTCAAAATGAAACTGTCAGCACACATTTACTGCAGAGGACAAAAGTGTGTCAAAAGCCTTCACAGAAAGGAAGGATTTATGGAGAAACTGACAGGTCCCCATTTTCCTGACAGACTGCTTGAATCACATATATAACATTACACTAGGGAATTTCTGATTCCTCAGGGATTTTGTAGGGCTGTCTGTGCTGTGCATATATGGCCTCTGACTTTTCAGGAAGGACAGGAGTCAGCAGTCTGAAGCCCTGTGACATTGAGATCCATTTCCCAAGGTGACACCTCCTGTCTGATTACCTCAGTGGGATCTATTTGGGAGCCTGTTCCTATCAGGGCTACTGTGGCTGCAGAGATTGCTTTTATACTTCTGCCATTCTCTCCTCTAAATAAACTTGTCTCTGCTTGGAACTTGTCTCTGCTTGATGACTCCTGAAGGAAATGCCAATTGTTACTGAAATGGCCAGTTGTTACTTTGGATGGCTATGGAGCACACATTCACTGAAGTCTAAAACAGAAAACGGAAAGGAAAAATAAAACTGAAAAGCCATGCAATACAATAGTACATACCTGAAATAGAATGAGAGAGACAGATGCTTGGTGACATTCCTCCTGTCTCAACCTGACTATTTGCTGATTGTTCTGACACGTCAGATAGTCACAGTCAGATCAGAGTCGGGTAGGTCTGAAGCAAATACTGCCAGGAAGCCATACAACTGTATTACCTCAAGTTCATGTATCTTGCTGCTCTATGAGGCTGATTAACTCAGCATCTGATGCTAAACCCAGCCCAGACAGTGAGACTTTAGGGCATGAACAGTAGCAAAAATTCCAGTGTTTTAAATGAGTTTTCATGTAAATGCTTATGCATCCTGATGCTGCTTACCATTTTTGGAAGGTTTTTTCTTGATTTCTCTGTTGGACATAATTTACACTTTCATTGCTTAATGCTGCTTGGTTCTTTTCTATAGCAAATTGTTTATGGCCTTTAAGTACACTGTATATCATAAGAATATAGTTCGGGGGATGTAAAGTAAGAATATAGCACACAGTACAGCCCATGAAGTATTTCTTGAGCTTGCTTTGAACAAGCTACATCTGGAACTTGCATCAGTAGCAGCAGTTAGAATACTCAGCTGGGTTATGTTTCCTTCTAAGTGCTTTCCACTTGACATGGTTAACTGAACTTAAGCATGTTAACTTCATGCAGTAATTTTGGATGAAAACGATAAGATGGCTGCAGTTCACTCTGCTGCTTTGACATCTTAAAACAACTAGAGTTGATACTAGCAAACCAAATTAATTTATTTGTTTTATGCTTAATTATTTAAATATGAACTTTTCTGAGCAGATAGTGTGCCACTCATCAAAACATCCATGACTGATATTTTTAAGCAACTCTAAAAGAACAGGTCAATTTCTTAAAGTTGAAACTTTAGGGTAATTTCAATATGCCATAAAAAATATTTACTAAAGCAAATGATCAGAAAATAACACTTGCTTAGCGCAACTAAGTGCAGCTTCATACCTGACACAGGTTATTGATTTTCCTTGGCAAGTACTAGAAAACTTCACTCCCTCTGTGTAACCTAATGACTTCGGTAATTTAGCAGGCAGTTAAACTCTGAATTTAGGAATAGAAAGAACCAACTTCACCACACAGCTGAAGCAATTCCCAGTTATATCTTTTTCCCACTCATGTACTGTTCCTTTAGAAAGTCTTATTATTCCTTCCCAACTGCATTACTTCTTGTGTTTTACTTCATTTTTGTATGTTCCAGAATATTGATTCAAGTTAATGCTTTTCAATACCCCTTAATCTATTTTTGTGTAGCTCTGTGGTTTGGAGATTTTTTGCAATCCCTCTTTTCCTGAAGTCAGGAAACATAAACTTTCCAGAATTTTAAAATCCAGTATTAAAATACATATTATTCTTATAGCTGAATGAGTTTTCAATTTTAAAAAGTCGTCAAATAAAACTATTTTAAAGCCATATATTAAAAAATTTCTAATATTCCCCAAGGCAATAAAATTATTTCTCGCAGTCCATATATTTTAAAGTGTGGTTGTGGACAAATGCACTAGAGCCATGCAGTTACTGCTCTCTTTTTGAATTTCTTATGTAAGTCTATTATTTGTCCCTATTAAGGAAAAAAAAATAAATTTGATGCTTAAAATGAAGCAGACTGATCTTTGCCAGGAGCAGCTACTCTGTCATTCATGCATGTATACTTAAGATTAAATACAGCCCCTTGAGAAGAAAGAAAACAAATAAATAAGAGGTCCTAACATCTGAAGAACTTCTTGGGGATAATATTTATCCTATGTGACCTGAGCAAAATCACTCATGTCTTTCATATCTCTTTCCCTTACAGCATAAATAGGATAATTGTGTACATGGACTTCAATTTTCATGAAGAGGGTAGAGAGGGCAAAAGACTAGACAGAAATAAACAGGTGCAATATGTCTAAGAATTAACTTGAAAATTGCAATAAGTAAATGTACTGCTACTATAGGTCTCAATAATATAATGACTGAAATTTAAATTAAGTTTTTTACATTTAAGTCACCATGAAATATAGTAATATTGATGAAACATCACCTTCTGCTTGGCCTTATCTATAGCTGGTGACTAGAACTGGGGAAGAGAACTATGCAAGTTACTTTAGGAGCAAAGAAAAAGGGAAAAAGACAAATTGGGTGGTAGGTTAATGAATAACATCTTAGAGAACCTGGAATACAGACAGTACTGCAAAAGTGCAACATCATCAGGCAGAAGTTTCTGAGACAGGGTCTATGCAAACCTGAGGCTGTGCAACAGATTATATTTACAACATTGAAAATTTTGACGAGACAAATAGAATATTTGATGTTCACAGTCTAGAAGCGTAGCAGAGACTTCAGATATTTTGGAGGGGAAATATTAGAGTTCCTCAAGGAAGAGAGGAGGGAGACTTGTAATGGAAAAAAGAACCAAACTGACCAAAAAAACTAAGTCTAAAAGAATTGATAAATACTTTGCATTGGCAATAGTATGTCAGGTTTTTGAAAATCTATTAAAATTTTTTGAAAAATATAGCCCCTTACAATGACAATGTTAAGGGCCTAGAGTTTACATTGGTAAGAATGGAAGGAAAATAAAATACAAAGGCATCATGTCAAATATATGATATGTATAATAAAATATATGTCAGTACTTTTTCTAAATAATATTATTATTGTCACGTGGCCAGTTTTAGCCACTTCAACCATAGCATCATTACAAAAAGTTGTGTGAAAATTACATTATATAAAAGAGACTGGAGGTCAAAAAAGCATTTAAATGTGTGATAAACTGAAGCAAATGGATATTTGAGACATAAAATTATAATTTTTTGTCTCTTCTTTCAATTGAGAAATTCAATCAGTATGCTAGACCTAAAGATCCTATCAATACCTACAGAGGAAATATTCTACAATTATATAATTTTTGTGACTTTCAGGGATCAATCAACACTAGTTATCAAGTTGAGTATGAGATGTGATCAAACACCTCGCATTATAAAATACAAGTTTTCAATGGAAGTGTTTTATTGTCTAGACATCAGAATGCCTGATTTGTAGAAATATCTGAGATTCCAAATTTTCATAGAAGCCTTGGCACTGAATTCGCTTTTGATGTTTCCAAATATTTATTTAAAGTAGAGGGTTTTTTTAATTCAGGAATGTATAGCATAAAATAAACTTAGAAATTTAATGCTGGTTACCAATGAACATGTTTTACAACATTAAATATACTAACAAAGTTATGACCCACCATGGAAATATATCGTCTCATGGTTATTTTCCATAGAAAATGTTTCAGCTACATTTTATATCCTTTATAATATCAGTGCAAAAAAAAGAAAACAAACAACAGAACTAAATCCATATCTCTTCATATATTAATTGCCTCTGGAAACTAAAATACCCAATTAATCAAATAAAAAGAAACAGATAGAATTCCTGACAGCTAAAACTTTTCAAGGAATTACTGGAAAATAAGCAATTAAATTGTACATCAAAAACTTTAGCAGTATCTAGGCTTCAGTAATCTGTACTTTCTTTAAGTCAGGACAATTCTTATATATATTCAGATGAGAAAATGGATATGAAGTTTTGTCAAACTACACAGAAAAAAAGACAATTAAAAAAGTAACTTATTAAATAAGTCCTTTCTCACAGTTTCTCCAAATATTATTTACCTTATTTTCTTGTTTGTTGTTGCAAAGGATTTTGTTCCAGCACCTCTGCTGGAGTATTTAAACTGTCTATTTAAACATATAGACAGAACATCTAGGCAGCATAGGACAGATATGAAGGAAGAAATGTATTTTCATGAAAGAAAAAAATAAAGAAAAAAAAGAAAGAAAAAAAAATGTACAGATTTGTAATCATTGACCTGTTAGAAAGTACCATAATTATAATTAAAAATTTGAGAAAAGGTACCCCAAAGACAAAGGAATTAACTGAAGAAGATAAAATGAGGTGCAATTTAATTTTAAAATCCTTGTTCTTGATTTCACAAGTAAAGATACTGTGATTTAACATTGCTTTAAATAAAGTTCTGTGGAAGAGAATTTACATGTCTTTAAGAAAATTACATTTTTCGTTGTTTATCAAAATATCACATATAAATATTTATCTTGAGTTTTCAGCAAAAGTTTGTTAGGGAAATTGATCAGAGAGTCATAACAAGACACATGAGAGAAAAATATGACTTGGCCCCTAGAGGTCCCATGAAGTACAACAGTGTTCAGTTGTGACAAAGAAAGAACTAAGATTTCTACATGTAAAGCAGACTTTACAACACTTCTTCAGAATCACTCTGAAACAGGGCTTTGTATTTTTTGTTGCACGTATTTCAAAATAATAAATTTAGGACATGAACTCAAACCAAGACTTAAATTCATAATGCAAGAGCACTGGTAATGTCTCATTCCAAATTTATTATCCCAGAATAATAGAAAGATTGCAGGATGCACCTTCACAGCCCCTGTTCCTTGTGGAAAAAAATCTTGTTACTAAGGAAATCAGGGAAGGAAAGTTATGTGTCTGATAATCATCAGAAAATAAACCACAGTTTTTTAATAATGTACATTTTAAAAAAAGTAGGACATGGCATACTTAAATACAAGGATTCCCTGGGAATTATTTTTTTGAATAATAAAACCAGGAAATTTTAACTACATCTGTGACATTTGCAAGGGTTTTTTGGATTTTTGGTTTGGTTTTTTTTTGTTGTTTGGATGGGTTTTTGCTGTTGTTGTGGTTTTGTTGGTTTAGTTTATTGTGGGTTTTTTTGTTTTGTTTTTTTGTGGGGTAGTTTGGTTGCTTGGTTGCTTGCTTGATTGCTTAGTTGGTTGATTTTTTGGTTTTGAGACTGTGGAAGATCTCTTTGTAGTGTTACTGGGTACAGTTCTTTGTTGTGTATGGCACAGATCTGAAATGAAGAAGTAAGCTAGTGATCAACTTAAAAAATCAACAAAAAACCCACAAGACAAGAAAACATCCACAGTTTCACTTTTCTATGAGAAAACTGAAGTATTATGTACACATTTGATATCCAGATGGTGACTCTCATAAAAATCAAGATCTTGGATATAGTCTAAACTTGAAAAGAGGTTTAAGACATTTTAGTACTTTATAAATGAACAGATAGATGGATCCATAGGAACATTTATGCCTCACAAAACAGGGCTCTAAAAATTTGTGTCTGTCTAAAGCAAACAGAAGAATCATGCGAAATAGTTTGCCTCAGCTGCTTATTAACATTGTGATTGATAGGCAAAAATTAGAGATAACAGCAGGGTATTCATTAGATTGAAAGTAATTTTTGGGGACTTCAAGTAAATCTAGATTTAGGAATATAATTCTGTGATTTAAAGCAGAGTAGCTTTACTGGAATCAGAATTTTAATATTCTTCAGAGTGGGCTACAAAAAGGACACCTATGGCGGATAAGAGAATCCATTTCAATATCTTAAAATGAAACCTAAACTAGAAAATTGGAACTGCTACACTGTTAGAATTTGTAAACATTTGGGAACGATCTCAGCAAACATTTCAGGGACAATTACATATCCAG
>JBBMKD010000145.1:85389379-85404624 GCA_037834095.1 Argya squamiceps | reverse complement strand
ACCATTACATATCCAGATTTTAGGACTAATTAATATATATTCAAGTATTTAGCAGTACAGTGTTAACATTTAGGGAAAATACTGAGTTTGTGTGTTTTGCTGGCAAACTCAAAGGGGAAAAAATGAAATCCAACATTTACATGAAAATTTTAAAACTGTAGCAAATCCATTTTTCTTACAAAATAGATCCAGTTAGATATTTTTCAACTAAATCCTTTCTTGTCCGGAAAACACAGCTTTTAATGAATGAAAAAATGAAGGTAAAGTGAAAAATGTTGATTATAATGGTTTTAGTTTTCCATTTAGCTGCTATAATATTAGAAAGATTAGCTTTCATAAGCTTGAAATCTTTAACTTCTTTATATCTCTTGACTGGCTTTCATTCCCATATCATATAGAGTATGAGTCATTTTTGTTTCCTTTCATGTTTCTCTTCTTACCCATAATCTGTCACAAAATGATGAAGGACAACTCTACATCTGTATGGTTATGATATCAATATTTATCACTCACTGGTTAAATTTATAAACAAACTCTTCCACAGTTTCTCCCACTCTAAGCTTCTATAACTAAGCTACCTCGTTGTTATAAAGAAAAATTGTTCAACTCCCATAGCTCAAATCAGATCAGGGCCACAGAGGTATTAAACAACACGTAATTATCTGGCAGACAACTACATATTCAGGTTCTTCCTCAGCAATACTATCAATAATACACAATCCCAGAGAGTAGGAAAATGTTATAACACATGTAGAAATTTCAAAATGTATTTCTGTAATTAGCACCTCGCTAAGGCACCTGCATGGACATGTGGCCTGACACAATCAATCCCCTGTGAACCTGGAGGAGACTTTCCCCTCCACCACTTTGCCATGGAGCCTTGCAGGATGCAGGCTGCTCTCATGCCCCACAGGGAGTTGCTGGATCTGGCCCAGGCAAGGCTGGGGCTGCCACAGGGTGATGCTTGGCAGTGCCTAACCATGGTCACTGTTCCTGCTCTTGTTCCAAGGGCTCTTCTCCACTGATATTAAATAATTCCATGAGTCTGTTACACTGCTTCCCTTCAGACCGACCAGTCTCATTACCTGGGCTCACTCCAATGTTTACCCAAGTACTCTTGTGCTGTTCTTGGGGGATTCTGAACAATAAGGGATACCTCATCATTCACGTGTACAAATCCTACTCCAAAAGTAATGCTATTGCCTGTGGAAAAGCAACTGCGACAATTTATAATAAATTTCTACTTTTTAGTTTATTTTTTAAAATTATATGTAAATATGATTGGCAATGGCACTTCAATATACTTCTCTTATAGAAACTGTGCAGATACATAGTTTAATTGATATTCATCTAATAATATTAAGATCATACTTACAATGAAATCCTATATCAAAGTGGATAAGATTAGCATTTGAACAGAATGTTTAATGATTTGCTTTTTTTTCCCAGTTAATATTTTCTTTCAGAATATTCATGCCAGAGGGAGCTCCAACATTTGTTCTTCCTGTTCTAAACTGAAATGCAGACATATTTGTGAAGATATCCTCATCATATAGAAACTATTTCTCATTAATTATTATTCAATGCTGTCACAGAATATCTTAAATATATTCTTTTTCTCTTGTATTTTATCAGTTTAGGGGGAAATAGACAACTTCATTGGTGGAACTGGTATCTACATTATAGACTTTAGAAACTTAGTTTAAGCAGTCTCTGGTTTGGCTCTATGAAATTAGTGGTTGTCTGCAGTTGGTGTCCATTAGATATAATCCCCAGAATCATTCTTTCATGTTATTTTTATCTAAAAGGAACTCAGTTTCGGCAGTCTAGAAGCAGACTGGTGGCACACCAGGGTGTAGGTGAAAATAATGGGGAAATGGACTTGTTTCTGAACTATAACTCTCATGAAGAGGCACTCGTTACAGAAGACTGGCTCATAAGGACATTTGACTATTTAATTTTATTTTCTAACTAAAATGCCTTTTTATAAAGATTTTTTTGTAAAAGGCAATTAGAGCAATTAAAAGGCTTTAGAGACATTTCTTCAGCTACAACTGCATTTTTTAGCACAAATACCAGAATTTAGATATAGGTCATCATTATGTAGATGTGGCGCGGCTGTTAAGTGCATATTTTCTAAATTTCAGGCAACATTTCTATCATACATTAGAAGTTTGTCCACTGCTAAGTGAAGGTGTTTAGAAGGGAAAGTCAATGGATCACAGAAAATTGATTACATGTGTTTAAATTAGAAACCTACCTGTGAAGTTTCCCCTGCAAGGACATTGTAATTGATCTTTAGTTATTTGGAATTTGTTGCTAAATTCTAAGCAAAACTGATCATCAGAAAACCTAGTGAATATAAATAATAATAATTGCTTATCACTAAGTGGAAAAAACATTTAGCTAAACTGTATTAAATCTTTGAAGAAGTGACATGAAAGAACAAAGAGATCTCAGGAAGCTTTTCATAAGGAAATTGTATAAGGTGTTTCGTAACAAAGTGCAAGAGCAGCAGAATTACTTTTTTTGCTTGTATACCTAACAGAAATTTTCAAAGTTCACAATTAGAGACATGAGATGACTAAGTGAATTACTTTAGTGTCAAGCCTAAGGCAGTAGTGCTACAGCACCTTGGGAATGTAAAAGATGCTCAGAGGGCAGAGGGTGCCTCATATAATACATTGCATAAACCAGATCTGCATACACAATACATATATACGATGAAAAGAGATTAAAAAATTATATATCCAAATATACTGATTAAGAATCTAATTTTTTAAAATGCTTCTCCCTAAAATTTATTTGAAAGATTATTTTTATATTTGTATACATATTTATATATATATACACTTATATATATAATCCTTCTCACTCACAGCTCCTTAAACTCTAAATACTAAACTAATGTTGTTGGTTTCAGGAAAGTACCTTTAAAAATAGATATGGCTGATTAAATCATTGAAAAGTTATAGAATATTTTTCTGTTCAAATTCCAAAAAGGCATTTAGGTTTTACTTGCTACATCCTGAAAACTGTCATTCCAGTGTCATAATGTTCTGAAAACTTTTCACCATTGTGTTTTGCTTTACAATGCTGAAGTTTGAATTGATTCTGCCTACTGAATTTTCCTGTACCTTGTTTAGAAGGTGTAAGAACACAAATAATGATAGTGGTATTCTACATGCATTTACTATGGAGTGCAGATATATGAAAGCACAAAAATTAGCATTAAAATGATGAAACTGATTATATTCTAAAATGTTGTATGGTTTTAGATACAATTCTATATTGAAACATTGAACTTCTCTCAAGTGTAGTTACCTCTGTTTACTTTTGGTTGCCTCAGCTCACTGCCTCCAAACACAAAGAGAAGCCATGTTTGCATGGGACTAAGGATTTCTGTCTAGTAGAATATAGAAGCTAAATGCACTTGAATTAATTCTTCTCAAAAAGCAGAGAGAATTAATGCTAGTGTCTTTACCTTCAGTGTGAAAGTTTTAACTCCCAAGCTGCTTGATTGCAATACAGGGGGCAGAGGGGGGTTGATAATTTTTTTCAACTTTATCCTGACTGACTTTTTCTTTTTTTTTCCTTAACTTTTTCAGATGATTTTTTTTCTGTGAGTTTAACATTTGCAAGACAAATCTGAAAAAAATTACCTCTTCTCTTCCAAGATAGAAAATAGCATCTCTGACATGAAGTTATAGTTGACCTTGTTCTTTATCCAAGGATGACTTTAGATTGGGGTGTCTGCCAGTGTTTTCTGCACAGGTAAATAAAATATGATCAAAAAGAGAAGGAAGAAGTTTTCAAAGGTACACTTTCTTTACATTACTTATTTCCCCTTCTGTCCAGCCTAAAATGTATATTCATATAAAGTTTCAACTAGACAATGTAACTTCCTCATTCATATGATCATTTTTAATCTTTCTCCTTCTAATATTTTATCTAAGTTAGCCACACATACATATATATGTAAGCTCTCATGCTTTTAAAAGTTTGGTTGTAGCATTGTGCAACAGTGTGTCCCTGAGAGTGACCTGCACCTTTGGGGCCCAGTGTGTTCTGCTAATAAAGGGCTGAGGATAAAGGGGAGGAGACAGGGTCCTGTTTGGAAATCCAAATTCTGTTGCAGTGCATGCATCATGGGTACAACCTCGAATCTGTTCCAGGGATGAGAGCCAAAATGAGGCCAAGGATCCAGGATTATATACCAAATAAAGGGGTGGTCCTGAAGGTCAGGGTCCAATAGGGATGGGAAAAATGGTGCAGAAGGGTGGCTAGGAGCAAGGGGGACTAATAGGATCACAGTGGTGGGGCACTGCGGCAAAAATAACCCAGTGGGGTCCAAGGGAAGAAAGAACATTCTAGGAGGGATGCATATATGTTGAACAGGGGCTGAACAGGGTGACATAAACTTAACAAACCAATGAAACAATGAAATCTAAGAAATGTTAACATGTGGCTGCAAAGGCCCATGGAAGGAAGGTTTTTCTCACCCTAATCTAAAAGAGCATCCCTCCTGATGGCAGGCCCCTGGGCCTCCACATATTTGGCGTTTTATAGGTAATTGTTCAATCTTTTAAATTGATTATTACTACTGGAAACATCAAGCAAAAGCAGAAATTACATACTGAATTTGTTATATATCATTTCTTACACCTTTCTGAATTACAGTACCTTGATAAACATAAAAGTATATATTGCTTCAAGAGATTTGTATTTGCCATATTAGTGAATATAAATTATTTAATCTGGTACAAGTATTTGTACACACATTTTTACAAGAAAAGAATCTAAAGGATAAAGCCCAGTAATTCTACAACACAGAATTTTTGCTTTCTATAATAACCCACCCATTAAACAGGGACTGTTTCTGGGCATTAATTCAATTAGCAATCCTGCTATGCCTGTTTTATATTCTATTGAGTATCAGAAAAAGAGACTAGCATTTTTGTTGTGTGACTTCAGAATTTCTCTCCTCTTAAAGGAGATAGCTCTACAAGGTATTGATTCTAAATGGCAATGTCAGATGGCCACTGGTAGGACTCCAGGACTCTATTAAATGTTTTCAGTCCAGACTTAGATTGTTTCAGATCACTTTGATCTTGAAATAAAATAGCCATTCGGTTCAGGAAATAATCATGGTTTTGGCAATATAGATGAGAATTAACCTGTATTCTTTACACTGAAGACACTGAAGAAATAACTTCTAAGTTACTGATACAGCAAAATATAAATAAATTTTGCTTCCACTGATAGCAATGGCTACAAGTGAAACAGTTACCTATGCACATCAAGAGCCTCACAGTAAACAATATTCACAAAAAAGAAAAAAAAGAGATGTATTTTGTAATAGAGTTTATCACCAGAAAAACTTACATCAAAAGGTTCTGGTTTTTAAGAGAATCACAGTTAACATAAATGTCTTTGTATTAGAGAAATTAAAAGCAACTAGAAAAGAAAAAATGAAAAAAGAAATAAAAATACAAAGACAGGGAAAAAGAAAGAAAAAAGAAAATACAAAGGTCAGAATAACATTAGTTTGCAGAAGGTTTGAAAGAGTCTTGAAAGACAGATTAGTATGTAAAAATAGTATGTAAAACTCTACTTAAATTGTACAAAATAAGCTCTTGACTAAAGCAAACTTACAGTCTAAAATGGTTCTGAAATTGCAATGTTTCTGGAAACTGTGACTTAAGATATGAAGATTTTTATTCAGGGGCAAGCAAGAGGGCAATGTCCATAAAACACATACCATTATAAAGTCAAAGGGCAGATAACCCCAAAAGCTCAGTAAATGTAAGTTACAACAGAACATTAATGGTTAAAACAGAAAACTAACCATCACATTAGGAAAATGTTCAGGTTTTCCAGATAAGTATGTGAATCTTATTTTGACAGGAATAGCCATAGTCTTAGAATACACTGAGAAGCATATATTTGATTTTCAATTGTCTCCCATTATCACAAAAATTTTGTTTCTGATTCAGAAGGCAGGCATTGCACATGGCCAATTAGAGTCTCAGTAAGACTCTACTCAGTGTGAGAGTGAGATAACACAGCTTTAGATGATCTAATTCCCTCTTATGTCTTTCATCTGAGTGAAAAATTTACATTACATTTACAATTACATGTGCTTGAAGAACATGACCCTGAGTTTAGCTCAGTTGGTTAGAGCTTGGTGCTAAAAATGCAAAAGTCATGGATTGGATCCCCACATGGGCCATTCATTTAGGAGCTGGACTTGATGATCCTTCTGGGTCCCTTCCACCTTAGACTATTCAGTGATTCTGTGCTAGTATGAAGATTCCCATAACATCCTCAAAATAGTGCGGAGGGAAATAAAAAAAGGAGTGAAAAAGAAAAATATTTTGCAGTTGAACTATACAGAGCCAGGCAGTTATTTTCTTGTCATATCACACTAATACAATTTTTATTTTTATTAGATACATGTCTGCAAAAATGATTCTTCCCATTCAAAGAGAGAATTAAGATAGTTGAGGTAATGCATTGTCTGAGGATTTAAAGACTTACACTTTTAACAGAAACATGTATAGATATGCATAATAATAAAAAAATATTGAACATAAATCACAATCTTTCCATTGTTCTGTGAAGTGGTATGACTCCAAACTCTACTTCTCTAGAAGAGTTATTTATTTGTCCTAGAAAAAATGTCCCTGAAAAAAATCAGTCTCAAAAACAAATAATTTACTTTTAAATTTATTTTTTCCTTCACTTATAAAATTTTCTTTGAATGTGAAACTTTCCTGGTCTACTTCACTTGCCTAACTATGAGGTATTGTAAGGTAATAGCTCTACTGGTGAGTCATATCGAAGTGAAGACAAGTAAAGACTTGTCCTTTGGATCAGGAGATCAGAGACCAAACATTTCAGCCAATACTCTGGAGAATAATTCTTTCTCCTAGAGGTTCAACAAACACTTCTGTATTTTCAGCCAGGTTCTATATTGTACAATCATATAATGTGATTATTGTGTTTTATTTAAAAACTGCCAACAGCTTCTGCTCTCTTTTGTATGACTCCAAAATTTAAGAGTGTAGAATTCATCAAGCTGAATGTGAAGCATCCCTGTGGTTTCCAGGAGAGGCTTGATAGAGAAAGTAATTGTAAAATAAGTTAGTCCCACTTAAATCTTCTTTCACCTTGTGAACTCTAGCTTTGACATATACAGGCTTCTAATTCCTATGGAAATGATTGTGTTAATTTTAAGAAAAGCTGATTATACAAGAAAAAGCAAGTAAGAATTCAAACAGAAAAATAGCATTTGGTGGTTGAAGTAAAAGTAGTTAAGCTATATTATACTATGATATATATTACTGAAAACACATTTTTCACTGAACGCAGCTTGTAATTGAATTTCTAAATGATGATTGCAGTCATCCTGGGCTGAAATATTAGGTGTAAAATATTGGTTCTTGCATGTGTACATTTGGAAGATTGTACCAACAGTAAAATTGTTGAATCCCACTTTTCCAGTCACAAAGTTTCTTTAGGATTCTAGGCGTCCTTCAATGCAATGTAAACCATGCTCTGACCATGAAGGTATTTTCAGAAGATTATTTTTAAGCAAGTAACCTAGAAGATATTGAGTCATGCCACTCTGTGGAGGAATTTTTGTGGATGCTGCCTCCAAAACATTTTAAATGACACAATAATTACCACTGCTATTATAAGACATGCTTACTTTCAAGGAAATGTTCAAAAAGTTTAACATGGATTTCAGATTATATAATTGTGCATCATACAGGGGACTGTACAGCAGCTGTTACGAGGGGTTTCAAGAAAGAAATTTGATAAGTACTGAAGTATTAGACCTAAGTATTCATGAAGGCACTCTCTAAAACTCTATCATGATTCACACAAGGTTGCACATTAAGACATGCATTATATATTATTATATATTATATAAGATATATATTACAGTCATGAGAGTCATAGCATCATGAAATTATTTGGGTAAGAAGGAATCTTTTTGAAGTTCATCTAGTCTAACTCCATGCCTCCAGCTACCACCAATTGCTCAAAACCCTCATTCAACCTGTCCTTGAGTACTTCCAATAATATTAGACATGCTGCTAAATGGTGTTGCAATTGACATATGTCTCTGAATTTAATAGTGGTATATGTGATTGAAAATTTGCTTTAAACTGTTTAAAGCGGTAGAACTATTTTTTAACTCTGCTTTTCTCTTTTTCTATTTCACAGGGTAAGACACTTTGCAATCAACACTATTTATTGAAAATGAAAAATATGTAAAATTACAAATCCATAAAAATACACAGAAAATAAATAGAGTACATCTGCCCATTTCAGTTCATGAACTGAGCTCTGCCAATCACTGAACTGTCTGATGGCTGTGCTGAGTGTAGGCTGTAATAGCACAGAGTGAAGTGCTCTTGGCAAAGCAGCTGGGCTGAATCAGGGCTGTCAACCTGTGGTCACCAAGATGAGAAAATTCTACTGCTGCTGTTTATCCTTCCTCATATTTTCTCTCAGATCTCTTGTATCTATCATCAGAGGATGTTTCCTTTGGATCCTTCCTTCCTGATATTTTGGATGTGTGCAATGGGAGTGTATTGCCATTTACAATATATATTGATTTTGCTGTTTTCCTAGTTTTCTTAGTCTAAGTTTCAAGGCATTTTCAAGTATTCTTTGTGTCAAAAACAGACAACAGTGATTATTTTCTTTTTTGGGTAAAATACTGTGGAGTGGTTAAAAATGTGGAAATTATATTTCAAGTGATAAGAAAAGAGAAGAAAATAAAGGGAAATACAAGTATATGGTAATACATGTTCTTGAACTAGTAAAATTTTTAATTTAAATTTGATAATAGTTAAAGTTTCTGTAATTTTAATCCAGTACTGTACCATGTGAAATACATGTATTATAAGGGTTTTTATTTGTTTTAGGGTTTCTTTTGCCATAATGAGTATTTTGTACTTTTCATTTTTGTCAAAAACTTTATAAAATAATAATCTATTTAATCTATAGAAATACGGATATTTAATGAAAAAACAAGAGTCTCTAAGACAAAATAAATACATTTATACTGTTATACCACATATGAAAATGAAAGTGCTTTAGTTCAGACCTACATAGTTTCAAAACCTAAATCACAAACCATCAGAGAGGAAGAGAAAATACACACATTAAAAATATAGTTTACATTACCTGTGGACCAACAAACCTTTTATCCATTTGATTTATATCATAACACCTTAGAATTTTCAAAAGTTAATCCTTGATAAATAGCATAACTAATCTAGAACTGATAGATGCAAAATTACATTTAGAAAGTTTTACAATGGTTCACTTTAAACTGGAAGTATCTACTGAGATCCTCTTCCCCTGGGTTCTATCTAGTATTATTCAATGCTATTCAGTACTCTATTAATATTTATTACATCTGTATACATTGTCACATTGGAGGAAACTTTATTTGCAAGAGGACTGAATTGGAATTTCAATTATTTTAGAGACACTGGAAAACTGCTATGAAAAAAATTGGCTTAATGATGTCAAAGGCATAACTCTGCACTTAGGGAACAAATGATTTCAGAAAATGGAAGAGTAATGTGATGGTAGATTGCAACCTCCAGAACAGGTTTTGGGGATTAAGATACAAACTAAAGTGTGGTGAACTACTATTGAACTAGTTTGCAGTTCTCAAAAAAAGATAAATATTAGGCTGAGGTGTACAATTATGTGGTGTCTGTAAGGGTAATGGCTCTTCTGTACCTGAACTTGTTAAATTATAGTGTGTACTCTGTCTCTAATGTGTGGATCAGCTGGGGAAAGCCAGGGCTATAAAAATGTAATTTACAAGAACAGTCTGAAAGCATTTGGGCTTGCATGGGTGGAGAGGCAGGGAGGAGGTTATAACCTTTTTCAAATACACAAAAAATATGGCTGCAAACACCAAAGATAAAAAATAAAATGTTCTGCATACCCACAGTCAAGTAAACTGAAAGTAATGGATGTAAATTGCATCAAATGAGACTTTAGTTAGAGATTAGGAAAAACATAAGCTATTTTTAAAACCTGTGAAAAATTGCCTTTATGCATTATGGATTTTTCCTCACTAGACATTTATAAGGACATGTTGATCCATCAAAAATCATTCAAGCAGATGAATATTTTGTGAACCATTTGTTTTTGATTAGTTTTATTACAAACATGCTAAATATGGATGTTTCTTGGCTATTACAATGCTAACTAATAGGAGGCACCACGATCTGGAGGTTGAGAATGAATGTGATTGATAAAAATGATTTTCAAGAATGTGAAGACTTACAATGCTGCTATCTTTGGGACTGAGTGAAATGGTTAAGAATCAAAATGGATGATTTATTGACTGAATTTCTTAGAGTACGTATAGAGAAAAAGACAAATTGCAAATTGCACAGCCTGGGGGCTGGAAGATAAAAATATATACACCTGTGAAAAAACTCATTCAAAGACCCTTGATTCAAAAATTAGAAAAAATGTATTTGCCAATAATTTTACAATAGTGAAAAATCAGTATTTTAAATAGACCATGGAATAGTAAGTTTTTTGCTTCAGAATCTTTGCTTTTTCTCTGTGAAATTAATTTCTGTGCAGGTTATAGTTAAAATGGTATCTTCCTCTTAAAATGGTGGTATTTCACAAAATATTCTGAGTTGGAAGGGACCCATAAGGATGATCAAGTTCAACTCTCAAGTAAATGACCTGCATGACGCTTGAACCTACAACCAGAGTATTATTAGCACCCTGCTGTAGCCAACAGAACTACTTACAGGGATAGCATTGCATGGAATATCTGGCTGAAGATAAGTGAAATATAAACGAAAGTATTCAGGAGTGAATGATTATGCTATTTTTCTGCATTCTGTTAGATAAAGGAAATTTAAAATCCTGGTGCTATAATACAAAGCAACAAAGTGTCATTGTTAAATTTTGTTTCCAAAAGGTATACATTTTCAATATCTTTTCAAATTTCTTGTGGATGGAAAATTGCCACGTTTGGCCTCTGAGATTGTGACATTATTTCTGTACTTGAGAAATACACAAAGAACTTTAACTTGTCTAGGCAAAGGAAAGCCTTGACCTTTTTTCAGATGAAGTACCTCAAAAATATGGTGATGAGGACCACATAAAAAGCATAATGCAAATCTTCACTTTCCCTGAGGGGAGAACCTGATCTCACGGGTTACTTGTTTCAGATCAGAAGACAAAGTAAGATAAAATCTTTTCCCTTTCTACATGTACTTAGCTCTCTCCTCTGTAGTTTATTCTGTTAAATGTAACTTCTTAACCTGAACCTTTAACTTGAGACTTTAGGTACTATTTAAGGTTCCATCTAGCAGGATTTTTAATGGACGTGTACATCAAAATTTTAACCCTTTTTTTAAAACTTCATTGTTTATGGAAATTGTTTCAGGAATTTAGTTCATATTTTACATAGGTTTGCAATGAAAGAATCTCCATTAAATAAAGGCTTACTAACTGCTGGTATTCTACTTTAGAGCCATTTAAATTTGTTACATTCATGGAATCATTCACTAAAAGTGATTTGAAATCAATTTAATACATTTAATTCTTTCCCTGACTAGAGGAAACTGTATGGTAATATTTGTATTTTACTTTTCAATAATGCTTTTCAAAAACCACTTAGATTGTTGAATATTTGGTCACCTTCACACAATAGAGATATAGTATATTTTACAATTCAGACTAAAAATAAGACACTTATTTGGTATATAACTTTTTTATTGATATATAACATCAATGAATTTCTGGTCACTAGGTTTAACTATAGTTAAATTTGCAATCTCTTTTTAGTTTTACTTTCTGTATTTTTTTAGATATCTACATTGCTTCTTGATTTTCTTCTTTCTAAATTTAACTCATACCCTTTAGTTCTCTTTTATGTAGCTTATGATAATGGAATGAATAATTAGTAGGAAGTTTGTCAGTATCACGGGTTGGAAACAGCTACAGACTTCCTAGAAAACTTTGTGTGATAATAACAGGCAATGATTGCAGCAGTGCATCAATGTTGCAGGTTCTGTGACACTCTTCAGCTACTGATCAGAGACTAAATCACATGGAGGCTATTTGTTATTTATCACTTAGATCTAAATATGTCTTTAATATGATCCAGGACAATCTGTGAAGTATTTTATTATTTAGTATTAACTAGTCTTCCCCAGTTTCCAGACCAGAAATCAGGTTCTTAGGGCCTCATCCTCCCTGTAATCTATGGTGTAATTAATTTCAGGGGCTCTGAAGCAATGCATAACAGCATTTGCTGTGATGTCAGGGACTACCACGGCTCTCAGTGCCAGCTGGGTGGTCTCACTGTGGGATTTCTTCCTGTGGAATAAGCATCCTATTACCCAAGGTCTTCTGGGCTGCTCTCAGGGATTTAGAAACCTCTAAGTGGCAATTTTACTAAAAGAAAAAGCAGTTAAAGTGTCACTCTACTCATGGAAGGGAAATTTGATTCATTAAGAGGGATAACGATGATTCCATTGGTATACCTGAATATTATTTATCATTTCAAAGGCCCATTATCTTCATTAGATCATAGCATGAGAAAAAGATGAAAATGCAAAAGAAGGTGAAATGATATTTAAGTTAAAATTTGATTTTCCTCTTTTGCCTGGAAGTAAACTACCCAAAATTAAACTAAAGAATTTGTGTTCTGATTGAGAGACATTTAGAAAATCATGTTTGCATCAAGCATTCTTTATGCTTCTTTCTACATTTGTTAATCCAACATGATCAAAGTTTGTATTTTTTCTTTTTTAATCCTTTACTAATAGGCCTTGGGTCCACAATACATAAAATAAATTTTAAAAAAACAAAGGTAGAAAATAGTCTTTTTAAATACTGCAAACACATATTTTTCAATAAATCAATCCTTTCTGAAGTCATAGATGACTGCAAACAAAATTACCGAAAGCTTCTTTCATGTGGTAACCTGTATTTAAAATGTAGGAAAAAAGTTTCTGACTCATTTGCACAGGTAGCAGCAAAGTTCTGCAGTATGTGATGGGTAAATAAAAACCCCTCAAACCAGCCACAAGCCACACAAGTACTAAATTGCCACAGCCATGGAATGAGTGCATCACTGGAGTAACTGAACTATCAAATGTAATTTCCAGTGATTATAAGATATTGAATTCTTAGTGCTGTACATATGTGCATGTCGCCCAAGTCTGCACTTGAATTCTGTTACTTCTTAAGTCTGTGTTACTGTTCTAGTGTCTTTGAACAGTGTGGTAGGAAGCAGAGATCAGAAAGACTTCTTGTACTTTCTTTTCTCTTTACACTTTCCTGGAACAGTTTATCATGGTTGAGTCATAAAGGGAACAGATTGTAATATTGTCTTGCAAAAATCCATTGACCTTGGTAGGAATGTCTTGTGAAAGAGAATTCAGCTTAGTGGAAGATATAAAAGCGAGGCCACCGAATGCGTTTCCTACACAGAAAGAAGGGATCAAAAGGTGACCTTTTTTCCCTACAAAAGAGCAACCTACTAGTAATTTCAAATAATTTACCTTCTGAACTTCATCCTAAAAATAATATATTAAAAAAAAACCCTCCTTTTTGTTCTCATGAAGGCAAATATTTTTGGAAAACAATCTATCAGATAAGTAAAACCATGAATCTTCTAGCCCAGAAATAGTTATCTATTCAAATTTTACTCTAAATGAACATAAGAAAAATACTTCCCATACCAAGCATAAAGTAGGAGAAAATAAAAGTCTTTATTCAACTCATTAATTGTGATTAAGAAGTATGTAAATCCTGATCTTCAATCAGTCATTTCAAAATTAAACCTAAAGCAAAGTAACCCAAAAACTGCCCTGCAAATTTCTCATTACAATGCCATTTAGAAATGAGATTTCCAGCTGAACTGCAATTGTGTTTAGTTAAACAAGCTGTCAGATTGCTATTTGTATGTGCAATATGGAAGTTATTCAAGGGTAACATTCTGAACATATGCATAATTATCAGAAGAAAAGATGTGAGATATATTAATTTAGTTTCCATTAGAGAAAAAACAAACATTAACTGCTCACTGCAGTAAATAAAGGAGTTGGACTTATCTGTATCTGGGAATTTCTTATCTGAAAAAATGAAAAGAAAACACTGTGTACTCTTGATCTTTCTTTAAAGTCACCAGTCATCAGTGTAAAAGACTGCCTTGTAGGAATCTGCTGCAGTAGAATGTCAAACAACATATATTATTATTCTCACTGGAAAAAGTATCTATTTTACTGCAACAGCAACTATTTAATTTTTAACAATTTTCCTGTAATTGAGGTGCATATGAAGTTGCACCTTATTACTTCAGTACCATGCTAACATCCTGTGTCTGAGTCCAAATGTTGGAATCTCTATCTTCTCTTAGGTATGCAAGAACACTGGAATTTTTAATATGCTATTTCTTTGAGTCTTATCAGAATTGTGGAGCACGCCTAGAATACAACCTACATAATTTATACCAAAACAATTCCAGTTATCTAAATACCAGCATTTTGAAAGCTGGGGGTAAAAAAGCAAACCAAAACACAAAACTAAACCCAAAAAATGCAAACAAAAAAAACCCCTCAAATCTTCAATAAATAGGTATATGAGAACAATCTTTTGCTTAGTGGTTAAGCTCAAAAATGGAATTAATGCTCTTGAGAAAACTGTTCTTCATATAGTTGCAGAAAATAAAGAATTTCTGGTGTTTTTTTTTTAATTTTCCCTGTAAGATAGATTTTGTTTCAGTTTTGACGTGAAACTAGTAAAAGAAAATATATATAAACAGATAAATATACAGTTGAACTAGATAGTGGAAATTAGTATTTTTGTATGGATGTTAAGGTCTAGTCTTTTTACTTTTACAGTGAAGAAAACTCAGGTCTTTTATCTATTTCTCAGAAACACATTAAAACTTTTCCTGCTTTCTAACACATATTCTCAACTTTTCAGAAAAGAACTTTTTAGAAACTGACCCTAAATCACTGAAACCATTATCAGCTGTGCTTCTTTTTATTTTCTTGCTAGTTCCTTTCTACCTATATTTTCCCATAAGATTATACTGTATACACTACATTATATCTGTAGCATTATTAGTATCAAAATCTTTCTATTTGTCCTGGGTTGTAGTATAAGATATGCACAAAGTATTCTATCACCATCTTCATCAGCTGTTGAAACCAATTGCTGAA
>JBBMKD010000145.1:85347308-85385838 GCA_037834095.1 Argya squamiceps | reverse complement strand
ACAATTGGTTTCAACAGATGATGAAGAGGGTGATAGAATACTTTGTGCATATCTTATTCTACAACCCAGGACAGTTGGTTTTTTCAAGTGGGGTTTTTTTTCCTTCATAGGAGTAATATTTTATATATTTTCACCAAATTTCAAAAATATTTTTTTCATATTTCTATCAAATATACCTACCAGATGGAAGTCCTCCTTCTAGGTATGACCTAATTTGTGACTTAGTTTGCATGTATATGTGCAGTGTGGGATACAGATCTTTACTGAAGCTTTTTTTACCTGTTAATCCAGCGTCTGATCCATCACATGAATTTGTGAAATTGGAAATTCACTTTGGAAGCAAGTGAAATACACACAGTGGGTACAGAGCTTTCTAGAAGAAGGATATCTGTGCTGTCACATGAGTAGTGTGGGAAAACCAGACCTCTTGTAACAGCACACACCACTTCATCAAGAAAAGAAATTTCAAAAAGTGTTCATCCCTTAGACTACAACTTTCAGCCTGCTGTCCATAAGATATGATGCAATTTTTCTTATCTTTTAATATTTTGTGGTGATAATTGTCCTCTAGAGTACTTTTTTTGTTCAGTATTATTTTAATATCTCATATTTTCATTGAATCCTAATAATTCATTTAAGAAAATATCAGGACACCAATGCACATAACTGTTACTTGTCCCAGTAATTATGACATTCAAATATATGTATCTACTTTATCTACTTTACAAGAATGGATGACCACCATAAAACTGTTTTCTTAGACATAAAATCCACACCCCACTACACATACTTAGACCTTTAAGAAATTTTAGAAAGAAGAAAAAACATATTTTTTATATCAGCAGAAGGAAACACTATCATTTAGGATAATGATTAATCTGACAAAATGAGATGAGGACCCGTACTTTAATGTGTTCTTGCACAAAATCTCACTGGACTCATCAATCCTGACAGTGTTAGTAGGCTTCATTAAGGATTAGTTAAATTAGCCATTACTTCTTAGCATTATTGGCTAATTGCTTTGTGAATCTCAGGCAGCTCCAGAGTATACTAAAGCTCCATATCAATACAATAAACTTTCACTTCTCACTGTGATATCATACTATTTAAAATTTGATTGATGGTTGATCTTCAAAAGCTGGAAGGGGTTTTATTAAATTCCTAAGCGAGAAGAACAGAAGAGTGAAGATTTGATTGCTTGATGCACATACAGTTTTTAACATGCTGAAAATATTGGTGAAGATGGCCAGGCATTCACAACTTGGCTGGGCAACCTGTTCCAGTGTCTCATCACTCTCACATTAAACACTTTCTTCTTAATATTTAATCTAATATCTGGTCAAAATTTACCTTCATTCAGTTTAAAATCATTATTTCTTGTCCTATCCCAACAACTCCTGGTTAAACATCTCTCCCCATTTTTCTTAGAGGTCCTCTTTAAACATCAATAAGATCTGTCCAGATCTTCACTTGCCCAGGCTAAACAATCTCAACTCTCTCAGCCTCTCTTTATGGAAATGGTCCTTCTGACCATTTTTGTGATCTGCCTTTGGATCCACTCTGACAGGTCCATGTAGTGCTAGGGGCCCCAGAGCTGTATGTCGTGTGCAATGCAGGGTCTCACAAGTGTGGCACTGGGAAGAATCATCTCCCTTGATCTGCTGGTCATGTGGCTTTTTATGCAGTCCTGCATACATTTGGTTTTCAGGACTGTGAATGTGCTTGTCAGCTCCTGTCTAAATTTAAACTCACCAGTATACCCCGTCCTTTTCTGTAGGGTTGCTCTCAATCCATTCCTAATGCAATCTGTACTGAAGAAATATGCAGTACCTGGTTGATTTGTCCATGCCTCTTTGTCATTTATGAAAATAACTCATGACAGCAAAATTTATGCCAGTCTATATGGTGGTCTTTTTCTCAAAACAGGCACCCGTCAGTTCTTCTAAATATTAATAGATTCACTTCAGGAACACAAGGCTCAAATTGACAGCTCAAAGCCTATTACTCTAAGAAGAATATGTTAATCAATAACACAAATCATGAAATTGTCCTTTTACTTCTCTGTTGAAACTCTCAGGAGTCAGCAGAGAATTAAAGCTTTGTGACCTGTGTCTAAAAAAACAGAAGAAACCTATTTCCATTGCTTAGCATTGAGCAATGTGCATTTAGGAAGGAATAATCTTTGATTCCAGTCCTTAGTTCTAGAGTACTAATGCATGATATGAACACTTTAATCAGGATATGACTGCAACTGGGACAGAGAAGTTTCATTGCTTGCTGCTCTTTTGCTAAGGAACAGAAAATTCTGACTTCTGCACTGGAGCACTGCAAGCGCTGGAGGACAAATCCAAGGAAGGAAGAAAGGAAGGGCAGCAAAAAAAGCTGTACCTCCTGTAACTTCTGGTAAATTGCACTTTGGGTTTAGGTGTCCTCTGGTACCTGGATTCCTCTATTCTTAAAACAAGCTGACAGTACACCTAATCCATAGGGGAGTTTTTTTCCATATAATTTGGAGTTTTCTGAATTCTCATCCTCATCATTTTATCTGGACAGCAGAGGGACTTCAGATAGCTAAATAAATGCTGCCAGAACTCTGGGCTATGGAAACAGCTACCCACAAGGGATCAGAGAGTTTATCCTCACTGCCCATGCCTCAGGAGTCAGAGAGCAAAGAATGGGTAGGAATGTCCCTGCTTTGGTGATCATCTTTGTAGTCAGGGAACTCAAGAAGACAGAAGGTCTCACATGAAGATAAATGGTCTCCTAGAAATAAAGGCTAATTACCCTGCTGGGAAATGAAGAGTGCAGAGACGAGAGTGCAAAAAAGAAAGTTGAAAAATTGCTCTGCTGTTTTTTTAATTTGTAGATTGGCACCTGGGTTTTAAGCACTTCCCAGTGAGGATTCTCATGTGGCAGAACGAAGTGAATGACACTGTCTTATGTTAAAACAGGGATGAGATTAAACAATTTGATTAGAGAAATCCGAATCGAGAACTGTAAAATATTACAGAAAAAAAGAAAACCAAACCAACAAAAAATAGAACTCTGTCTTCAGAAATAAGACCCATTTCATCAGAGGTCATATGCTGGGAATTGTTCTTTAAATGAAAATTTGGGATGCATGACTGGAGTCTGTGAGCAAATGGCCTTGGAAGGTAATCCTGTGAGACTTCTGTGCCATGTGCTAGAACACATCTGTTACACCAGGGCCTGGCTTTGCAGGTAAAATATATGGAATAAAGCTTTGGAGCTAAAATGCTGATAGTTTCACATGAGGGATAGGGAAATTTTGTAGTTTAGGAAAAAACAATGGAGATATCTGTGTGGCAATGACTGTTTTATTTGGTCCCACAATATTGGGCTGCAGATATGCATTTCACATACACAATACATTTTCCTGTAATTGAGGTGCATATGAAGTTGCACCCTGTTACTTCAGTACCATGCTAACATCCTGCGTCTGAGTCCAAAGCAATCAAATTCTTTAGATTTTTACATCTTAAAAAAGATAAATATATGTCTTTGTGTTGGGTTGATCTTGGTTGGCTGCCAGACTGACACAATTCCTCCGTCTAAAAAGAACATGGGGAGAAAGTAGGATGGAAAAGCTTATGGGTCAAGATAAAGACTGGGAGATCACTTAAGAATTACTATCACAACCAAATAAACTTGACTTGGAGAAATTTAATTTGAATTAATATATATAATAAAATGGAGTAAGATATATCAGATGATATATTAGGACAAAATCAGAAAACTTTCTCCTGTGCCTCTCTCTTCTTTCCAGGCTTCCTGTGACATTAAATGTGTTGGCATTAGGCAAAAAGGCAAAGGTATCTAGGTGATATCATATTAGTTATAGTATAAGAATGGCACATACTAAGATTTCATTCTTAAAATTAATTACAAAGAGAAAATTAAGTTAGTAGAAGGGATCTAAACCTGTGACACTGATGGGTAATTGGGCAAGTGTCTGGACATTGTTGTGAATGAAAGGAATATTACTAGTGAGAGATACACTAAGTTGCAATTTACTTTCACAGTGAAATAATTGCATTTGAATGGTGCATTGTCAGAGACAGAAAACAAGAGCTGGCAAGCGCTCTTACCTGTGCTGAATAAACATGGTTAACTTGATTCAAATGTGGGAGCTCAAATTTGTGTTATCCTTTCTCAGTATTTCATTATCACAATTAATGTAGGCAGAGGGAAATCTGGTCAGTCTGGCCAGTGGTGGTGTCACAGGCAGATTGCCTCATGTTTCTTTTTGAATCCAGCCTTGAATAGTTGCAGCTGTTTCTTTTTTGAAGCAAATATGAAAAATAGGTTTTCACATTATAGTTACCAACACACTTTCTTTTTTTTCTTCTTTAAGTGTGAATGCAGAATGAATTCCATACGCGGCTTCAATATATGTTACAGAAACTAAAAGTGAAGGTTTGGGTTTTTTTTCCTTAGATGACCAATAATTCAGCAGAGTATTTAGGCCAACAAGTGTGTATTATGTCAGTAAATACACCTTTTAAGTTACACACAAAGCACATTACCTATAAAGCCAATCCCACACCTAATTCCAGTTCTTATCACAAGCTATTGTTCATAGTGCTTTTTCTATTAATATATTTTCTGACTGTTATTCTTATGTATCCACATTCTCTCTACTAAATGAAACTCCACATAAATAATTGTGGAATCCTAGAAATACAATGAAGCATTTTATGTGTTTCACTATGTCACCACAACTCATATTAGCTACTGCTATAAACAGGGAGTTCTGAAGAATGCTTCAAGCTAGCATTGATGTTAAAGGTGCACTTATTCATAGCTAAAGATAAGTGATATATTTTTTAGCAAAGGCAAAGAAACAGAAGAGAATGTGGCATTGTTCTTGTGTATTTTCTGGTAGTATACTGAGAAGGCCACAGATACTTATCCATTTAGAATGAAAAATTAAAAAGAAGCTGAAGGAAGGGAAAGTTTGGGACATTCAGACTAGTAATTGGAAATAATTTATCACTACTGCTGTCATTGGCTACCTGGGCCACCTGGGTAAACACTGGCTCATGTTCAGCAGCTGTTGACCAGCCCCCCTAGGTCCTTTTCCCCAGTTAGCTTTCCACCTAATCTGCCCCCAGCCTGTAGCACTGTACAGGGTTTTTGTGACCCAAGTGCAGGACCCAGCACTGGGCCTTGTTGAACCTCATAACACTGCCCTTGGCCCGTTGATCCAGTTTGTCCAGATCCCTATGCAGAGCCTTCTAAGTGGTGTAGCAAGTCACTGTTACCTCTTGGAATATGAGGTCTTCATTTTTCTCCCTGTACCTGTCTTCCAGCTCAGGAGACTGGTTTTACTGTTAAAGACTGGGACAAAGAAGGCATCAAGTTCCTCAGCAATTTCCTCCTCCTTAGTCACTATTTTTCTCACTATCTGGGCTTCCCTGAGGTCACAGTCTTTCCAATAGATCTTCAGTCTGAGCTTGTAGATAATAGACTTTCAATAATTTGTGAGACTAGGAGGATTAGTGGATTAGTGCACAAGTCTTTGGACACTGAAGAACTAGGTTAAGAGATCTGCTTTGGGTCAAAAGAGAAATGAGTTTGATAATCTCTGCTTAGCCCCTGGGAAACATTTGTACAAATCACAGAACGACCTTTAAACATTTCCTACTATTTAAATTCTTTACTTACAAAGGTCAAATCTCATGCTACATGCAAAGAAAATCATCCAGCAAGGCCATGTCTTTCTCACTGAAACTGATCTATAAATCCAAAACATACTGAGACTCTCACCACTTAGAAGTCATACTCAGATGGACTATAATGACTCATGATTCAAATATCTCTGGTTAAATATTTACATTCTTTTATCTTTTTTAAGCCATCCATTTCACTCTTGCTATTTTTCAGTTCATGTAGTGAAGTGGTCAGTGCAGTTCCCTCAGGCTGAAATCCAATACAGAAGAACATGGATATTTCTATTTTCCAGTGTAGACTAAAACAAGCCCAAGGAAAACACCTCTAGCTCTCTGTATAGGGTGCTGATGGACAAGTGCTGGCAGCAGCAGTGGCTGCAGTGAAGGTCTGTGTGGGATTGCTGAATTTTATTTTACCAGTTTTTATTATAAGTTTAGGATAGCTTTAGTTACCCTATATGGGCCCCTTGTCTTGGAATTCTCTCTTACCATAAGTTGATAAGGGTTTTTCTGCCTCTCTAGTCTTCGCCTAGAGACTGCATCCTATTGGCCCCTTCCATGTGATGTTTCCTGTACATCATCTTCAATGTATCCCTTTTTCCCTTTGTCCAGTAGTGGATTCTCCAGAGACCCCTCCCAAAATTACTTTTAATTTGTTAGTAGTTAGGTAATCTATTAGGTATTTGTTGCTTTACTTTGTTTTATTGGTCTATCACTTGTACACACCCCTTGAACCTGTAATGGATAAAACACCCTCTGCAGCCACAGCCCGGGGTCTCTCCTGAGGCACCGGGACTGAGGTAAGGGGTTCCCCTGTGACCCCCCGAATAAACCTCTGTTACCCGAACCTCCGAGGGTCCCCTCTTTCACTTACACCATGGCCGTGACAGCGAAAGTTGAGGTGCTGTAGAGCCAAGAACCCACAAATTGGAACTGTTGTGGCGTATCGGAAGCTGCCGGGTGGTCTAGCTGAACAGCGAGCTGACCAAATAGATATGCACACCAACAGGTCTGTGAGCAGTGGCTTGTAGCAGCGCGAGTTTCAGGGTTTTTGAATTTGTATTTGTATGTTGTTATTTGTCTGTACTTGGTATGTTCCTTCCCCCCCCTATTCCTACCCCTGATGTACCTGGATTCTTCCTGATGTAACCCCACCCCCTTTCCTTCCCCATTGGGTCAGTGTTTCCCCGCCCAGGCCCCAAGCTGGGAAAAAGGAGACACAGGCCCAGTCTGTGTCTCTCTCTCCATGCTTCTCCATGTGGAGACAGGGGCTCTGGCACAGTCCCTGCCACATGGACTGCACTCAATAAACACCTTTCTAACCCAGAGGGAGCACACTTCCTCCTTCCAAGCCTGAAGGGAGCACACTTCCTTCTTCCAAGCCTGAATCCACACCTCAGCGTGCTGTTTGGAGAACCCACGAACTTCTATGAATTGGCTTGGGGGATCAGCTAGCCAGAGAAAGCACCCCCACCAAACGAGCCACTTTACAGTGGCTGGGACTGCATTACTCTGGGCATGGCCATTTCCAGGTGGCTCCAACTCATCTGCCACAGGGCACAGCTGAGCCCTACCAGCTGAGGTGGGGAAACCGCTGAGGAAATGTGTTAAAGAAAGGGGAAATGCCACACAAGCAGTGTGAAGAGTGAAGGTGGGAGAAAGAGAAACCATTCTGAGAACATCAAGGCCACAGAAGAAGGAGGAAAGGAGATGTTCAGACACCAGAGCAGATTTCCCTGCAGCCCATTGAGGACTGTGGGGTCCACTTGCTGGAATTGACTGCTGTTTTCTGAAGAAATTTTGGTTCAGGAAGGGCCCTCAAAGGAGCACGGCTGGGGGACTAGACCCTGTGGAGAGGTCCCTTGCAGGAGTAGGGAAAAGTGGAAGGAGGACAGAGCAGTAAAGATGAAATGTTATGGACTGACCACAACTCCTAGACTGCTTAAGAGTGAGGAGGCAGAGGATTGTGAAGAACTGAAGCAGAGATTGGGAAGAAGGGAGGATAGGAAAAGGTGATTTTTATTTTGTCTTCATTTATCACCACCTTACTCTATTTTAATCAGCAATACATTAAATTTATGTTCCCCAAGTAAGGCCTTTTTTGCCCATGATGAAAAATTGGTAAGTGATCTCTGTGCCTTTACCTCATCCCAGGAGGTTTTTCATTTCTTTTCTCCTGCCCAGCTGCAGAGAGAGAGAGAATAGCTGAGCAGGGGTCAGGCAGCCAGTCAAGATCAGCCCATCACAACCTATTTCTGAATTTTGTAAGTCCAGCTAAAAACATTTTAAGACCATGGCTATGAACGTAAGCCCTATCCAAGAGGTTTGTGTCCTCAGCCCACTGTGAATTTATTCAAATGCTCTTTTAAGATGGAATCCCTTAATTGCAGATAAAGACCAATCAGAATAAATTGTAACCTGCCTAGATTTGGAAAACATTCATATCTGGATATGGAATCTATTTCAAAGTAAATATATTAGGATGAAATACTATTTTTGAATAACTATTGTTACGTCAATGAATTTGACAGCTGTAGAAAAATTCTTTTCAGGCCTACAAAAGACAATATTTCTGGAATGACTCCTTTGATCAGTAATGAAAAAAGTGAATGCATTCAATAAAATTTGAATTTGAAGTATATTAAGGCAGAACCAGTTACACCAAAAAAGCATTAATGCCAAAACTGCAGTTTTTATCTTGACTTCAAGTTTAGTGACATGTATAGGCGGCATATTAAATGCAGCAAATGCCATAATCCCAAACCTTTCTGAAGGTGTTGCCTTGATGTTGATTTCACTGGACACTGGAAACAAATGATTCTTTCACTGTTACTGATATTTATTGCAGAGGGTAGCATGCATTAAGGCTAGAAACAGTTTAAGCCTGTTTTATCTTAACAGTGAAGCCTTATATTATTTTTCTTTAGAGATGATTTGGTTTCTAGCTGTGTTTATATTTGCAATTCAGTATGAACTGAAATACAAATACAAAGTTAGTCAAGGCCTAAAAAAATATCCTGGTGCTCTGAGCTCACTGTTGCACCATTGTGGGCAAGATAGCAGCTTCAGTTTTGAATCCAAGTAAGTGCTAAACAACTACAGAAATGGAACTTGAAAAAAACCAAAACACCTTACTTGTGTGAAAAAAGACCCGTTTAGTTATCAAAAAAATGACTTGCGTGTAATATGCTTATGAGGCCAGATGTGATTGTGTATATAAAATAAAGCATTCTGGATCAGACTAATAAATTGTTCAGTCTGCTGTCAAATCTTTCATTGAACATGTGGAATGTTTGGTGAAGGAAACAAAACATCAGAAGTAAATTCTACATAATGTTAGTCAGTCCCACTCTCAATGTTACTAAGTTACTTGTATTTATGTATAACTACAACAAATACAGTACTTTAATTATCTTGAGAAAGACTGAAGCTTAGAATGATGGTGCTTTTGAGAAATCAAAATTAATTACAATCATAGAATGTACTCCTACAGACAGTAGATTTAGTAATGTTTTTAGAAAAGAATACATTTAGGAATTGCCAGATTCAGGACATATTTACTTTTATGAAACAATACTAAATAATAATAAGTAACATCTACTATACAAAAAAAAAATTGCTCTTAACAAAGTAAGACTCAGCAAAATCACCTATGTTTTGACAACAAATTTTAAATGATTTCAGGAGAAAGAAAACATGTCACTAGTTTTTGTACTGTATGTTTTGTGTCTGCTTTTCTCTGTATAATTTTGTCACTACACTGTTAGATTAATTAGGCTCTTCTCAGTTTTCTATTTTCACTTAAAAATAATTTTGAAACATCTTGTTTACCAAATTGCAATGGGCAATAAACCATTTAAGACAATCAGCCATTTAAAAAAAATCAAATAAACACAAGTAATAATTAAGTTGCTTTTAAACAATATCAATATTTTCAAATATTACTGGCACAATAATATGTAACAAAGCAATATTACAGTAGGGAATATCTTCAAAGAAACAGAAGAAAATCATAACAATTGACTTTTCAGCATCACAGTGGGATGTGCTGAAATTGAACTGTGCTCGGCAAAAAGCTAGAAAACAATAGATACAGTAGCAGTCCATCAAAGAAATTGTGATATCTTTCATAGGAACGTGAAAATTAAAGTGTCTTTGAGGTCATGTATACTGGTCCCTGGCTGTGGCACCTCTATTGGAAAGACAGAAACACTAGCTTTGTAGAAGATTGTTCCCAGATCATTCCTATAATTATAAAAAGGCTTACCCAAATAAGCTCTATTTTTCAAACTGAATTAATTCATGCTTATGTTACAGGCATTTCCCTCATGATATCATTTGTCATCAGCTTAAATATCTTTCTTTCTTTGATATTTGGTTCCTGAATGTTTTAGGGACAGTCATCATGTGTGTGTCTGATTCTTTTTCTTTTCTGAAATAAACAATCTAGGTGTATTTTAGACTGCTCTCCTAACAGTCTTCAGGCCTGTTTAGAATTGAACTTTACCTGATTATTTGCTATTTAAAGATTTTTCTACATTTCAGTACTATCACAGCCTCACAGCCTTGTAAAATGGCATGGTACTTCTGCTTTTCTTGTGTTTAGTATCATCCTAATATTATTTGCATTATTTGTGACAATGGTGTAGTCAGGGCGTGAGTAGCAGATGACATGCCAAAAATATATTTTTCTATATTACTACTATTATTATTATTATTATTATTACTATGTGTGGCTGTATTGGGTCTGGCTGAGAAGGAGTTCACTTTTCCACAGCAGTCCTCAGAGTGCAGTGCTCTGCACTGGTAGCTGGAAAGGTGTTGGTAACACACTGGTGTTTTTGGCACAGCTGAGCAGTCCTGGCACAGCATCAGCACTGTCCAACATTTCACAGTAGGGTGTGTGTGGGCAAGGGCTTGGAAGGTGACACAATTAAGACAGCTGACCCAAATTGACTAAAGGGTAATTCCACCCCATATGATATCGGCTTAGATCTAAAAGCTAAGAGAAGGGGTAGGGAGAGGGGCATTCATCATTTACGTTTGTCTGTCAGAGCAGCAGCTACATGTGTCCAAGCCCTGCTTTCCAGGAAATGACTGGACATCACTTGCTGTTGGGAGGAGTAGATAATAGAATCTTTGGGTTTTAAATTTTCTTCAACCTTTGCAACCCTTTACATTTTCTAGCAACCTTTTTCTTTAGTGAAAGTACCTGCTTTAGTAAACTGCTTTATCTTAATCAATGAGTTATTTTCCATCTTATTTTCTCTCTCCTGTCCAGATGAGAAGAGGGAATGAGAGACCAGCTTGGTGGGTACCTGGCATCCAGCAAAGGAAACCCACCAGAGTAGCTCAATGTGTGAATCACACACTCATTTAAACCACGGTGCTTGGAGCCACATGTTACAGCTTTCAGCCTCATTTCCTTGCCCAAGTTTCCTTCCTGAAAGTAATATTACTCCCTAGTTTTCTGCAATTCTTGAACTTCATTACACAATTGCATATTTTTTTTGCAAAGCGAGTCAATGAAAATATTAAGTTAAAGAACTGCTCCACAGGGAAAGAACACTGTCTTTACTAAGAGAGCAAGCATTTGTAAATTATTGTCATCTCTGTGTTTCTGTTAATTACACTTATCCTTGCTTCTCTAGGGAACTGCAATTTCTTATCTTTACTGTTTCTGAAGTGCAGCTGAGATATATTACACTAGTCATATCTAGTCATTAGAAAAAGGTTTTAAATTTATCAGACACAAAATACTAAATACACCAAAACTCATATTTTCCTCTGTTCTGTTGTCATTTAAATTACAATGTGAAACCATAAGTGACTCATGCATATCTCATTTGTTTGAAATATATTGCTGGAGAAATGATGTGTTCCAAGATCTTTTAAACATAGAAATGTTGATTTCTTACATATATTTGTTGCCAATACAGATGTTTAATAACTCAACAGTTTACCATACAAAAACTAGCATTATAAGAATAAGAAAAAATGTAGTTATCAATGATTAAGATCTCAACCTCCAAAGGTTTTGGAATAATGTTTTCATAAATAATCTTGTTTAACTTCTGTCAATGTTCACATTTCTAATTCTTTGAAACACTTAATACATACCTAATTTCAAGCATGCATTGGCTTCACTGAGGTTAAAAAGATAATATCAATTTAAAATTAAGCATTTGTGATAAAACAAAGAGGAAACTACATTCTGGCAAGATGTTTGAGTTTATAGAGCGATCTTGTGAAATTCAGACATTTTCAAACCTGTGAGTTCAATAGTTCTTAAAATGTAGTACACAGTTACTGCTTTGATGTTTTGACTTGATCTAACCAGCTCATCCGCCTGGATTTTTGAGTAATTTCTTGCTGCATTTTCTCTTCACAGTGTGTGGAAACCTTTAAATGGCTATGTGAAAGAGAATTCCAGCAACCCATTCCAGTTGAATCTTCACTGCTAGTGAGATCATAGGAATTTCATGAAATTCAGCAAGGGTAAAACCCATGTCTTACAATGAGACTAGAATAAGTCTGTGTAGCAGCATAGGATGTGCTTGCAAAGAGCACCTTGCAGGTCAAACACTTCAGCATATGCCAGCATTCTGCTCCAGCATCAATCAAGGACAAGGGCATCCTCTTCTGCACTGGAAAGAACTTTGCCAGCATGTTGAGGTAGGTCATTCCACCATCTGATGCTGGTGAGACATGTGGAGTGCTGAGTCCAGTGCGGAGCTCCCCAGTAAAAGAAACGCTGCAAAATTGAAGCAAACCCTCTGAGAAACCACTATATTGGTTAGGCATCTGAAGCCCGTGATGTATCAAGACAGACTGAGACAGTTGGGATTGTTCAAAATGAAGAACAGAAGGCTGAGGCACTGTAATTTGTCCCAAAGTATGTTGTGAGAGAGCACAGAAGAGAAAGAGTTGAGTTTTTCTCAGTACTGTACAGAAAAGGTTAAGAGAGAGTGAGCATTAGTTGTAACTAGGAAAATACCAACTCAGCATAAATAGACAGTATTTTACAGTCAGGTTGGTTAAGCATTGGATAGGATGTTCAGATAGCCTGTCAAATGTCCATTTAGACCAAGTCTTCTTTACCCTCTTCAAAATAATATCCTTTAGAAGCTTCCCTAGATATAAGTGCTACTAGTACCTCTACAGAGGCATCTGTGAAGATGAGTTTGGTTCAATTCTAGAAGTGAGATATGAATTTCATTGGGTAGTTGGGAAAAAAGTCCTATGTAGTCCCATTATTTGGTCTGAGTTGCTAATAACAATCAACTTCATGTAAGCTAATGTATCAGTTAATCCCCTTTTAGTGGGGGGGGAAAACAGTGCTGCAGTGAAACTTCCTTATACAAAACAACCTAGGTAGGACATCATGTACATAGTAAGTAATTTTTTCAAAGTCGGCATGAATGTCTTATTCACATTGGGATTGACTTCACAGTTCAGAAACTAACTTTCAAAATATTAATAGTATTTTTAAGTTATTTCAAAATATCTCCTGCAATTGAACTGTGAACTTAGACTGATCTGCCTCTGATTTGACAACTTTAGTCCAATCCAGAAAAGAGGCCTTGGCTCATTGACTTTAGGAAGCTTGAGATAAATTTTATTAAAATTAATAGGAACTGGATACAAACAGAGAGGAGAGAGACCTTCTTGATACCTGGCTGTATACAAAGGAATAACTTGGCTAAAAGTGAAAACAAAGTCCATTATAAATTGCACACTTGGACATGAATGTTTTCCTTTGGGGTGTCAAATAAACGCTTAGTTAAACAGTACCCTTTTCCAGTCATCACTGGCTCTTTTAACTGTTTCCCAAAGAATGAGAAGAAAAGTCTGTGCAGCAATAAACAGTCCCATAGAATAAGCATCATAGAATCATAAAATGGCTTGGGTTGGAAGGGACCTTCAAGATCGTCTAGTGCCATTTTTTTTTTAATATGGGGCTGGAAGAAGGCTGCAGTAACTTGTCAGCATCCCAAGTTATTCTCTGAGAGGATGTGATGGCTTCCTCATTCTTTCATATTTATGCATTTGTTCTCGTAATCCGCCTAATCAAACCTCATTCATAGAGCCCTAAAGTGTATGCTATTTTTAAGTTTAATTGTACTTGGTATGTTTTGCACATATTCTATACTATTTTTTTCTCTTTAAAATGCCTAAATCTTTTTTTTACCCAGCTCCCCAAGTAACATTCTCCTGTTGTGTTTTCTGAGCTACTGGGGTAGAGAAAAAAATAAATTATTCTTATATATACTGCAACAGCCACCACAGTTGGACATTCTCAAAGTATTCACAGTCTCACTACAAATTTTATAATGTATATAACACTATATATCACGTACATATTCAAAGACAGCTGCATATTCTATATAGACTGGTTACAGAGGTCTTCAGCACAGGAAATTGTCTTCACCCTTCAACAGAATTTGAACCACTTTACCTTGGCAAAAATCTTGGCTCCCAGTTCACTTCCACATTCTGATTCCCCACACACAAGTATTTAGTCCATGCAGCAGGTATGTTATTTCACTCCTAGCTCTTTTGTGATCAGCCAAATAGGTCCATCCAAGAAGATGTACCAGCACACACAGTTCTCAGATTATTGTTTTCCTCAGTGGTCCCTCTGTTTTTATCAATGAATCAGCTGTGCCAGTCTTGGCTACTTTGGCTTCATAGTCTGTCAAAGCTGTATCAAAAGTACTTTCTCCTCCAAATATTTCCTTGTGTCACTGCTCCATAACATGTGACATATATCCCTAGCAAAATATTGCAAAAATACAACAACAGGAAGCTGTAACACAGCTCAGAAATTGCTTAAAAATGAAAAATATAAACTAAAAATATCTGAATTGTATGCTTATCACAAGGGTTTGAGAGAAAAGTGATCTAATGTTATAATTTTAATTCTGATTGGGAGATTCAGACCAAGACTATGAACCTGAGACCCTATTCAATATTAGCTGGAGAATGGAAAATTTCTCTTTTAAAATTTTCTGGAGTAGCCTTCTTGTGCTGGAATGCTCATACATTTAGTTATGTCCACATTTAACCAATCTAGGCAAATGGAAATTTAAAATTGTATTTGACTTGAATGGCAATCATCAGCAAATTTCTGACCTCGGTAATCTACGAGTAACGGTATTATTGTATTATTCATTGTTCCCAACAGGTGGTGGTGGTCAATTAGCAAAATAATAGAATATAACATATCACAATTTTTTATGGGAAGAGTCATCATTAAACACGTGTAAATGGGCACAAAATATTTAAGTTTACCTTTGGACTTTTTCCATTTGCAATATTCAAATGTAGAAGAAAACATATGGTTGAATTATTTATTATAAAATGTGGTTTATATATATTTTATTGTTTGAATTTACTGCCAAAATTTTAAGAAAACCAAAAATACTAGAAAAAGGACTTTCATTCTATGGAGTTTTAAAAGCTATATAATTCTTCTATATTGGATACCATTAATTTATTTAGAAAGTAAGCACTCCAAAATAATAAATGAATGTAGAAATATAGTAAAATTGTAAATTAAATCTTTAACAACTTTGACCTGCGTACATGAAGTTTTTTTCTCTCATCAAATCAGAATTCTCACAGGAAAAATATTTTATTGCACAGTAGTATCATTATCTGAAAACACATCAGTACAGCATTGGAGATAATATCTAGTGGCAGTGGTGTTCTACGTACCTTTCTTCAAACCAAGCTAGAGCACAGCTGCCAAGAATGTTGGCCTCTGCAGCATTGCTTCATATCTATAACCATAAATAACAAATTTAATCCAGCATATTCTAACATACTCAAAATTAAACATTCAGTATTCCATATTCATTTTGAATTGTGGCACACAGTTACATTCTCTCTCTTTTGGCATTCTGCACAAGGAAGAATATGTCGCATGGTTGTAAAATACAGGCTTTCATTTTCATTCTTGAAATTGCACAGATCACTCTAATGATTGAGCAGTCCTGAAACCATCACAAAGGCATATGTTCTTTTTGGCAGAAGTTTGCTACTTTCACCTGAACAGCACAAAGAAATTGATTGTTCTGTACTCCCAGTGTTAAATTTTATTGACTGTTAATGTTAACAAATGTAAAAACTTAACTAAGGTTTTAATATTTTTCTGGTTCTAGTATCTTTGTTTGTCCTTTAATGTGATAGCTGAACTTTTACCACTGTCCTCTTTGGTATTGGGTTGGAGGGTTTTTTTTCCCCAAACTAACAGGTCGATGGAAATTCTTTGCCTATTGGTTTTTGTTTTTCAGACACCTATTAGATAAATTATTCACTCAGTTACTTATCCTAAAATATCTGCTAGTGCATGGAAGATGTAGCAGTGACTTGAATAAATATCCAATCAGCTTCTCTTTCCCTCCAGTAAAACAGCAATCTGAACTGAACTCAGGAGTTCACAGACTTTGTCTGTTCTGCTGTCTGTTTTGTTTGAAAGGCTCATACTGTCTTCCTCAGTTAATTCTATAAAATAAGGGTAATTGTATAAAGTCTTGCACACATAAGGTGTTTGCTTCATATTTTCAGCCATAGTAAGACAGGGAATGAAGCAAAGATTCCAAATTTATTATAGGCATATTTCTTCATGACAGAGTCCACAGCTTCAGTTCTGTAGAAGAGACTATAAGCCATCAACTTCTATACACACAGTGATTTATATGTCTGTTTATCTTTGTTTCTAGGGAGTCATTTTCTGAAATTGATACTAAAATTGGAACCTCAAACAATATTTTTCTCCAGGTGGAATCATTTTTTCTTCCATAAACTTTTTAGAGATTAAAACAGTGTATACGTTATCTTGAGATAGCCTATTTACAAAATAGGCTTTTTCTCATTTTTAAACAATATGAAGTACTGTACACAGGTTGTGTAACCAAAATTTAAAAGGTTTATTGGACTTGTGAGATCAATATATGCTATTTCTCTGTATCTCCTCTGTAATAGAGGGATTCCATCAAGAACAACATAGTATCCAGATTAACAATCAATTGCACAGGATTTACTAGCTTTGATGTCTCTCTTCATCTAAAATCTATGACTGAATGATTTCACAAAAAAAGAAAAAAAAAGAAAATTAGAAGAGTATAAGCAGCAAGAAAACTTCCTTTCTGGAACTAATACAAGCAAAGAATAGAATGTGCTCTATAAAGCAGGATTAATTAGTGCAAATACTACCATTAATAGGTAGAAGAGGCAGGGCAGGAAGAGTTCATTAACATCAAATTTCAAAAAAAGAATTGAGATATTTAAACATGTCAGGTAAAATTATCAAAGGCAATTGTCTTTTTTACCTTTAGATTTTCTAGTGTTAAATTTTATCTGACTAAAAATACATATATAAAAAATAACTTGCTTATTTTGCAGACAAATTAATATTAAAAAAGAAAACCAACTTGTTTTGAATTTTTGTTTGCTCATTTACAGAAGCTGATTCCCAAGGTAGAATATAACAATAACAGAAAAAGAAAAGAAAAAAAACTAACTATTTTTTCAAGTCCTAGCCACATTTATGACTTAGAAAGATTGCAGCTTTTCTATGACCATTTTTTCCATTTGTTCAGTTCATAGTCAGAGGATAGCTATAAACACTGTAGAAAAGATGACCCACTTCTCTAAAGCCTTAAATGGTGTAGATGTTACGTAACTTGTATGCCCCTTTTACATACTCTCACATGTGATGTCATCCCAAAGGGGTAATAATTTAGCAGGAAAATATTAGATTTATGCAGTGGCAAACCGTGTGGGAATTAGGCCCAGAACGGCCACTCGCCTCACCAAGGTTCCCGACTGCTCAGGAGGCGAGTCTGCAGCACAGAAATGTGGGTCGCCACTCAGGACTGTCACTGGGGCTGAGAAGAACGTAGCGGTATGGAGGCAGGAAATAAAGGATGGGACTCGGTTGAGGGGAATCGACAAGGGAAGTTTATTTATCACTCTCCCTGCCGGTGCCTCAGACCGAGACCCCGAGCAGGGGAGGAACTAAAGCTTATATACAAACAGTTACAACAACAATGAACCAATCAACAATCAGGCAGAAACACGGGGAGAGACAGCAACAACCAATAACATAAGAAGCGGGAAACCAACCACCAATCCTGAGGTAAATCGCCTCAGGAGTATCTATGTTGAGGGCTATTTTTAAAAGGACATTAACATATAATAGATAAACAACTTTGAGTGACAACTCAGACTTAAAACTTTTAACCAATCAACTTTGGAGAACTTTCTCACTAAGGACAAGACAATATGGCCGAACAAAAACGCCATCTTTGAAAGAGTAGTTTAGCAGGCCCGAAACATAACAATCATAAATCACGAACCCCAACAGATTTATTCCAATTTTTTTTTCCAAAGTCACTTACATTTCACAGGCTATGGTTTAATTAATTATTTAGCAAAGCAATGGAAAAATATAATATTTATTTGGAGAACGTGCATTTAGCTAGGAATAGGCTGCATGGTGTTTTGCATTTTGGAATGAAGGAAGGTTAACATTGTGATGCATTTATTTAATTTCTAAAAACAAAGAATATAGTTTTGATGCACAAGTAGAAGATACTGAGGGACTGCAGTTGCCATGTCTCTACCAAACTCTTCTAACCCAAAAGGAGTTTTTAGTGAAAAGTTAATTGCTTCCACCCTACTGAGTTGTTTATTTTTAAAAGAAATACAGAAAACATGTTTTCAATTTTTTTTGGACAAGAAACAAATGTTTTAATACCTTGATGTGCTGTTTAATTAGTAAATAATTAAAAATAATGCTTATACTTGTTTTCCAACAAATCACTATCAATTTTTCTATAATCAAGCATGAAAATGGTACGATGACAAAAGTGTCTTCTAGGCATTTGAGTTTTGGAGTGGGAATGTTTTTTTACCTTCAGTGTGTTTCTGAAAAAACTGCTGTATCTCTAATTGTTAGTAAACAATATATGGGAAAATTTGGAGAAGTTACCTGTTAAATGTTACTTGTCCATATGCATCCATTTATACAAAACTTTATGATGAAGATATTATAAAGAAGTTGAAGGACCTGGAGGGAGAATCCCAAAAGCAAGGATCTCATATGCACATATGTAATTTACTTACTGCACCTGAAAATATAAAATGTGGAAATTGTGCCTCTGATAAAATTGCAGAGCTCTTTGCATGTAGTGAAGAATCAAAAGAAGACAGTTTCTAAAGAATAAAATTGCAATGAAGGTTAGATTAAGAGAGAAAGAGTATTATGTCAGAAAAAAAATGTTATTCCTTAATTCGGTGGTACTAATTTTACTGAGTAGAGAGTAAATTATTATTGTGTCTATTAATTTCTTCCTTTTTGCTTTTCTGCTGCTGTTGTTGTTTTTGTTGGTTTTTTTGTTTGGTAGGTTTGGGATGTTTTGGTGGTTATTTTTGTTTGGTTTTAATTTTTTTCTTTTTTTTTTTTTTTTTAATGGCCAGCATGTGAATTCAAGGACCTAAGAACTCTTCTGATATCATCAATTGAAATTTCATAGACATAAATGTTAAATTATTAGAAATAAAGAATTAACAATTATAACATCTCTTATGAAAAAGTAAAAAATACATTGTTTCTTTTTTCAAAGTGTGCTTCTTTAATCACAGCAGCCCATACAGTTGTGTGTTTCAATACTACTGTGCATCCTGAGTAAATATCAAGACACATTCCTCTGCCACATGGAACTATGCTATGTAGTCCTTATTTCAGTGAAAATAATTTTTTTGTGTTCTACAACCTTAAGAGATGCCATTGTAGCAGCTTTTGTTTCAAAATACTGAAAAGCTTTTCAGAAGATGTAGTAGTTTAGCTAGTTTCTGAAGACACTTCAGTAAACCAAACGGCTAGAACACTGTTAAAATAATAAAACTATTGAGATGTACTTGTTTTAATAAGAAGCTTTGTGTTTTCTTTTTTCTCTTTTACTTGTTGCATACTTTTGTTGATGATGTTACAGTAAATCTAAAATTAATGTTCCCTGGGAAGAAGATAGAGACTTCATTTTAGTTTTCAAGCACACTTTATAGAATCTTGAGAACAAAAATATGTTATTCAAATATACGTACATAAGAACAAAAAAGATCAACCCTTGAACTGTCAAAGCTAGTACAAAGCAAGACTGAACTAACACCATGAGTCTTCCAACAACTTGCACGTATATTAACACACCCCCTTGCCTTCTATGATTTAGTAAATATGTTTTTTCTGAATGAAGCTCGGTGCAGTGGTAAGAACTATTTCAAACACTCCAAATCCTCCCTGTATTGCAGCTGTTAAATTCTATCTTTCCACTCTATCAGGGAATTAGGTTGCTGAGCATAGGACCCAAAGTCGAATCTACTTCATGATATCTTAAAGTACTTCCATAGTAACAGTATAGCAACATGAAGCATAGATTGAATGTTCAGTATTTTACTAATAAGAAAATTGATATAGAGTTTTTCTAATATCTTTCAATTTTTTTTTTCCATGGCAACCAAAAACTACTGCATGGCTAATGCTATATCAGTATCACAGACAGAAATCTGAATGACACTGAGAAAATACAAGTTTATATGTATACAAGTCTAAATGTGAAATGTTTTATACAGTACAAAACAGTACCTTCATGTGATCTAAGTACAGCTGGGTTGATAACAGAGAACTGAAGCAGAATGTTCTATGTGGTACTGCTGAAATCCATGTCAAAAGCATTTGCCAAAATTTAGTTTGGTAAAATATTGGTATTTGTTGGGGGTTTTTTGGTAACAGAACTGCCCTGTCATAATAAGCAAAATCCAATACACTCCAATTAACTAATATTTTACACACTTTTTTATATTAACAATAGCTATAATCTAGTTTTTATATGATGGCGTTGAAAAAAATTACCTTACTAACAGAAACATGAGCATTTCAAACAAATTTAAAGTCTCAAGAAAGTCTTGAAATGTCACCCAAGGTTGCATAAAAGCTATGTTCTCTTTTATAGGACAGCTAATATGGGATAACTATTAAAATGCCGAAAGTTTAAGATGTGCCGTTTTTATGCCTGATGTGCATAGATTGCCATTCAATGATGGTTTGATGCATAATTCAAAATTGTTCCTAATTTAAAGTATTATAAAATAAATCAGTCAATAAGGATGTGATCATTAGTCGGCTTTTTTGAACGTCTTGACATTTTTGTCTTTCACTTCTGCTTAATTCTACCCAAGGACCTAGCATTGATTTGACAACAAAATTGACATGGAAACCTGCTGTTGTTCTTATTTGACTTCCAGCCTCTTCTGTGAAACTTGGAAAGAGTTGTGGCATATTTTTTTTCGCTTTTATTTAGAATAATATTGTTGTTTTAAATCTAGAAAAATTATCCTAGCTCAAGAATTTCATGAGTGTATGTGCTGGAACTCTGGGGAATTATCACTACATGCTTAGCTTTTTATATTAGGCTAAACTGCCATTACCTGGAATAAGAGGAAACTTTTGTGACTGGAAGTCTGTGAGGAATATAATCTAAAACTATAGAGGAGAAGGATTTAGGATTACAGGATTGTTGAAAGTGAATGCACATGAAGGTGAAAGAATGTTTAGAGAAAGAGAGCCATGAGGGAGAAGATCTATGATAGAATAGACAAGAAAGACAAGAAAAAAGTTTGGAATTAAGCGGAAACTGGCTGAAAAAAAGTCATTTCATCCGTTGATGAAACCTATCTGGCACTACATGGATCCAGAGCGCAGTTTTGTCTCAGTGGAAGCTAAAACTGCTCTCATATCTACTAATTACTTAGCCTAGGATAAAAATAAGTCAACAGAATGATTCAGAGTGATTACTTTCATTTGCATGACCTGCTGTGTAAGTTGCAAAATAAGATACTCCAGATTGACTCAAGACTTAAATCAAGATTTCAAATATTCTCAAGTAGATAAGAAAACTATATTAAAAGAAATGAGTTCTTATGTCCTACTTTCTGGGCAAGTCACAGAACCACTGCTTTACTTGCTCTATATTTAAATAAAATAGTTTATGATCCTCCAAAAGAAATAAAGGATCTGTTTGGAAGACATTTGTGTCTGCAGAAGTGCTAAGGTAATGACAGAGAAATTATTCTTCTGTATAGCGGAAAATTATTCTGAAATGCATTTTTCTTAATTCCTATTCATAGAGTGTTTGTTGTGAATTGTATTTTGAAATACATATTTTTCCAAGTAGTTTAGATAGAGAGGATGCATTTAGGTATTATAACAAATTCTAGTACAAGGGCCAGATTCTTAAAGACTGTCTTTTGAAGTAATGTCATGAGATATAATACCCATGTAATTCTGAACTACTGCCAAATTGTCCAGTTTTCTTGTTTTCAGGGTGCTTGATTTAAGGAATTTTGTCCTAATGTGTTTTTAAAAGCTGTACTCAACTATAAATCAACAAAACAAACCTTAGATTTGCAAGAATATGTCCTAACCCACCCCCGCACACAAAGATTTCCTAGACTATGAAAACTGAACACTTTTTAATGCCAACATTCTGCTGCTTCGACATAATTAAATTATGCATGTTTAAAAGGGTTATATCATCTTTCATACTGAAGAAAATAAGAATGGTGATTTGGTCACTGAGTATATCTCCTGCAGTTGTGAGCACATAGACATTAAATATTGAACTAGCCATCCCCAGAATCCCATAAGTATGTTGTAGTTCACACGGCAGACCAACAAACCAGCACAAAAGCTTTCTGAAGAGATCAAAAGCTCAAGCAGTGCTTTAAACCCCTCAAAAAAGAGTGAAATATGCCCAGATGCTCTTTGGAAGAAATTCCTCTCACTACAGATAAAGGCACAAAAATCCTAACAAATCTGCTAGTTTCAAGAGGAAGAATATTCTTTCTTCCCCAGTCTCTCCTGATAATTTTAACAAAGTGCTGAGAATAACGTATTGTCTCTTGGGATGGTTAATCTTTGATCTCACAGTCTTAATTTATGAAAAATACAAGCTTTCTTTTTTGTCAGTAGGGTGCAGCTTTAGTAACTTTTAAGAATAAGATTAACTAATACATAGAAAATAAATATGAATCAGCAAGTACCGCAAACTGAGAAGTGGTGAATGTTTTAATATTGATATTTACGAAGTACAGACTAAATGTCTATAAACTAGGTCATGAAAAAAACCAAACAAACTGATTTTAGATCAAACAGCGTTTACGTAGTAAGACCTCATGCTGCATTTTGAATAATGTTCTATCCCTGGAAGTTCAAGGCCTGGTTGTATGGGGCCCTGAGCAAACCAGTTTGGTAGAAGGTTCCCTGTCCATGGCTGGGCTGTTGCAACTAGGTGAACTCTTGGAAGGTCCCTTCCAACCCAAACTTTTCTATGATTCTCTGATTAATACACACACACACATATAAATACTCAAGTGCTGGCCTTTAAATTTGCCATCATATATTTAATGTTTGTATGATACTGTATTTATTTTCCTGGATGGGTTTGACTCTATAAGACAAAAGACTATTGGGTATGTCAACAACAGACGGACGTTGGCACAATCTATATGTATTCTTCTGTACCTTATGTTACTATTCACTGAAATGTAAAGATCATCATATACTGTATATAAATATATATGGGCAAGAATATTCAGAACATTAACAGAATTCAGATTTTATCATAGTCTTCAAAGGAATCCAGTTTCTGCTGTCCATTTCTGAAGGTATAAATGTTGAGGTGTTTTCTACCCTGGTAAAGGATCTTTTGATTTTTTTTCTGATAAGTGATCTAGTTAAATTGTTTTAACTACTTGAAAAGATGGATTTTCCTCCATTAGGCAATTTCCTTGATCTATTACAAATCCATATGTTCTCTGATATGTCAATATATGGCTGGAAGGCAGCTTTCCAGAAAATGACCTAGGGGTCCTGGCAGACCCTGACTTGAACATGAGCCAATAATGTGCCCTTGTGGCAAAGAAGACAAATGGTATCCTGGGATGCATTAGGAGTATTGCCAGCAGATTGAGGGAGGCAATTCTTCTACTGAGCACTAGTGGGTGCAACACCTGACAGATTGTGTCCAGCTTTGGGCTCCCTTGTACAAGAGAGTTGTGGACACATGGGAGACATTCCAGGAACAGACCATGAAAATGATTAAGGGTCTGGAGCAGATCTCCTGTGACAAAAGGCTGAGGCTGCTTGGCCTAGAGATGAGAAGTCTTGGTGGGGGGATCTCATCAAAACGTACCTGAAAAGAAGGTACAAAGAAGATGTGGCCAGGCTCTTTCCAATGGTGACCAGTGACAGGAGCAGAGGCAGCAGACACACAGTGAATCATAGGAGGCTCTGTAAGAACAACAGAAAGCCCTTTTTCAGTGTGAGGGTGAATAAGTACTGCCAGAGCTTGTTTAGAGAGGTTGTAGGGTCTCTATCCATAGAATTACTCAAAAACAATCTGTACAAGATTTGGATAACTGGTTGTAGATGACCCTGTTTGAGCAGGGAGGTTGAACCAAGCAACATCCAGCAGACACTTTCAACCATTCTGTGGTTCTGAAATTCAGTGGTTCTATAAACACAGTCTGCAGCATTTTCAAGACATTTTTAATTTTTCTGTTTGTTAGTTTGATTAGTGAATATAAAAAGATCTGCTCTTGAAATTGATTTGAAAAGATTGGAAGTAAATTAATTACTTCACTGTTAAATGACTGAATTAAAATCGCCAACATTGAGTTGGCTGGATACATTATAAGAAATACATATAATTCATCATCTGACTTGGGCATCCATGGTGGGTTAGTGTTGGTTAAGGGTCGGTTAAGGGTCAAGCTTGCACCCTAGTGCCATTTTTTTTCCCCTCCTCGATGGGAAAAAACAGGATTGAAAACTCCTGTCTCCAAGTAAAGACAGTAAGACCCTTTGTATTTTACTGTTGTGGTAAAAAGAGACTAAACTTGGGGGAGAGAACCTAATTTACCGACAATTAAAATAGACTTGTGTGGTGCAAAACAAAAACATTAAAACAACATCTTCCCTATTGGCTCTTCAGAATTCAAGTTCATTCCTTAGCTCCTGACTCCCCTATTCCCAACTGCCCAGCATGGTTAAGGGCATGGATAGTACACAGCCATTTCTGCTTCTCTGTTGCTGCTTTTCTCTCACGTGCTCCACTGTTGGAACTCTACACTAGCTGCAGTGCCTTCAGGGGGAAAATCTCAACTCCTCTGTGGGCTCTCCATGGGTTGCAATTCTTTTAGAAAATGCAAACTTGATCTGGCATGAAGTTCTCCATGTCTTGTAGTGTGGATATCTGCTCTGACATGGAGAGCTCGTCCTCCTTCTGCTCTGTCCTTGATGTTCCTTTGAATGTTTCTCACTTTTCTATCCTCCCTCTGTTTCTGTTCATCAGTTGTACCATTAAAAATTTTAACTGTAGATTTTAACATTAAAGCCTTCACTAAATATTTTATCAACAGTACTTTCAAGGTTTGGGCTTATTTGCTGATGTTAAAAAATGCTTTCCTTATATTTCACTTTGTCCAGAGCAAAACCAGGAAAATAAAATTATATAATCTTTTCAAAAAAATTCTCATTATAAATTTTTATTAGACTGAGAAATTAAAAGGGTAATTTAATTTCATTTTATTCATCCATCTGGTCTTCTGTTCTAAACTATTTTATTAAAATGTGGAGTTTTTTGTAGCAAATAAGAGAAGGAGCAATCACTAAGAAAAATAATCTTCTCTAATAGTAACAGGGCTTCATTTCATCAGCTTCAGGTTCAGACTTCAAGAATATTTTGTACTGTAGTATTCACAGACTTGGGTAACATTTCTGGGGTATTTTAAATTGTTTGCAATGTTCTTTTGTAGTGTTCTGTCCTGACAGGCACTAGAGAAACTAAAGTCTAAGATTTTATTTCTTATATACTATTAAGTTGAACAAGAATCAGTTTTAAAGACAAGTGTTTATTCCTGAGATCATCAGTAAGTCTGCTGGAACCCTCACATTCAGAAGCATAATAATTTTGAAGAAGCAGCATAATGTGTCATAAAGAATGTTTCAAATTAAGAAGAGTTAAAATCTTTTGGGCTCAGGTCTAACCAATACTGACTTTAGCCTAAAAGGCCAGGTAAACACTTTACTATCCTCTTGTGCTCTCAGGGATTTTTTTATTTACTTTTTGGTACAAGATCAAACACTGCAATTTGCTTGTTATAAATGATCAACTGACCATTTTAATTTATGGCTTAAATTATTGTGCTCATCTTCAGGTATGTTCTCAGTCACTGTTCAATTGAAAAACTATATGTATAGTCCTTACAGGTATGTCCTTAGTATTATCATAAATTCATCAGTTCAAAGAGGCTTAGATAGAGCCACCAACTTAATAGCAACTTAATCAAGTAAAGACATATGCTTAGAAACATGATTCTCATATTTCGTGTAAAAAAGCTAAACAGCAAGAAACTAGATTTCATTTCTTCACTAGCTTGTTTCCAGGCTAGCAATTTCTACAACTAAGTATAAGGATTATTTGTAGGCAGCCCCAGAGAGCCAAATTAAATAATGCCTGTTACAGCAAGGTCTATTTTTCTCTTGTCTTTTTTTTTTTTTTTTTTCACTGAGTACTATCTTTCAGTTAAAAAGTGACTATAAGTCTAGGGGACCTGGTAATTAGTGAACCAAAATAAAGAAGATATTCCTTCTTGGCAAATAAAGAGGGAATTCGAGATACTAAATCAAACAAACACAGGGAAACATGTGTTCAGAATCCTAATTTCTATTGTCTGCACACATTGCCAGGGACAGTAAGAGCTGTCCAAATAAAAGGAGTAAATAATGAGAACATTGGTGTCATATCAAGAGGAGATGGATAACACAGAATTAGTCTAGAGACATTCCCTATATAAAAAAAATAACCTAAGGAACTTGACAGAAAATAAGGCTCAAAAGGTGCATTTATTTGAAAAAATATTAATGTTAGGAAGCTTTTGACAAGTAGTATCAAAAGAGCTAAGGGAAGAAAAGGTTCCAAAACAAAGAATTGTTGATTTAGTGCAGTAGATGCTTAATATATAGCATCTGATCTTGCCAATCAGCACAGTCATTTCATAAAAGCAAGCATGAAAAAAAGTCCTTTTTCTTGATGTCATGAGTCATTTTTCAGATCTTAATTAACAATAATGTTTTCAACTTTTCAGTTTATTAACAAAAGATCTAAAAAGATCAAGGGAATGCACCTGGGTTTCAATGCTGTTATATCAGTAACCTTGTAATTCTCCTGAGAGATGTGTTTGAATATTCTAATGGACTCCATCTGATCACAGGCACACCAACAGTTCAAAGATAACACTTTCATCATACACTGATTGTGGGCCTATTCTATCTCACCTTATCATGTATAATATCCAGAGTATTTAGAGATAAATATGCAACATGAGTGTATTGAAGTATATGCACTTACCTAAAACTGAAAGCCCTTGCTCTCTATTTGTGTGCTGATTTTGGCTGGAGTAGAGATAATTTTCCTCACAGTAGCCAGTTTAGGCTATGTTTTGGATTTGTGCTGTAAACAGTCTTGATAACACAGGGTTGTTTTAGTTATTGCTGAGCAGCCCTTACACAGAGCCAAGGCCTTTTCTGTTCCCCACCCTGTCATAGTCGAGACGGCCGCTGCACTCAGCGTGCTTCAATAAAAACCTCTCAGGGTCTTCAAGCATCAGCACCATATTATCAAGAAGTCTTTCATATCTTTTCTATGTAGCAATCCTATGGGCAGTTCCACACAGCTCTGTCTCTTTCTCTCCTTCTTCTCTCTTCCTTCTGCAGTTCCAGCTTTCTGCTCTCTGTCCCCAGCACAGCCACTCTGTCTGTCCCTTGTGCAGGGGGTTACCTTGCCTATCCCTCACACGACCTCCTGTCCCTTTATCCTCACAGCACAACCAGCAGACTCCAACTGACTCTACCCACTAACTCACTCTTTTATCACACCCAGCTGTGAGGGCAAGGCTGTTCCCACTCTTTGGTAATTAACACAGCTGCAATGTATCAGAGGCAGGATTGCCTTTAGCACTATCTCTGTCTGTCTTACCACATCACCCCAACCCACAAGCAACAAGGCTGGGGGTGCACAGGGACCTTGCAGGGGACACAGCCAGGAAAGCTGAATCCCAGCTGAAAAAAGGGATATCCCAGACCATGCAGTATCATGCTCAGAATATGCAACTAGGTGAAGAAGAAGGACGGAATGTGAAGGGTGTTCACTGAGGTTGTATTCGTTTTCCCCAGTGACTGCCTAGATGTGGTGGAGCCCTTCTTTCCTGGGGATGGCTAAAAACCTGCCTGCTCATGGGAGGTAGTGAATAAATTCCTCGTTTTGCTCTGCTTGATAAGCATGAGTTTATCTCAGCCCATGAATTTTCTCACTTTTACTCTTTCAATTGTCTGTCCCATCTCAACGTGGAAGGAAAGAACCTGCCACCTGTGTTTAAAAATACAATTTATTTATCACACATTCCCAGTATAACTATGATTTTCACAGCTTTTTTTGAAACTACTAAATTTGTCTAATGTAATCTCATAAGCAGTGAATACCCTTGCATTTCTCCCCTCAAATATCAGCAGAGTGTCAATATGCAAATATATTAATTTTTCCAGCTCAAAAAAAAATTGTTCTGTGATCTTTTCACAAGGAAATACTTAAAAGTTTACTTTCTCTTCCCTTTAAAAAATGTGAAATATGAATGGAAGAAATTAAGTAGCACACTTTTTCAAAACAAAATCTGTTTAATAATAATTTTAAAGTGATGTGATTACTCTCTAAATGAATATGAATTACTTCTCGCTAACTACTTTTTCAGTAATGCCGAGTTTAATTACGTGATTTACAGTACTTAAATAACAAAGTGTAGGAACAAAGGAAGGGCAGGAATGATGTAGCACCAGCATATGGCCTGCAAATATTATAAAATTACAATCTAAATCTATGAAACAAATATTTAAAAGAGGAAAAATTAAAAAAACAACCAACTCTCAAAAATTATTTGGATTATTACTCCTATTTTCAGAGATAATTTCTTCTTTTTGAAAAGTTCTTGATATGCATGTAAAATGCAATGATAAAAAGCCTGAGTTCTTCTTTTTAACTGAAGAAACTCAGAGTGTGTCCTGAGGCAGACTCATAAATCTAATTTTTGCTTTGGAAAAAGACTTTTTTTAGGTAAGAACAATATTCTTTGTTCATTTAAGGGGACTTGTTGTGGACCTGCACAGCAATTTGCAAACACTGTTGTGAAACAGGATGCATTCTTACTGGGCAAGGAAATAAACTGAAGCATTTAAACATTAAATAAACATTACCATTTAAATTCTTTTCCATGCCAGGAAAGGAGACATTCAGTTTAGGATTGCATCCGGAAAGTCTGAATGCCCTTGTGATAACTCAGGTGTTTGACCATTCAGTCTTTACCAACAACATGAACAGCAAGGGACTGATAAATTTTTAATATAATTATAGGAATGCTTTTCTTCTGTAAATAAGATTTTTAGGTACCATATGATTTTGCATAGAAATGCACGAAGTACTGACTTTCATTCAGTAGAAACTAGGAATGTTTTGTCTACTGACCTAATTATATCCCCAGTTACCATTGTCATTTTCCCTTCTACAGAATAATCCCTCCTGAGTTGTTTATTCATGCATGGTTTTATTGAAAAAAAAAAATTCTAAGGGTTCAGCTCTCCCCCCTCCTCCCCTCCCATTATGTATCTTAATAGTAATTGTCTTTTGTATGTGGGGGTTGCTTGTGGGGTAACCTGATGATTTTCTAATAATAATATTGTGCCATATTGCTCTATGGACATTTCCTTTCTAAAGACCATGTAGCTGTCATTATTTTTGTGGGCTGAACATCAAGAGCTATAACCAATGAACTCTTGATTCTGCTGACATTTAGTTGCTTTAGTCACCATATGGCTACAGCCAGATTAAGGCAGTGAAGCTTTGGGCTCTGACATAGCAGTGAGTATGACTTTCTACAGAATGATTCTGGCTACTCTTTCCTCACTTTTTCCCATTTATTTAGTAGCTCCTTCTTGCAAAGTATAAAATTCCTTCAAGAATTCATCTAACAGCTTCTGAACTGTAGCAGTTTGAATTCATCCTATCAGATGTCACAAAATTGGTGCCAACTTTAATACATTCACTTATAAACTGCAATGGAATGGTGCCTTTATTACTTAAAGTTAGTATATATAGTGGGAATAAAATTGCCAAGGAGCAGGACTGCTGAATATTAAAATTATGACATTCATACATTTTCTGAGTGGCTGGGGTGATAGCTGAGTGGGGCATAGTTGAGAATAGCTGTGACAGTTGACAAAAGTTGTTCCTTCTGCAATCTACCCTGCCTCAGATGCATGATCTGTCCAAGAACTTTGGCTTGCCTTTTTTTAACTATCCTGGGCTATAGTTTTCAAACACTCAAAACCTAAATAAGATCTGCAATACTACCCAGCTTTTTTTAGCTATTATCATCTTTTTTTAATATCTTCCCATAATACATAATGTCAAGTATATGGGCATGACAGGTGTAAATATGTAAATGCTTTACAAATAGAGCACATTCATTTCATATATGGGCTTAATTTAGTTGCCACATATTGATATCTAACAGCTTCTCTGATATTGTGGGTTGTCCAGAATTTCTGAAGAGGGTTGACAGATGTCACATTTAGGTAACTCTCTCCAGATATGTCTGAATGACAGCTGGAGCTCAACCAGGTACCCTAGGACAATTCAAATGCAGCTGTCTGCATATGTACAGCTAAATTATATTTTCAACATTCAGCATGGGATTCCACTGTAGTTCAAAATGCTTGTAATGTGAGCTAGGTGATAAAGTTCCCACTATAATCCCAAAATCAAGGAATCATAACATATGCTGGGTTGTAAGGGACCCAAAAGGATCATGAGTCCAACTCCTGTCCCTGCACAGAACCATCCCCAAGAGTCACACCATGTGCCTGAGAGCATTGTCCAAATGTTTCTTGAACTCTGTCAGGCTGGTGCTGTGACCACGTCCCTGGGGATCCTGTTCCCATGTGGATCTGGGACTGGATTTTATTAATTCTTCTCACAGTAGATAAGAGTATGTAATATCAAAAGCATGAAGTGGTACAAACATGATGCAAATAGTTTATTCTGAAATAGGTAGGCAAACTCTTCAGCTGAATCAAATTAAAACAGAATACTATTGTAGAGTTATATAAAAATATTATTGCGAAGGCACCAAAAGTTAAAGTTATTTCTTCCGCACTGAAACATTCATAATTCTAGTATTTCATTCCCAAAGGGTGTAAAGGTAAATGGAACAAAAGTGAGGTAAATATTCCTTATGTTCACTACAAGTATTAGCAGTAGAGGAGTGGCAATTGCTGTATTACTGTTTGTAACTGTTAATATTTATAACTCTGGACATGACCACAGAAGCAGAGCACAAGAAAGACAGGAGATGAAGCTCAAATGGAAGCAAGATGGTAGTCTTCTGAAAGATCATAGAGCTATTCCTTTTTTCCCCATTAATTCATGCAAGTTGGCTTTTACTAGATTTAGTACCTGTAACGTGGTCAGACACTATGTATATACCACATTGGAACTACCACGAGTTACAGAGTACACTGAAAAGCTGGTATGGAGGTAGTTCTTTATTCAGAAGTTGTTTTACCTTTAGTTTATTTTTACCATCCAAAAACTGGTGCCATTTTCACTTCAGATGGTGTTTCTGTTCTGAGAAGACTAACAGGAATACTGAATCTAACTTACTTCAGTCAGTTAAAGTAAAATGAAACATTGATTACCCTTGCATGATTGAAATGCTTAAAAGGAACAAGGGGGGAAAAAACCCAAATAAACTCTAGGCCCTTCTTTAAATTTATTTAACTTGGCATCTATTAAAGTCTTTCATTTCCTTCCTGTTTTCTTTTTTTTTATTAAGGTATTAAGTAAATTCTAAAGTACAGCTTAAAAAGTGACATGTAGTGTTTAAATATATGTTCTCTTCTGAAAGGATAAAAGCCATATGTAAAGGATGAACAGAGAAATAAAATATGCCACAGCAAACACTGAACACTGTATATTTATTTTGTACTATCATCTGGAGAGACTGCAGCTGTAGCTTTAAAAGAAATGAAAAATTATTACAATCCTTCAAGGAATTTTTCCTTCTCAGCATAAGAGATTCTGTGATTACGTTTTTTTTTTTTTCAATAGCTAAAAAAGCACCGAATTGAGCCAGTAACTGGCAGGTATCAGGTAAATAAAAACATAATAGGCAGACAGTAAGACCAAAAAAAAACCCACCAAAACAAAAACAACAACAAAAAAAAAACAAACAAAAAAACCCCAAGAAACCCCAAAAAACCCCCAAACAAAACACAACAAACCCCCCCCAAAAAAAAACCAACCCCCCCCCCAAAAAAACCAAACAAACAAAAAACCAAAAAAACCCAAAAACAACAACAAAAAACACACAAAAAACCAAACCACCACAAACAAACAACACTAGAAGATCCATATGGACTAAAAAATTAGGACTGTTTTCTTACAGTTTTGTCTTTGGTTGACTGACCTGAGTGACAAAATGTAGGTTTCACAGAAAACTTTCATTACCACTGGAACAATTGTCATAGAACTCCTCTGCAAAAATAGTTATTTCTCTCCAATTTGTAAATCTTGAGACTTCTGTTCTTTGTAATCATGTTATTGGTTACAGTACTGTACTGCCATAAGCCTTGTGCTGACCTTGTGAGGGCTCAGGCTGAGGCCTTGGGCATGTTCTGCCAGGGCTTTTCTTGCCCAGCCTGCAGCTTGAGAAATTTCCACAGCAAACCATGAAGGGATAGATCACTTTAGTTCTCCAGATGGACAGTAATAAATAGGATTCATCTTACACTTAATTTTTAAAATATTCTTTTGGTAATATTTGTTACACTATATAGTATACAGGGTTGTCGTTTTACCTCGATTATTGGTTGTTCTTGAACTCACAGCCTAGCCATTCTACCCACCAATGTAGCAGGCTGAAGTAATCCCAGAAAAGGACTCCCGAGCTGAAGGTATAAATAAACTTAGGAAAAAAAAGTCCCTAATTAAAAAAGAACTTTGAAAAAACCCAAATAAACAAAAAATTGAAAATAGTCAAAAAACCTCAAGCATGACAAACAGTTGTATGCATGTTTTCAGAAGTCAAGAAATTCAGGAAAGGTATAGAGAAATCTGGAAAATATCAAGCTTAAATAGCTTATAAAGAAAATATGATGCCATTAAGCAGTTTCTAGATGTATAAATGAAAAGAGGATAGCAATAGCTCATCAGAAAGGATAGAGTAAGGTGAAAGATAATCAGAAATAACTAAAGGTTTTCAGGAAGAGTAATAGTTATGGCTGGACACCAATGGAACTAACTACATGGAAGCATAGCTTCCTATATATTATGAGGAAAGTATTAACACACATTGGATAAGCAATCAACTGAGCCCCACATTAATAACTTCATTTTCAGAAATGAAGCAAGCAATTTTATAGAAAACATTCTGGTAGAGTATGCATGCAGGTGGGAAAATACGTTGCACTTTGTTCATGAAATAGAAGACTGCTCTCAGTAAGTATGATCATGCAAGCCCAATATTAACAATATAATAAGCTTTAGAACTGTTTGGAAGGAAAAATAAATATATAGAAATTTAATCAGTATTGCTCAAAATGGACCATCATGCAATTAATTTTAGTTACATATTTCTAAGCATTTCTGAGGGGAAAAAAAGAAAGGAATAACTAGATGGCAAATAGTAGGTAAGAACTCTATACACAATCTATGAACTATGAAAACATCCTGAAAATATTTCATAACATATCTGACTATTAGCATATAGTTCGGCATGGATATAGTAATTTACCTCTTGGTATATCTACTTATCAATTTAATATATGTGGTAAAATAACCTATACCTAGCCACTCATAGCCAAATTCATAATTTTCTGTTTGAAACTGAAAGTATGGTGCAGTCAATGCATTGTAAAATATCTGCAATAAAAAAAAGGATGAGCATGCATAAAGACACAAATCAAAGTAAGGTTATCCTCAGGATAGAAATGGCTCTACTCAGGATCTTTTCTCCTTTCACTCTTCAGGATTTATTATAATCATCCTGTATGGCAGCACCCAGCTGAGTTTCTATGCTGTACTTAAAGCTGACTTTCTGTTTCCGCTATAGCACTTTTCTTTTTTATTGATTTTAGCTTCACTGTTATATTCATCTTTTTCTAAAATTAGGCCCATATATTTTCAGCTTTATGGTCTTCATCCTACACCTCATCCTTCCCACACCTCTTTCTAAATCACTTCACTCGTGCTAGGAGTAAAATGGATGTTTATCATAAATTGGCTTAACGTTTACTGTTGTTGGAGTTGTACATAGAGAGAAAGGAGGTAAAGTAGGCTTTGCCACATGATAGAGTTAAAAAGGTACACTAGAAAGTATTTAAAAATGCAGTATTTTCAGTTCTCTTCATTTTGAGAACAAGAATGTAATTGAATCAAAGCTGTCATATTCTTAACACAATTCTGTTTATATGAAGATTTATTTACTTCCTCTCTAGGAAAATCCAAAATAATCAATTAAAGTTATTTTGATTAATTTCACTATGATTATTTAAAATGACAATAAAAATTAATATAAAATATATACATAAGAAAATAATTATTCAGTCACTTGCCAAATAAATAAAGTACTTCAAATCTGAGCTTTTTCTCAGTTGTTTAGGCAAACACTCATTCCAGGAGTGTTTGCCTAACCATGGGGCTAAGTTATATGTAAGATCTGAATGCTTCCATTCTTGTTGTTCAAATTAAGCCCTAAGGAATGCCCAAATACTAGAAGTAAAGGGAGTCATATAAATACAAAACTGACTTCAACATATTAGATAGTGAAAGTACAGGAACAGTTAGGTTCTGATTGAAAGAACTGTCAAGAATCAAGGTTAAATAATAACCCAATACGGCAACAACAAGGCCTGAAATAAAACTTTATTTATAAGGTCAAATGGAAGTCCTATTTAATATATATAGAAAACTAAGAACCATTAACACATCCCTTCCTGGTTTATTCTGGAGACTTCTCAAGATTGTACCTGAAGGATTATGCCTAAAACCAAAGTCTCAGGTTCACTGTAAGTGATTTTGTGAGAAATCTAGAGCTATTCAAAGTTATAATGAGCTTAAGTCCACCAGAAGATCAACTCAGGCCACTTGCAACTCATTATTCAGGAGCCACAAAGTGCTGTATTGTTACAATTCTACTCCATTTGGGTTGTTAAACCCCTGTTCTGTGTTGCCAGACAACTAAATTTCTGAGGTGGGTCACAATCAGCACTGACTCCTGACTGGTTTATCTCCATCTCACCAGGATTTTTAGGTATCCTAATTAAAAACACTCTGAACATACCTTTGTTTATAGCATTGTTTAACACCAGCTGGCAACTAAGCATCACACAGCTGTTCCCTCCCTCCCCTGCCCCAGCAGATAATTGGAAGAGTAAAATCAAGAAAGCTTGGAAAGTGGGATAAAAAAAAATTAATAATACTAATAGTACTAATAATTTAAAATATAAATAACAAAGAGAGGGAAATAAAGCCCCAGAAAGAGCAGCAATCAAATAAAAATTGCTGCTGACCACCAGCTGACTGAGACTCAACCAGTTGATGAGCAGCAGACATCCTAACTTTTCTTCCAAATTTATTTGCTGACCAAGATGTCATATGGTATGGAATATTCCTTTGGTCAGTTGTTCCATCTGTATTCCCTCCCAACTCCTTGCACGCCCCCAGCCTGCTCTCTGGTAGGATGGAGATAGAAGCAGAAAAGGCCCTAAGTCTGTGTTAGGGCTGTCCAGCAGTAACTAAAACATTCCTGTTTTCAACACTGTTTCCAGTACAAAAACATAGTCCAATACTGGCTGCAGTAAAGAAAATCAACTCAATCCCTGCCAAAACAGCAGTTTAAAAGATTCACGTGCAAGGCGACACAGTGAAAGACATACTAGCAAAATAAAACACTGGATTTTGAGTGACATGTTGTGTGATACCAGTAAGGCTTACCTTTTATTTTGGAAGTTTGCTCATCTATATGCCCCATTTATTTAAATTACAATTTCTGTGTGTATACCAGTAAATTTAACTAAGGTTTATGTTGCCAGATATATTGTTATGCTTAATTTGGGGATTTCAAGGGGTTTTTTTTTACAAAAAATGCTCTTAATAGCATTACACTTCAAAAGCAATAACATGTTGAAGCAATAATTTTCTGATGTAATGAATACACTCAAGTGCCTCACAACTAAATGTGTCAGACACCTGTTGCACATTTTTGCCTACGTTTTCCCTGCATTATGTAATCTTTAGAGACACTGACTGTTTATGGCTAAACATCCTTTAACATAATGCTTAGACATAATGCTTAGACATAATGCTTAGTTTGTTGCAATCTATGTTTATTTATGTATTAGGTCCTTTAGATTAAGAGGATTGCGAGCAGCAAATGTCTACAAAAAACACTGAAAAAAAACTCTTTAGAGACTGGGCAGGGAAATGAGACCATGAAGGTGTAGCATGTGACTGACCAGAGCTATTGAAATGAAGGCTGATTTTATCCCCAACACAGAAAGCATCAGCAGGTGGGTTTTGTTTTAGATAAAAAAGCTATGTCATTTGAATAGATCAGCTGGTGGGTTACATGTTTCTTTTTATCATTAAGAATGGGAATGTACCCCTGAGTTATTTGACCAGCAATGTGGAGTGAATAAACATTGTTCAGCCTAACACTGAGTATAAAACCTGAAAAACTGACTAAAGAGTTTTGAAGATAGCAAGGAGTTTGAGATGATGTCAACCAATGTTTTTCTTCATAGCTAATAGGGACACACAGTGTTGTGATGGTAAGTATATAATAGGCTGGTAATTGGGATGACATGGTTTCTGTGATCGAACTGCTTATTGGCATCACTATGTTTTGTTAAGTGTATCCTATAATTTTGCTGAGTTTCCAATATATTTTGTATCATTCTGACAAATCAGAAATACTGTGTTACATCAACTATTTTTAAATAAGTAAATTTTGTTATACATTGCACCCTCCACATATGGAATATCTAAAAGACTCTGGTCAGAGGCTATTGGACTGTGAGAAAGATCTGGAAACCTCATGTGCCATTATCCAACCAAATATTTTATGTTATATAATATTAAAACTCAGATTATTGCATTATTCTCTAACTTCAATTGCCTTTTTCCTCACTGCCTCAATTTTATTTTTTTTATTTTTCTGACGCTGTATTTTGAAAACAGAAGTGAATACTTCTGTTAATTCTAGCTGTGGTTTGGCCCGAACTCGATTCTTTGTGAGGTCAGATATTAGCAACTGCAGAGAATCAATCTCTTATGGGAGTTATTTCTAACATTTTAACTACCTGTTAGAGGTGATAGGTAGCAGTATGCAAAAGCCACAAGTTAACGTATAAGGCTGTAAAATTTCAGATGAGTCAAAAGGTTATTCTGAGAAATATTAAGTGATTTAGACTAACAGTTTGCCTAAAATAAGGTTTCCTGCTTTAGTATTTTGATTTTAGAAATTTTCTCTTTGCCTCAGCTCTTTTTTAGATGTCACCACGCTATTTAGGACTTCCCCACAATGCTCCAGGAATATTTTACTCTTGTCACAGTTTCCCTGTTTAGTTGTTGCTATATTTCTTTCTCCAATTATTATTCAGAGTCTCCATGAATGATTGAGATTTTTCGTCTTCCTGACATTACTGCAACCCAATTTACTACCAGTTTAATTAAGTAAATTTTATGTGCTTCTTCAAGAAAAAGAATCAACCTTTCCTGATTTGTCCCATAAATTATAGGACATTAGAATAAATATCCTAGAATAATATTGCTAATTATTATCCTATTTTACTATCAGAAAACTTAGAATTATAAAACAACCCAGTATAAGCATGTTTAAGATAAGATATTAAGAATTAAGATAAGATATTAAAATAAGATATTAAAATTACCAGCAAATCTGCATGTCTATATTTCATAATCGAGTTTAGGCATTTTTAAAGGAACTGATTTTGAAAATCCTTAAAAAGAACTTTTCAAAAGTCCTTTCAGCTGTATAAATTTCATTAGGAATTAAAAATAGACACTTCATAATATTAGTTAAATATGTTGTCCCATATTTTTAAAGGGCACATTACATTGGGAAATATGTACTTAGACTTGCAGAGGTTTTAAATGATGTTTAACAAGACAGTTCAAGACAAGAACAAAAACCAATATTCTAATTTTTCAGCTAGTTGGTCTTTTCCTTCTGGCTTCACATTTGAAAGGAACATGACAATTAACAGTTGAAGAAGACTGATACATTTTGGTGGCTTGTGACTTGGAGATTTGGTGATGAACATTCTCATATGAGGAATTTTATTTACTTAAAAAAAACCCTATAACCTTAGGACTTCTAGTACCTTAGCTATTGAACAAGGACTTTTTGAAGGAATGCATTTATTGGTGAAAGTTTCTTAAGTCTTCTTTCTTTTATATTTACACTTTATCCACACCTCTAGTACCATCATCTTTATCTGTGGGGGTGCATGATCTTTCACTAGGCCTTAAGATGGCTTCCCCTTGGCATCCATTTTGTTTTCTATAAGTTAGTTAAAGTTTGCTGTAAGTTTATTGGTTGAAAGTTTCATGTTCAGTTAAGTGTCAATCATTGTGTTATGT
>JBBMKD010000145.1:85209578-85347208 GCA_037834095.1 Argya squamiceps | reverse complement strand
TCCTGGTGACACTGCCGCTGAGATAACGGACCACTGTGTTTGCGGACGCGCCCCCGCTGGCCAGGAACCACAGGGGCGTGTGGTCTTTCGCTTCAACGCAAAGATTTACCACTGCATTTATCCCCATGTATTGGTTTACTTTACTTTACACTATTACTTTAAATTTCTTCTATCAGTAAATAAATAAATAGGCAAATATCTAAGTTACCTACAGCTAAATATTATTAACAGCTCAAAAATATTTTTTTTTTTTTTGTGATAAAGTATGAGTACTCAAATTCTGATATATCTTAATTTCATTTGCAATTAAATTTTCAAACATCTGTGTTGGCTTTTTGTTCCTTAGCCACAAGTACTAGGTTGAACACCTGGAAATTTTTTTCATTTTCACGTGGTAAGTACTAAAAACTAGGTCACTTGGAATACCTATTCATGATATGCACTGAAGCAGCATGAGAAATGAAGGGAACATAGAACACCTATTTCACAACCGCTACACATAAAAGTTTATCCTCATGCTGAATAAAAATAAGGAGTTTAAAACCTAATTTTGTACAGGGGTTTCAAACTTTGAATGCTTGTCAAACTCTGACAAAATCAGAAACTTTCATGCCAAAATGTTTTTACTCAAGTTGCTACCTCCACTTTTCAAAATTTATGTGATCCAGGAAAGACTAGATTTTGTATCCCTTTGCAAAATTTTGACTTGAACTCTGCAACTTTTTGGATGAATCCTATAGAGTTAATATCAGTAATAACAATCTGCAGTGGGGTGAAGCCTGCCTGAAAGCACTACTACATCATTATATGATACTGGTATGTGACAGGAAAACAAGGAAAATAAAAGTAACTTAATTGAGGTGAGGCTTTCCCAAAAGCTGTAGATTATGTCTTCCTTGTTCTAATATTTTTATATATAAAGTGTATATAAAAATAATATTCATGTGTAATATATATTATGTATTGATAAGATATATAACATATCCATATATAGCAGGTTTGGGGGAAGGGACAAAACCAGACCCAAAAATAAACCTATAGATGAATTATTAACAACTCCACATCTGTACACCCTACTTGGGGTGGGGGACAGAAGCTGATAACAACTTGTGTAACAATTGATTTTTGATCTTTTTGATATTGGGTAAGTCACAGAAATTTGTCTGGGGTGATGGGACCAGCAAGGCTGTCATCAGCTTTTGAGACATTAGAAAGTAAAAAACAATGAAAAACAGTAGTCTTGTGCGGAGAACACATCCACAGATATCCACTTGCTGAAGGCAGAGAATCTTCTAACTACTGTCAAAGTGTCACCAGATAAAGGCATCCCTAGTACACCTAAAAAATTGTTATATGAAACATACACTTCAAAGACCCTTGTGTCTATCTATTACAAATTTTGGTAGCAGTTTTGCCTTTCTTTATGTACTTCATGGTTAGAGAGTACCACCACAAAACCAAGGCTCTTACCACAACTCTTTCCAGATAAAAGTGATTCAAACCCATTTTCTGGGATGCAAGGCAGTACTCAAACACCCATTTATGGGAAAAAAATAATTAAATGCATTTAGAATAATGCTGCTCCTTCTTGTTTAAGCAGGGTTACTCCACATAATGTAACACAGAATCCAATATGCCAAAGGAGAATGAGTACTGGATGTACTGGGGATAAGAAGTATCAAATTACTCATCACCTAGTTATTTGGGAAAAGACAGGACTAGGCTGGCCTTTGAGATTTTTTTTATATACTATTTATATGTAAGTCCCTAAATATTAAAGGAAAAATCAAACCACTATTTCAAAAAAAGTATATTCCTTTTGTGTGTGTGTATTGATCCAGATTCACAGTCTTTTATTTATTTTTGAAATTTCAACTGAATAATAACTTTCACTTTAATCTTTCTCACAAGGCAGTTAGGAATTTAGTTTGTGTTCTTGTAGAGGCTAAATTTTACTTATATTAACTTTTGTATTCATGGGGGGTATTCTAACTACAGTGTGTACTTAGCATAATAACTCAGTAATTTTGCAAAAGAAGTGAATATTTTCAAAAACTATTTACTGATACCTGGCCATTTTAGGAATAAAACGCTTGAAGTCCTGATTCAGGCACTTAGACTTTGGAAAGACCAATAATGGAGTTTAATAACTTTTTCCCTATCAAGTAGTTACAGATGGTGAATTTTATAGATCATCTTTTCAAGGCAACTATTTCTTTCAGTGCATAATAAACTGATTCCAGTCCCTGAATCACACATTCCAAATTGTGGTTTTGGGCTCAGTACCTTCACTCATAACTCCAAGGCATCTAGTTTTGGTATAACGTCTGAATTTTTCAATGGATTTTAATAGTTATGTATTGAAAAATTGTGAATGAGCTATACAATAAAACATGATATAATGAAAAGTTCTCTGCCTAAAAATTCAGCATAAAAACATTGCACAATTGAGACTAAATCTACAAGGAATAATAGAAATTCAGTTGCAGTTGGCTAATAAGTACTTTCTCCATTACAGTTTAACAAATGTTTAATTAATTAAATGTTCTTGCATACAGATATCAAATTACATATAAGAATTTAGAGATATCTTAGTTTAACCAAACTGTGTCAAAGAACCCAGTTTCGAATAATAGCAGTAATTTTCAGCTCATTGGTGAGCACTGTGCTTTCAGAACTTCTGTACTTCTATAGTAATCTACTGCAGAGAGAGGCTGAAGTAAACCAAAGAGGGATATAATTAGAATTAGTAATTCATTCCAGTGTATAAAAATGATCTTTTAATTATTCCGGACATTTTCAACATTGTATCCATTTCCCACATCTCTGTGTAAGGACCTGAAACACCCGGATTCAATATCCTCAGCAGATGACCTGCGTAATCTCCTACAGCTATAGAAACCAAGTTTGCCCTCTTAACTACACTTGAAATTCTGTTTTATTTCTGGATGATAAAAAATAATTTAGATTTCATAGTATCTTTTGTTATATGCAGATTTATTTTGTCTGGTCTGAGGTCCAACCATCTGGTGGTCTCCTGAGAAAGCCCAGACCATGTGTACATAGAATAAAAAACCATGATAAAGGCTACTGTTCTAGTCCTGGGAATTGTATGGCTGCTGATTTAGGAAAGCACAGTTTTTTTAACACAGGAATCTGTTTGTACTAGAAACTTGGCTTGTCTTTGGCCAAGGTGACAAGAGGTGCTATTTTTCAATTGCCTGCCAGATACGTGTGCAGTAGCGGAAACAATTCCTAAAATTACAGTGGATTTCTTGGTTTTATTTAGAGAATCTGGATTATCAATCAAGAAGAAGAAGGGTTATAATTGTTTCATTGGGCTAGATACAATAACTAACATGCACCTAATTAGAGATTTAGGCACAAAAATATATCTGTCAGAAGATAATCAGAATCTTCAAGCCTAGCTCTGAAGTTGTGAACTGCCCAGGAAGAAGCCTGATGGGAGTAAGTCTGATTTAGCCTGCTAAAGACATAATGACAGTAACTGCACCTCCTCTTTCCCAATTCTACACACAAACACACACACACACACACAAACATGTATATGCTGTGACAATAAGGAGTAGCACATTAGAAATGCAACACTGTAACCATATTACAGAATAGCTGAGAGCCCTGGAGCAAATTTCGTTATTCAACCAAGAAAGGATTTAATTATTCAACCATTTTCAGCATAATGTCATGAATGGGTGATTTAGATTGCTTGAAGGACCACTGTCAAAGGTATTAGCAAAAGTTGTATTATGATCATGTTGTAAAAATGCGTTTTAGGAAATTTTGATGGCAAGATTCACTCTATTACAGCACAATCATTTGAACAATGATTTACAGTTATCAAGGCACAAATTGAAGTTACCACACTACAGGGTTATCTGTGATATTGGATGTTTTACCAAAGGTCTGACGTTGGTATCCCAGCTCAAGGGGAGATCACAGCCGTGCACCCAAAACTGCCTCACAACGAGAGCTTGAAAAAGGCTCAGTCAGGCTGTCATGTTTATGGGATAAAGTGGCTGACTCATTGTCAAACTGCAAGTGATAGGAAAAGTAGGCATGTGACCACTTGTATCCACAATTTCCTTTGTTCCTATATAAATGAGTCTTAGAAAAGCCACATGCTATTCATGTGCTAATGATGTTTTTCAAGCTCATACACATCTATCCTCCCTGTATCTCTCAGGTCCTTTGTGGCTTTTCAGAGGAGGGATTGAAACTAGAGGAGTTTTTGGTCTGGCTATGGCTCAGGCCTTTGCCTCCTTTGGAGCCTATGCCAAATCGTTGCTGATTTGGTTAAGGAGTTGAGGGAATCTGTCATAGACAACAATGCGATCAATTGAATCATGCAACTAATAGGAACTGATTCTACAAATTATAGAAGTACAAAACGGATCAGTGTATTGTTCAGTTAATTGAATTACCACTTGACATTAAAATTAAAGGACATAGTTAATTTCTATCTGACCCATGCCATTGGAAAAATTAAAAGAACAACTCCAAAACCCCCCCATTAATTTAGATTTGATTTTACTGCAAGTGTGTAGTTTATCCAAAAAGGAACATTTAGGACATTAGAGGATTCAACTTTATCTCTGTGAGGTACTATGAGAAGCAGTTAAAAAGAGCCTTAGTTCCTCTCATTTATAAGCAGAAATGAGAGGAAGAAGCCCATCTGGACTGCTCTCTCCAGCCATATCTTTTCAGATGTTCTGTGCTGTATTATCCATCCATACCACCAAAACATTATCAACAAGATGAATAAAATAACATTTGAAATGACACTTTTAATTTTCAAAATGAAACTGCAAGTGTTTAAAACTCATAAGTTTCCAATATATTTCATGATGACTTTTTTGAACAAGTGCATGATTTTACAGAGAAAAAAACCAAACCTCAATTTCATTGAATCAACACTGACTAGTAAAACAGTTTATTTGAAATTTATTGCATAAACTCTGTTATATGCATACCTACCACCAAGTTATAACTCATATTCACACCTGACAATACACTTCCCAGATTTACCAGTTGTCTGGTATGAAGTACCTTATTGCATGTCTGCATGAGTTATTCAGTGTACAAATACTCTTTTTCAGTGCAAATTCACATTCAATGTGTAATTGGTGTCCTGAAGAACACAGTTGGGAGCTCCCCTGATGATACATACAAAGCAGTTTTGCTCTTAGTGAATGCAGTAATGAATCTGGACACCCGGGCACCACCTCCAATGGCAAATTCTGTGAAGACAGGAGGTCCTCCAGAAGGTCTTCTACCTCATTGTTTGCTTGATGAAAGGGGACACCATTGATACAGATACATTTTAGACTGTCTGTGGTATCAAAGTTTACTTAACTAGAAACTACTTCTTGATTTTGTATCCTCATATCACTTCACTAATGTCTGTCTCAGTGGCATCTACTAAGGGGCAGTTTCTTGTGTCTCTCCATAGTTACTTTTGGCTTCTGATTTATCTGTACCTTTATTGTAGGCCCAGATATGGCCAGAGATCACTGTTGCACAGTGAAAACATAATTAACATCTTTTTCTTCTCTCTTTTGGTCCCTTTTGTATGGAAAATTCCTGAATGATAAATGTTCTAAACAGCTAGATTTATGTCAGTATGCCCCATAAGCCTCTGTTGCTAAGATTATGTGGTATTTGGGGCTTGGAGATAAGGTGGTAATATTCACCTACCCTTTCCGCAAATTTGAGTACAAATGAATCGTCATGGCACTGGATTATTTTATGTGAATCCTCCAGGAGAAAATATAGTTTATGTCACCCTGTGGGATGCACCTGTGCTCCATAGGCATTGTCAGGATACATCTGAGACTGATGGCTCCATGAGGTTGAGAACTGGGAGTGCTGGGGGCTCCACAGGGGTCTGTCAGAGCAGAGTTAGGCAGCCAGGACTCATTCTGTCCCTCCAGCTGGGAGTGGGGCAACCAGATAGCACTGGCTCTCTCCCAGCCCCATCATCATGTGCATTCCTGAGGACAGGAATGGCTCGAGGATGGGTCAGAGCATGACCCCACAGGTGGGGTTCAGGATCATGCCCAGTGAGCAGACCCAGAGCCACACGGGGCAAGGCCATGGGGAACAGGATGGGCCAAAGCCATGCAAAGATGTCAGCCCACAGACCAGGATTATATCAGGCAGAGCTAACTTACTTCTAAACTGCATGATTTAAGATATTTACAGATGAAGTTGAAGTAGATAGCTGCTCTTTCATGCACTAATTCTTGGATCTTGACCTTTTCCATAAAATTTAATTGCCACGTGGAATATTGACAGGTTTCTGAATAATAGTCACTGATTGTGAAAACATAATTGACCATCAGTAGGTATCCATATACATCCTAAAATTAATGTCTATGTAGTTTATTTTTAACTTCAATTTGCTATGTAGTGTCCATCACCTTGAAATAATCACATGTTCTGTACTGTCAGTAAGAGGTCATGGTCACTGTCACTTACTGTCATGTCCGTGTGAATCTTCTGCTTCAATCAACTCTGTAGACTACAAACATCTGGCAAGCAGCAGAGTGTGTTGTGTCTTTCTGTCAGCTGCTGGAAACATCCAGGCTTCTGAAATTTTCTTAGTAGAATGGGGTTTGGGGTTTTCTTGCTTTCTTTAAGCAAAGAAATATATATTTTTATAAATCAGTGTTCAAACTCATAGCTGGGTTTGAAGAAGAACTGAAATCAATCAGGTCGCTGATCTGTCGTTTGTAAGTTGCAGCTTGGTTGCAGATACAGCTGCTAACTGGGCTGGCAGCTGCCTTCTGCAAAGTATGGTTGTTAACTGTGGGATTGGATCATGGCACAGTGGCAAACATGCTTAGTATTTGAAATATTTCTATCCTCAAGCTATGAATATGTTTTTTTTTTTTCAGAACCCTGAAATCTATGTCTGTTTACTGATTATTTTTTATCTGACACTAATGTTCTTTTTCAACATTTGTGAGACATTGGATACAGCTTAACCAGTTTTGTGTTGATGTCTTTTTCTGTGTTACTTTCAGCTTGCATATGCATTCTGTAGTACTTGCTGTTTTCATGCTTTTCCAGGATAGTTCATCATTTTGGGCATGGCTTTTTTGGTATAAAAGAAGTAAATCACAGGCATCTTAAATTAACACATGAGAATATCTTCAGTATTTTAAATGTTACATGTGGCTGTGAACCCTAACATAAGTGTCTGTTTTTTCTTCTATTCTCTTCTAGTGTCTTTCATGCCATTTATAAATACATACTAAAAAAACCCCAAAATTTGTATGTCTGTAGTCTTTCTTGCATGAGTCATAGAACTTATCGAAATGCTTTCATCAATGATTTCAGTGTCTAAAGAATGATTTTTTGGCAGGTGTCCCATGGAATTGTAGGAGTTCCATAATATCAATCTCAAATCTCACAGTCTACAATAAACTACATAAAGTTACTTTTCTTTCCCTGACGTATACTCTGAAACTGGGATGCAGGACTTGACCCTGATAGTCCTTTGAACATAAAGAATATCCAATTATGAAACCTTTATGGATCTGGAATATAAGTCCTTCCACATTTCTAACTTTAAGAAGCTGTCAACTCTCCCTGGAAATTCAGCTTTGTTCTCTTTCTTTTTGTCTTTCTCTTTCTTTCCCCCCTCCTTTTCTTTGTCTAAATAGCAATAAAGCTTTACCTTTTTTTCTCCCGTACATTAGTTCTGTGCAACTCAATTTTTCCTGATAGTGCTTCAAAGCTTAATCGAGTCTTTGTTTGCGGGTTTTTTTAATGCTAATGCAATGTTTGACAATGTTCTTTTTTCTGTTTGTAGGAGGTGCTTTTTTGCCTAGTATACCCTCTTGCACAGGGATTACCTACACTGACAATTCCTACGTTACTTTAAATAATGTTTACTGAGTAATAAGATAAAAGTTTCCTGGGTCCTAAAATCAAAGAGGTCCTTTATTAATTGTGGTCATTACATGTATTACAAACCGCTGACTTTTTCAGCCCATGTAGAAGCTTCCTAATTTGCTGTTGCCCACAACAAATGTGGCCTACAGGTTTCTTTCAGTTTCCAGATATTGTTTCAGATGAACCTTTAAACAACTTGCCCTGAGCTTCTTAAATCAGTAAGGCAGTAAATCGTTATTCAGTAAACGTGTGTCTCAGCATCTCACCTATTCCGAGCGATCTTTCTCACCTTTTCCTTATGATAAGGTCTCAGTTTCTACACATTCTTATCAGGACTGGAGGCTTGTGAAACAACACATGTTGTCTAATTCAAAGTTCTCACTGAGAGCAGTTTCCCCATTGAGTGACTACAGGATATGCAGTAAAAGGTCACAGGAGATAATTCTTTGGAGGAAGCTGCGTAGCCTGATTACAGTCAACATAATTTAGATCTGGAATAAGAAACTCGTGAATATTAAGACAATAAAAATGATATATCAGCCTTCTGTCATGAATGTTTGCTGCTTCCTCACCCCTTTTTGGTCTCTTGAACTGCCAAGTTTCTGAGCTGGATGGTAATTACAGTATCTCACTATATAATATCTCTTGCAAATGTCATTACTCTTCAGCAGTTAAGACATATTAGGAAAGAGACACAATTTTCTGAGCTGCTGACCGCTACTGAGCCACAATTCACCGTGAGAATATAGTGACTGTAAAAGTGATGGCACTCCATCTTTAAAATGTTATAGAAGTTTTTTTCCTTTTGATTATGGTTAAAGAAATAAGAAAGTAAATTTTTACTTTCTGTAAAAACATGTACAGATGAGTTTGAGAAACTATGATGCACATGTGAAGTTAGTCTTAAACTAGTAGGAAGACTGTAAAGTACTTGTCAGAGCAGAAGCCAAGTACTCAGCATGGTTCAAACAGATGCCTCAAGGCTGCACCAAACCCAGGTTCATTGAAATCTGATCTTCAGAGCTAAAACATACTTGTGAATCTTCTCACACTTTTCACCTTTGGAATAAGGAATCAGCCACACGGTGTTTGGAAAGCTATAAAACTTTCTAGGGTGCTTTGAAATCTTGGATGTAGGTGTGTGCATACTGCTTTCCCATCTGCTAAATGTTTACCAGGAAAACTCTAACTCGATTCAACCTGTGGACACCCACATATTAGCTGAAGTCAGAGAGTGAATGGTTGAAGATCATGCTGCTGGAGACTGAGTCCTGCCTCCTCTTATTTTGTGTTGTAGCATTTTGTTGTTGTAGATTTAGAAAATTATTTTGATGATATTACAGACTGTTGCCATGACATCTTTAAAATTTGCACTGCAGAGGAATTACCAAAAAATAGCATCCCCAAATCTACTGCTATTGCAATGCAATAATCCTTTGCTCTTACTCCAAAATGTGATGGAAATGTGGGCAGGGTCTTCAATTCTTTCATTCTAGACTACTAACCCATATAATGTTTTATATTGTGTGTTTGTCATTTCTAATTTGGCTCTGTGCTAATTGCACAGCTGAGCCTCCACTCCCTGTATATTTTTGAACATCAATGTATTTTATACTTTATGCTGCTACTGACTACAGCTCACATCCCTTTTCTCTCCCAGCTGTGTATTCAGTGCTCAAAGGGCTTTTCACTATGCTTTACTTGAGCAGAGGAATAATAGACCACATTTTTCAACATTTTCTAACATTTTCTCAAATTCTTACTGCTTGTTGACAACTACCTGTAGTTTTTGCATGTTGTTTTTAATCTCCTATTAAGAAAGCCTTTATCACATAGAAATTGAAAGTGAAAATCCCAAACACACAACTCTGCAATGCTTAGTGATTCAGGCATGGTGAGGAGGTGGTAATAAACACCTGACATTCTCTGTAGTTATCTCCTGCACATTATTGTATGGCATGTTTTTCCACTATATTTTATGATATTTATCCACAGTTGTCAGTGCAGCTGTAGCAATGTTTAGTTCTGTGGCTGAGTGCTAAAGATGTACATGTGGGTTTCCAAAGCCAGGAACAAAACCAGGAAGAACAGATAGCTCTGCAAGGAACTGGAAGCTTGAACTGGCAGCTTTCTGAGCAAGGCTGACCCAGCTTGGTTTTTGCCAGTCAGAGAATTGAAGTAGTTACCAACAATACTGAAAAGGTTGTAAGTGCTTCTGTCTTTGCCACCACTGTTGGTGGTAAAGGGAACAAAAATCCAGATTGCTGCAAACACAGACCCACTATCAGTGGGTATGTGAACTACTACAGGAGCCTGATCCCTGGAAATCAATGGGCCCTGACAATATGCATCCAAGGGAGCTGTTAGAAGAGCCAACTGACATTGTTGTGAGGCCATTCTCCATAATCTTTGAAAAGTCATTGCAAGAAGGCTAATGTCACCCTCATCTAAGAAGGGTTTAAAGGAGGCTTCAGGAAATTTTAAGCTCAGCAGTCATACTTTAGTCCCTGGGAAAGTTATGGAGTGAATCTAGCTATGGGTTATCACAAGTCTAACACGAGTTTGAGAAAAGCCAGCATGGATTCATCAAGGGTAATTTTTTCTGGACAAATCTGATAGCTCTCTGTGACAAAATAACCTGCTTAGTTGATGTGGTGTGAGCACAGGTTATTGTCTCCAAGGCTTTTGGTGTGGTTTCCCACAGACTCCCCGGAAAACTTGATGATAGGCAGGTGTACCAAGAACTATCTGAAAAACACAGACAAGAGAAACCTGAAGTTTTTCTGTTCAACAGATCATTCTTACTGTTTTTTGGGGTTTTTTTCCTAATTTTAAAAATATTCCTGTCTTTTCATAATCCAAAGGACACACATGCCTTCTTCATAATATCTAATATATGCTGGTTATTAAAGAATGATAAATACAGGTGGAAGTTTCTGTTTGGTACTTGGATATGATGAAACAGATGAAAGTGTGCCTCCTATTTGCTGTATATTTTCTATCTTCAGTTTAGTGTAGAACTAGATGGAATTATGCATGTCTTTATTGATGACACTGTTTCACTAGTATGAATAATTAAATACCCAATACTTGCAAAAGAACAGATTCAATAGCCTGCAAGTTGGAACAGTTAAGGAAAATTAAGGTTAACATCATTGTTGCAAGAAAAAATACCGTCATTTGCTGGAGAAAAACAGCTCAAATACCAGAGGGGGAGATTAATCATTTAGAGCTGTCTCATGTTTATTGATTATTAGAGACTAAGCCAGAATAACATAAACTGTAAGATAAGAACTTGTGCTTTCTATATGCTTTATGAGTATATAGACACTTGGATCTTTCCAAAAAAAATGAGGGCATTCTCTGGGCTTTTTATTATAAGTTGTATTCTGGGGTTGAGAAAAAAAATCCTAATTAAAATAATATTGAAACCAGATGCTATAGAGTATCTTAGTAAAAAGTTTAGGAGGCTATCATCTTAAATTCAGTATCACTGCAAATGTTGGCTTATTATGATGATATTTCATGTCGATATCTGAGTCCCTTCTCTCATTTGTAAACTTTTTCTGAGGATATCAAGGTAACAGATTACAAATAATTTTGTCTTCACACAACCATCTGAAAAATAAAAAAAGAAAAAATAATACTGGATTAATACTGGAATACTGGAATAATGACAACAGAGCATACTCTGTTATTCCAAAGTTTTGATATGTTTTTCTGTTTAGTTGTTGATTGATTGGTTGGGTTTTGGTGCATTTCAGTGGTGGTTTGTCTGAGGGAAACAGCTGATGGTTTGCGCATGTTTGTGGATTTTTATTCTGAAGACAACACTAACGCAATTTGAGAGATGGCTTGCACTTCCAGGAGAGAAATAACTGTCTTCTAGTGAACACTGACAGATATAGAGACTTTCTGGCACAAGGCTTTGGGAGGGCATCCTAACTCTCAGAATTCTTGAAAAAGTGCTGACATGTTCTCGTAGAACTTTTGAGTTTGAATAATTTTATAATTTATAATTTCATTCATTTATAAAAGAATATCTGGGATGTTCTGAACATTATTAACAAGGAGTTCAGGCACAGAAAATTTGTTTGTCAGCCGTAATAGGTTTTTTGTACTTTAAAGTAGTTTGAAGAAAAAAAGTTGAGAGAAATTGTGTATACTATTAGTCTGTAATGAGAATGATAAAAATGAAGACAGGAACACGTAAGAAAACATTTTCTTTAGGAAGCACCAAGGCCAGTTCTGTGTTAGGATCTGGTTATTAAAATTAACATAGAGATGCCCAAATTAAGGTGCAAACAAGACTATATGCCAAAGTCAATAGTATGGATTATATTTAACAGCAAATGTGAGGGGGAGAGAGAGAAAGAAAAAGAGGTGGTGGGAGAGAAAGTGACAGAGACACAGATTAAGAGGAAAATGTTAGCACTACATGAACCCTACATGAACTACTGATGTTCTCAGTAGTGAGGGTCCCTTGAAACAGATTAATACGCATTTGGACTGGTGGGAGTGCCCAAGTACCCCTCTGGGTGGGGGACAAGTTTGACACTGTCTCTTGCAGCAGACTCTGGATCCATTGCATCACTTTGTGTCACATGAAGGACTGGTGCAGCCTCAGGAATCAGTCAGGGGGAGGGGGCACTTTGGGATCTTTGATGGTTTATGAGACTTCTCAGCTGCCTCTCAAGTGAATGTCCTGTGTGTGTGGCCCTCCTAGGGTGGGGGGTTTTACAGCTGAGCCAGTTTGTGTAAGGGAGGATGGCTGTTCACTCTCTCTGACCAGAGGTTACACCACACACCCAAAACTCTTCTCCTCCCCCTTTGGATGGGGGCATGTGTGGGAACCTGACCTCAGCAGATGAGCCTGTGAACTACAGCCTCCCCCATCCTGAACCCAGCCAGAGTTGATTTTGCAGGACAGCTGCTGGGTTTGGCTTTTCTTGTAGATGCATTTGTCTCCTCACTCTTATTTATTTCCTAGACATCAGATAATTGAACAATAGTGTAATTTTTATCTGATACCAAGTTCCCTTAGGAAGCTTAACTCACAGTCCAAAGTTTCAGGCAGAAGGCATATTCAGGGAGGGGTGGGCTTTGGAGGTCATAGTTTCTTTATACAGTATTTTCATACCCAACGAAACTCCTTCATAATAATGTTTAAGCCATTAACCCTAACATTTCAGTCTCTCTCACGCTGGGCTCAGGTGAATGAGACAGTTGCCTTGGGAACAGACTGCTGGGGCAGTAAAACTGTTGCTTTCTTTCTTGTACGAGACGCCAAAAAAGGATTTCTCTCTGTGTATCCCCATCTCTGTGATAAACTGACATCTGATGAAGGAAGAGGAGAGAGGTGTGACCCTTCCCAACAGCAGCAGTCGTTGCCCAATTCCCATAACTTCCCTCCATCAGCCACAGAGCAAGTCAAGTCTCCAAAGGATTTACTCCTGTCTTTGACCTTCCCCTTCTCCCAGTAAGAGAAGTCTGGTTCTTCAACTCCAGGGTAACAATGATAATTCTGTGCAAACTTCTGAGAAGCCTTTAGCTGGTTTTCAGAAATAGTAATTACAGAAAAACAGAAAGAAATTACAGTTATTAAATGCTTAGTGCTATAACCCTGTACTTAACAAAAGGAAATACTCTCATCCAAGAAACTATATGAGTACACTGAACATCCCTAGATAAGAAAAATAAAGTAGCAGGTCCCACATTCATGGATTGTATTAAAGTTTCCTAAAATGTTTAAAATAATGCTGAGTCTGTCAATTTATTTTGCACTTTTATATGTGTCAGAGAGTCTGCCAGAAGGAATTTGGTCTTGAGAAGTCATAGCCAAATCCCAAAGGTTAGCATTCTGCAGGACTGGGTAAAATTAGATGATGTTTTGACCAATTCCCTACTTTTTCCTAAATGTGAACTTGGAATGGTCAGCTGTGACATCTACAGCAGAGGAGCCTATAGATTTCTTTTGAAATTCACCTTTTTCAGGCAGGAGGCAGATAAAATGATATTTCTGTCTTTAATAAATATTTTACTGTGTAAAAATACATTTCTGACATTGACATAGTTCAAGAAACCTTACTGACAGGTTCTTGAATTACGACAAAATTGTTTTTATCTATAAAACCCCAGCCAAAACAGTCAGACAATACTGCAGCTTATTTAATTTTTAATAAATTGTTGTATCTGATACTTGTTCCACACTGGTTGCTATACATCACAAAATCATAGGATTGTATAATATTCTTAGTTGGAAGAGATCCATGAGGATTATCAAAGGGACAAAATTTAACTAAATTTTCCACATTAGTGTATTCATTGCCCAAAAATTGTACTAATGCTTTACCTTCTACAATGTTTGGAGACAATGTCATCTGAATTGAGTATGGAATACTGGTATTCGCTATTATAAATAAGCAAAACAAGATATATAGATACACACACAAGCATAAATTGAGTATGCATGATTGATAAGAATGACTCAGCACCCTGGATAGCAGAAATTGTTCCATAATAAGATTGCTTCAACTCAGTTACCTCATTTCATTTTATCAACAATTGGAAACAGATCTTTAGTAAATATGTTGCATTTCAAAATGGTATTAAATATGCTCCTAAGTCCTCTACCCATGTATTGTGTCACCAAAAGTTTGTTAAGAATTTAAACATTTTTTGTGTGCTTTCTGGTTCATACATTGCTTAAAACAAGAATATAGCTGGGGATCACATTCCCTAATATCTCCAGAAAACTGTGACATTTTACCTATGAGACATGTAGCCATAGATTTTTCCTTATGTTTTGTTCCAACAAAGTTTTTCTGTTTCTTTTGTGAAAGCTGGATAGGACTCTATCAGTTTTAAATCATCAAAATCAATTTAAGATATCTATCTCTGGGCTACATCTGACAGTTATGTAAGCAATGATGTATGTGTGCTAGCAGAACTGGATTAACCCAAAACTGGATCGTGCTGACAAAGAGGGTCTTGTGAATCAGCCAGGCCTCCCTGGATAGTGTACAGTAGTGGTAGTTTCTTCATGACTGGAGACAAAAGGAAAAAAAAAAAAAGAAAAGGAAAAAAACGGGCAGAAGAAAAGGCTCGAATCTTCCAGAGAGAAAATGATAGGAACAGTATGTCAGTTACCACAGAATTGAATATACATCTCTTGCATATTCAGGGAAGTGCCAGAACAGTACTTTGTTCAAGAAAAATATCCCCAAGCCTAATAACCTAGGAAATTCTAGAATTAAGGTTGCTTTTCAACAGTGCATCTCCTTGTAACTTTGCAACTACATAAAAATTGTACAATTGTATCCTTTCCTTCTAGCCACTTCTTCTTCCCCTCAGGACTATGTCACGAAGTGTGTAAAATGGATGATCCTCATGGGGGGAAAAAAAAGGGTTTCAATATTTTTTCTTGTCTTTTTATTTTCCCTCTACAGCTGTATATTTCATTTATTATACTGTGTTGAAACCATGTCCTCAAGAACAGTTACTACTCTTCTTGTAGCTTTTTCTATCACAGTCATCGCTATGGCAACAGAGTATTTTACAAGCATGGAGAAACTTATTTCACAAATTTCTGCAGAAGTGAGGTTTGTAACTAATGTTCAGTATCTAAAAATGGCAAAACAATAAATTAAATTAACTGATAAATTATGTTAGCACTACAGAAAATTCTACTCAAAGACTATTTTGTATATCTCTTTTCAACCAAAATTTTAACTGTTTGTATGTATCTTTAAAAAATAAAATTTAATATACAGAGCTACTTGAATATACAACATTCTAAAGAAGAATACTAAGAGTAGTCAGAAAAATCCTAGAATACTAAAAGCGGCCAGAAAAATTGAGCAGACGTCACAAATTATAAGTAGATAGTAAACATTCTCAAAAGTCATTCTGAGCCTTTTTTTTGAGAGGTAAATAAAGCACAGTAGAAATCATAAGAATACTTGTAGTAATATGAACACAGTCAGTAAAGTAGCAGAGCTGCTGTGCATAAAGTCAGTAAAGTTTAAAGTCATAGGAAAATATTACTGACCATATGATAGCATAGACAGAACAGGAATGAGAGGTGAAAATTTCAAGTGTAATCACTTATTAAAACTCAGAAGCATAATAAACTCAGAACATCCCCTCATATCAATTGCTGAATTCTGTCTAGGAAGAAATCAGAATGGAAGGAACTTATTACAGGGATTCCTCAAAGAGGTTTGAGGAGCAAACTTCTGTTGCTCTTTTTGTTTATTAAATATAACAAGTAGGAATGTCTGGCTGCAATTTAAAGACATTGTAATCAATACCAAGTGCAACTCTGTTGCAATGTAGAAAGGAATGTTATCACTTTAGGGCTAAAATATCAGAAATAGGTTAAACATTATTATATGAAATAAAATATAAAATTAGGCATTCAGAAAAAATGTAGGAACTTTTCTTGGGAGTACTTAAGGAAAAACAGACTTAAAGGTAGATGAACCAGCTTAATAAAATAACCCATAAAATTTCAGATTATGTATTTTTTGCAGAAGAAGGAAGTTCTAGTTCAAGAAAATGAAGTGGATTTTCAGTGTTTTGAAACCTTTTCATTTAATTTCTCTCAGTGAGCAGTTCTGAGTCTTCCCTGTGGAGAGTGGAAATTACCTATCTGCAGATACTAGACTGTGTGCTAAAAATACCTTACCGAGGAATTTGGAAACTATTCAGTATCTTTTGGTATGGTCACTTTCAGGAAAGTGAAACTTTCCACTTTGAGGATTACTCCGATACCTGTTTATATGAAGGATAGGAACAGGTTTATATTTAAAATGGAAAGTGGAAGAACTATGAATTGTTTATTTTGAATGGAAGACTTCAAAAAATATGAGATTAAGCTGGCTAGTTCTTCCAGTCTTTAATGTCACTTCAGCCAAAAAGAACTATTCAGCTGACAAACAAAAGTTCTGTTTATTTTTAATCAAATTTGATTATATTTTGATATCTGGTGTTTGATATTCGTTCAAAAAAATGTTTTCAAGGAGTACTATAATGATAACAACAATCTTTAATTCCCAATAATCAGAGAGGATTAAAAAGTGTTGGGAATTCCATTAAAAGAGTTCTAAGTCACTATAGAGAACTATATAATGCCTCTCAGAGCTAGTTTATGGCATTTCAGCAGTGCAAGCAGAATTGTATGTTGTTGTTAACAAAGAGGAGCTGGAGGTTCTGTGTGGTACCTGCTTCTAGCACAGATTGGGGAGAGAAAGAAAGAGCTTGCAAAAGGACTGAGGGGAGGAGAGATTCCTGCAGGTTTGGGCTCAATATTCCTGTTAGCCTCAAGGAAGGGATAAAGCTGACACACACACACTGAAGGGAAAGGTGATCATAAGCTCTAGTTCTCACTGCACAACAGTATCCTTCCTTCTTGTGATCTTGGTGGAGACATCCTAAGGGTTATTATGCCTTTATAATTACCTACTTTTCCTATGCCTGTTTTTCCTATGTATAATTTTGAAAATAATTACAGTTATTTTTCACATAACATTATGCAGTGCAAGCTACATGACATGTATTATATTACATCATAATTATATTACTTATAATTGTATTTACTGGTAAATACATATAATGCTGCTCTGAATTTGCTATAACAAAAATAATCCATGTAACTCTTTGAGAGTTTGTTTTCTGCAAAATTTAGCTTAGACCATATTACAGCAAAAATTTGTATTGTTCCACCAGTATTGTTCCACCAAAAAGGAGTAGACAAATCTGTCTCTCTTAAAGCTCACTTTGCTGTGGCACAGTTGAGTTCCTAAGGACAAAAAACAATATTAATGTTTTTTCTGGAAAATTGACCCTTATATTTTGTACATTTCTGTTTAATAAATCAGTCTACTGACTTTGAGAGTCTGATGTAAAGAAGAGAATTGTGAAGTTGGAAAGTATAATCTTCTATTGATTTCGTTATTAACTTCATGTTCAGAATTGAATATCCCTCTCATTTTGGGGACTTAAGCATTAAAAAGCTATTAAATCTCATCCCAATTTTATGCATAAATGGAGCTTTATCTCACTGAGATGATTTCAAGATGAAATATTATAAATATCTTAAATGATGACTGACTTAATTATTTAAATTATGATGGCAGATATATTTCACTGATATGTATTAAAGAAAATTAGATTGATTTTGTAACCTTTAATATGACAAAGCACTGAACTAAATATATTCAAAAGAATTACAGGATTAATTGGGAAAACAGAGAAATATGAGTCTTAGTCTAGTCTACTTATTTTTATTGAAGAAAATAGATTTTTGGTTCTAGCTTGACTTAGGAGGGGCATTGTTTGTTCATTAGAATAGTTAATAAATTTAATATTGGCATATAGGTTTTATGCATGCAAGAAAATGTTTCCTTTTACAGCTCTGTCAGTAAATTTCTCTTCCTGATACTATTTTCTTTGCATAGGGAAAATATAGTTTTATAAATATGAATAAATACATAAATAAATAAATAATTGCATCTTAAGGAGTTTGAAGTGTCTGATAAAATAGTGCCGTAGGCAACTGTTTGGTGATTTGCCATTGTGATTTTTTTCCAAATTAAAAAAAAAGGGTTTTTTTTCTGGTTATATGCATATATATATATATATACACACATCCACCAAGACCTTGATTCTCCCTTCAGTTTGGTTTTATATTGAGTCCACATCAAACCCAACAGTAACTTAGGCCAACAAGGGAATAGCTTTCTTTCTCCCTCTGCTAGATTAATTGATCTGCTAGAAAATTCTTGAGCTATAATCAGCTTTCTGGCCTCTTAGAGACCGTTTCCTCATTACCTGCTTGACCCTTTCATAGCAAAATGAGTCTTTAAATTATCCTTTCACTGGATATATACCACTTTTCTGGTTTTTTACAACCTATATTTTTACTCTTCACTTTTTCATTTACCAGAGCTGTTCTTATTAGTGCTCTCATTCTTGGTAAATAAAAACATCTATTGGCATTATGACTGAAAGTTTGGTTTGCTCTCACATGCAGACTGTCTACATGAATGATCACTCACTGTCTTTAGCTGACAGAAAAGAGCTGGCTGATGAAAAAATTTCCAGGAATAAGGCAAATAAGATTTTAGCCTTATTCATAAGAGACATTCACATGTTTTGTTCACTAAGTGTAAATATAAAGTAAACCCTTAAGCACTTAATGGAGCCATTATCTCCTCTCTCCTGAGCTGCTTTTTATCCTCTTATCTATCTTACCTTAGATTATTTTTTTATTCTTATCTTGCCCTTCTTTAGACCGAGAATTGGAAATATCATTCCCAAAATCAGAACAGAACAGAATAATTTATTTATGTTTCTCTCCTAAGAGATTAAAGTTGAAAGCTTGAAATCCAAAAGGCTGAGGAAGGTATCAGCACTTGATCTTCTCGTGTTGGCCAGCCACATCCTTTAATCATTTTTAGTTTAGATTACAGCTCTAGTAGTGCTGCTGTTTCTTAGGTCTGTCATGAATCTAGGCTTGACATACCACAGTTATGAGACTTGAGTTATGTCTGAACCTTACAGTTATATCTCTTGAGAAACAAATGTAGAGCAAAATCTCATTAGAATCAGTGATTCCTTTTGCTTCTTCTGAACTGCTTCTTATACTGATGAAAGCAACCAGTGACTAAAACTTGGTAAGTTTAACATGGCAGGGTTGTCACAATGTTAATGATGACATATGTTCTGGCAGTTTTGAAGCATAAAACTAGTGCATTTGAAAATACAGGATAATACATGTAAAACATAGGAAAAACACTGGATAAGCAAACCCAGCAGTTATTTTTGTCGTGGCATGAATAACTTGCATTTACTTTATCACTCTAGCCTGCGTAGGAAAAAGGTAGACAGTCTCTGATTGCACCAGTGCATGACAGAACAACTAATGAAGGAAGTACCACACATTGAAAATCTACTTATTACATGGTTGAGTGATCTTGGAAGCAAAGGAAAACAGCAAGTAGACAGAATAATACAACACAGACAAGATTGAAAGTGTACTGACTTCTGCTGTTTTTAATGAACTTGACATTTTGATTAGCTCTTCTTTTGTTGTGATGGCCACTTGAGAAGTCAATTCAGTTATGTATATTTATCCCAGGTTTTAGCAGACCCTTCCAGACAAACTTTGACTTGGCAAAAAATAGGTCTTATCTGAAAAGGAGCAAGGTCCTTAAGCAGTAGCTTCAGCAGGAAAAAAACAGTGGGAATAAAAAAAATAAATACCTTATGTATTTATGTGATTGGGAATAATTCTGATCCACTAATCTACTGGAAAAAATTCTAAATTCAGGTTTAAATAAGAAAATCAAAGCTACATCTCAATAGGCAATAGTTTTCAAACCAATTCTGCCAAAGAAATAATGCAGACCATGATATCTTTCTCTAGTTTCTTCTTCACAGACAATAGATGAATTAATTTCAGGCAGGAATTCCCTGATGCAGAACATGGAAGTTACACAGAAAATGAATTGAACCTGGTAAAAATGCAGAGTGGTTTTTCAACTGTATTGATTTCTAAGGAAAGGTGGTGAAGGAAGAAGTGATGGCAACTTTTATTAGATAAACAGAAAGGACTAATCTCCCACTTTAAAAATATCAGTGTTCACTTTCCCAGATGACATTATCATATAGGAAATCTTTAGGTATTCTGTTCTGTTCTGAAAGGTTATCGTTAGCTATTAAATTTTGTAAGTGGCTTAGAACAGGCTTTGTACAGAAAAAAATGGAATTTATTACATCCCACATGATGAGTTTCCTTGAAAATGTGGCTATTTTTTACAAAATGTCATTAGAAGTTAGATTTATTGAAAAAAAAAAACAAAAAAATAGTCTAACTTGCAGCTGCTGAGCCTAGTTGAGTATTTAGTATACTGGACTAACTATTCCATAGACATGGAAAAAGGCTGCAAAATCATGTTAGTTAAATTAAGAATTAATGTAAAAAGAGCAAGTTACATCTATTAGTTTGCCAGGCTGCAGGGATGTGACGACTCACTGTCAAAACCTTCTATTTTGGCTGCATAATTGATATCTGTAAAAAATGGTCCTGATATTTTCAATGCAATTAATCTAATTTTCATTTCTTAACATCTGCAATTCAACAGGTTTAGACTTGTCTTGGGACTTAATTTTATTCTAAGTAGTTTAAAAACACTTTCATCATAGTAATTCCATTGTTTTTATCATAGTTCATCATTGTTCCTTTTCTCTAATTCAAGTAAAATAATAAAATTATATCTGTCTGTCATGAGATTATTTTCTTTTAATTCAAATAGCTGAAATAAGTGTAATTGCCAATAATTCAACCAAATTTAAAATCTATGTATTTGTTCTGAAACAGCTAATACACTGATATTTTCAGGCCAAAGTATTATAGACACTACTCTTTTAGAAAAGTTGCAAGTAATGTATTCAGTTACATATATTATCTGTGCAATACAAACCCATATACAAGTGTAATGTAAATCTCACTTGTTTCATTGGTGCTTCAACATATGTGTGAACTATGTGCATGTACACACATATGCCTTAAAGAGTTAATAACACTTTAGTTTCCTAATTGTTTTTTCCTGTTTAATTCATATTTTATTTATAAGTATTTTCCTCTGATAATATTTTTGCAAAGTTTTCCTGTCACTGATGGTTTTCTCCTGAAGCTTCTCAAAGAAAAAAGTTTGAAACTATAAATTTTCAAATGTTTAGAGGTTTTCTCACTGCAATCTCCTGCTGATAGGATGTCTGTCTGTTCATCAAAGCCTACCCCTTGTGCTGATAGATCCCTTATGACACACTGTACTGTAATCGATCCTTGGAAAAATAAACTTTATATACTGTGTTTGACATTTTTTTAATCAATGTTCTTATAATGTAAAACAATAAAAAAATATACATCAATTACTTTAATAAAGACATAGCATGGTTTTGAAACCAGTGATTTATTATAATTAGTGTTCTGGACCATTTAATTTCCTTTCTTGGAAATGAAGTATTAAGCTCAAAAACTTTCAAGTGAAGTTGAAGCTTAAATCAATCAGCACCGTTTCTCTAAACACAGTATTTCCTCAATATATAGTTAAGGCACCGAGGATGATGGGCAGTCCTTTGCAAGATTCAGCTCTGTCTTGACTTGAAAACTGTCTCAGTGTGTTCTATGTACAAGTAGGATCTGTACATTACATTAAAAAAAAGTGATTCCTTTTACAACCTAACTACATCCCATAGCTCTTTAATTCTCTATTACACTATAAAATGGTTCTGAGATGATCAGATGCAATGTCTTGGGTTACAGTATGGACTACAGTTTATTTCCACAATGAATTATGTTTTGAGAACTGTTATTTTTGAAATTAGGTTAAGTGCTTCTTTTTAAGCCATGAAGTAGGCACCATTGAGGACTCATGAAGAGTTAACAATCAATTGTCCACAGATTGCTTAAGTCAGCAATTAAAGATTTTGAAGTTAATGCAATTTCTGTATACTTCATGCTGTAGGAATGTTTTTGACTGATACTTCTTTAATTGAAGAAGAACAATAGTGAATGAGATTTTTATGACAGGAGACTTGTTTCCTTTCCAATTTTGAGTTGTTTCCCATAGAAATTGTAAAAGAACCAGCCAGTCTGCTGGCCTATGAAGCATAAAAGATTTAATTGTCTCTTCTGGCCATGTTGGCATAGTGGATGGAAAACCTGCTGCTCTGGGAAAAGAGCCTGTGGCAGGGCAGGATACTGCTCCACTGAATTGTTTTTCGTTTTATTCTGCCTGACCCTTTTCTCTCTTCTGTTAAGACCCTGTGAAAAAATAGGGAGAGAAAGAAGGCAGTCAAAGCAAAGACATCAAGAGTTTAGCAGTTCTGTATGGAAATGTCCCAGATCTTCAGAGCTTGATAGATCAGCTACATCTGACTTAATCTGGAAGCTTTGCTTTTAACAGCAAGGTGATCAAGATAGTTAGGTGTCAGATGTTTGTATTTTTTTTTCTGACATAAGAGTGCTGGATGGCACTTCACTGGGAATCTTTAACTGTGGAGAAAATGTCAAATAAGATTACCTTCAAGACACACAAAAATGGGTCTCAGCTACACTGAGGTAAGCTATGCTTGCAGATATTTTTATAGTATGGTTTGGTGATTATAGATAACATGAAGTACAGATAACATCTTCAGCAGAAGACAGGTGATGTCCTACTTTTTTCAGAATAAATAGTCTTGAAATAAATAGGAAGAGAGCATACAAAGGGACTCAAATAAAAGAGATTTAAAATTAGAATGCATTTTTATTACAGGTCTATTTATTCCTTTCAACATAAGTTATATAAGACATACGTTTCAAAGGCATGAAAAGCTACAGGTTTCTTCTCAAACAACCAGAAGTGCAAACAGATAGAAAGTTGTTACCGTAAAACAACAACAACAACAAAAAAAACCCCACCAAAAACAAAACCCAAAAACAAACAAAAAACCCAAAAAAACATATTCAAACTAAGTGCTGTAGCTAAATTCTTTTTTTAAGAGTTATTGGGAAAAAAAAAATCTTATTTCCAAGGGAAAACATTTCCTAATTTTTACTCATATTATCTGAAAATTAATACACCATTGAGATAGATCACAATTACAAGATAAAAGGGATTTTTTCAGGAAAATACTTTCAAAAATATTGGCAGCACATCATTATCTTTTGTTATACTCTCTGAATTTTTCTTATAGAAAAGAAAGATGAGAAAAAAATTGAGAGACAAAGATAAAAAAGAATGTAACATTAGTATTTATTTCTGTTATTTCTTTGTACTTAATGGAAAAACTATGATAATTTACTTCATGAGTTAATCACTATATCAGAATTTCTCTATAATCCATAGTGTATATACAAAAGCAAAACTCATAGGACACAAGTTGTTTGAAGATGGAGTATGCTTTAAATTTTTCATATAAATTTCACAAGTTAAATGAGGACAGTTCTAAGTATTTTGTTTTTCTTAAAGTGTAGTTTCCCTCCAATTTATCTTAAAAAACAAAACAAAACCAACCTTGTAGAAACGTTGGAATCTTTGAAACAAAGTGAAATATTGTGGAATATTAAACATTTTCACTATAGCCACTATGCTACCTACCCCGTAATTGATTTTTATTGAGAATTTTTGCTTAAGTACTTTCTCTCTCAATGAGAACATCATTGCCAACAAACCTTACATTTGCCACAGAAATGGCTCATATTCAAGCACTTTTCTTTAATGACTGGAGACATATACCAAAGCAAGGTGGTATTCTACACTCTAATGAAATAAATGATTTTGAGACACTGTAATTCATAGAAATAGCTTAGAGAATAAATAAAAAACAACATACTGGAGGTACTAATACCATAATATGGTATTAATTTTTAATGCCAGAAGGTATAACTGAGATCACATTCTCTCACTTTCAGTGTGACACCTGTAAGTGACTGCAGATAAACAAGGCTTGGACACCATATTCCAATACTTTACCTTCCAGTTGTTTTCTAGAGTTCATTTAAATTATGTTTATGTCACCTAAGGACACTAGAAACTATGTACTGATGTGAGAAAGGGACCTGCAAGTCATGGAGTGCAGAAAATATCTTTGCAGGAATAGCGTTTCCTGCAGGTCCAGAAAATTATTCCTTGCTATTCGGTAGCTGTGAGTCTGCTTTTGGAGGACTGTGTCCAGTTTTTATTCCCTGGTGCAAGAAACATAGTGATGTGCTGGAATGAATATGTCAGAGAACCATCATAATGATTAGGAGTATGGAGCACAAAATGTTTAAGAGGCTGAGATACCTGAGCGTGCAGCATTTAAAAGATCAGGCTTAGGAAAAATATTAATGAAGTTTTATGCAAAGAAGAGGGATAGACTCTTCTTGGAGATGTGTAGTGATGCACAAGAAAATCTGGAGGAGTTGCAATTGCAATGACAGAAACTCTGATATTAGGAAAAATAAATCAGATATTAGGATAAAGTTTTTCACCACTAAAATACCAAAAACCACAACAGTATCCCAGAGAGGCTAGGGATGGAATCCTTATCCCTGAGGACAATAGATTTTAAATTCACGATTCTTAATACCTTGATCTATTTGATGCTGCTTGAAGTGAGGTCTTGGACTAAATGACTTTTAGAAATTCTTTCTAAATTATTCTATGATTGTGGGATACACTAGCCTAAGTGTCTAAATTAGGAAAAGGCTGTCTCTGTATATTTTCCTAGATCTCTGGAGGGGTTAAGAGAAATGCAGTCTAGGTGCCCCAAATGGCTTTCTGGAGAATTAAGTGTGACTCCTGGGGAAACAAAAGAAGACTGGGAAATGCATTGCCTTAAGGTAGGAACAGAGATTTTCCTATGCTTACTAAGGGAAGTATAGTGTGAGAAGGATTTTTTTAGAGAGTTTCCAACTCTCGGGCTTTGTCTGTGTCCATTATTTCAGAGCTTTATTTGGTATGTATATGGAGTGAGAAAATGAATGGAATATGGGAGGCATAGGGTATAGAACATATGATACAGAGGAGAGGAAGCAGTCTATAAGGGCGATGTTTGGAATTTAGAATCTCCTTTCCTGTAGTTGCATACAGTTTGGTTTAGAACTTCTTGAATTCACAAAAAAAAAATTGTACACTGCACATATATTTTTTTCTCTTACTGTGTGAATAAATCACCAAATAACATGAGATTTTTAATTTTTCCATTCCACAGGACTGTTATGTATGTGTCACAGATTATTGGTTGTTCATTTAATTTTGTATTTCAGGAAGAATATTCCATTGAGGTACTAAAGGAAGTTAGACAGAATCACAAAAGTGCAACAAAAATACAGTTTAAGTTCTGTCTGCATTCTGTTATGAAAAGAGTCCTGGCCATGTTTTTCAAAAGTATTTCTAATAATTACAATAAATGTTATGCATACACGGCCTAATTAACAGATTAAACTTCCTGATACACAATTAAGTTTACCATAACAAATGATGCACAGATTTAAGAAATGAGAGACCATTAAAAAAAAAGAGAGACTATATAGAATCTCACAGAGAACCTAAAAAATTTCCTCTTGCATTTTTTTCTGTTACATATATGTCCCTGCAACTAGGGACAGAGTAATTATAATATTCGAAAAAATGTAAGACTGAACTATTATTTGGCATAGTGCCACCTAATGATAGAAAAAATTACTAACTCTAAATAGGCTGAAAGCTAGCACTTCATTGATTGGGATCCTATCATCATTTCATCCTGTAGAATCCAGCATTCCAAACACCCCCCTTTTCTCTGGACTTTCCTGATTTCCCTCAATCAACCAGGATCATTTATTTAAATTGAACTGAAGAAGTATTGTGATTTCAAATATTTCATATGTTTTGAGCTGTACAGCACATCCTACACAGCAGAATCCCTGTAGGATCTTATTTCATGAAACTTGGGTCATATCACAGTAGGCAGTCACATTTGTAAGCTATCAAAAGTAAAAAGAGATAAAGCAAACTAAAATTTGAGGTATTTCTTGCCTGTGACAATACATACAACAAGAAATGGATGATGATGGACAATTCCTAAGTCCTCCTCTTACTTCAACTTATAAATCAATAAAAACATTTTATCAGTAACACTGAACTCTGTCCCTGTCTGAGTGGGAAGGAAACAGAACATTTTAACCCACAGATTTTTTTTCTTTTCTCCAAGGCATAGACGAATGGCACTAGTGACAGAAGGGTACTGCTCTCTGGCAGAGTTTCATTGAATTACAACAAAGAGAGAAGTGTGACCAGGGGCTGGAAAGAGGCAGCTGACTCAATGGAGACAAGGAGATACTATATGAAATTCTCACAGGGAAAGCTCTTCTAAAGGCACCAGACAATTTTCTTTCAAAGCAAGAAATCCACCCTGGAACTTCACCTATTTTGTGGCCTTTCACTTGTTGATCCTTTTACCACCTCAATGAAAAAACTCTTGAGATTATCAGTTTGCTAAAAATCAGAAGGTATTGATGAAAGGCTTTTTCATGCAATTAGTGATCTGAACTAAATGTACAACAATATAATTTTTACTTTCTCTTATTGGCTATAGTGAAAAGTTAATCCAAAATGGTTCCATATTCGTTAATAGAGAAAAAACGTGAATCATATCCCACCTATAGAGTGAAGCTCCTACAAGACTAATCTGTACATACCGTGTTTGGGCTTTTATCTTAGTAAATGTGTATGCTCAGAAATAGACTACTGTAAATTTACTGAGACTATACTTAAGAACATGTAAGTTTTTTCGAATATCTTGTTAGAGAATTCGCCTGTTCTTTTCCATATTTCTGTTTAATTTGTGGTGGATGCACTGATTAAGATTATAAACAGTCAAGTATTTTATTTGCTGATTTTTTCAGTGATAAAATAAGAAAAATGCACTTTACAAGGTAAAATTTCACTCTCATACACTAAAATTTACCACAGTGATTTTCCTATAATAAACATGTAGATTTTCTCATTTTGGTTACTTTTAAATATATTGTAAGTGTTCTACCATGGATTTCCTACCATTTTCCCCTAACACTTTCTGCCACAGAGTCACTTAAGAAAAGAAGTGAGACTAATAAATTAAGAAATTAACAAGGAAAATAGTGTGATCACCTACTTGAAATTAGCAGACATATGCCATGCTCCGTGGATGGCTGTTTTGCATCCAGCAAACCCCAGGTATTCGATGCAATCAATCATTCTATTCTTCAAATTCTTTAAATGTGTTGTATTAATAGGCTAGTGATTTTTTTAAAAAAATTTATTTCTGATGCAATCTTCTTGGTTTATATTGTACCTCAACCCATAAAGCTGTACTCAAGTATGCCTCAGACTGAAAGATTTTTTGGAGGGACTAAGATACATTTCTTGCCTTATGTTTACTCTTTTGTCATATAGCTTTTTCTACACCATAAAGCCAAAATGCAGCATTAAGAGCTAACCATAAAAAATGGAATGTTTCAGAAAAATCTCCACAAATGTGGAGTCATCACCACAATAAGAAAGGAAGTGCTGCTATTTGATAGCATATATGTGCACTTCATTAACAAGTAAAGTTAGCTCCCTAATTCTCACCTAGCACAGATATTACAAAGCCATATTATTACTGCTGATTACAATAGATACCTCCATAGCAGTAAAAAGAACAAAATACAGACCTGAATACTGATACAAAACTGTCCATATAGTTTATTGTAAGGACAACCCTTTGGCTGTGGCCCAAATTAGCTACACTGTGAAAAAAAATTACCAGTTTTAGTCTGGGTATAATATTAGTACTGAAAACTTGCTTCTTACAGTAATTGTGCAAGCAGGCTTTTCTTTTTTTGTTTGTTTGTTTGTTTGTTTGTTTGTGTTTTTGTGGTTGTTTGTTTGTTTGGTTTGGTTTTTTGGGTTTTTTGGGTGGGTTTTTTTGCTTTTTTTGGTTTTTTTAAGTATTTTTTTGGTTGTCTGGTTTGGTTTGGTTTTGTTTTTTTGATAGTTCACTAAAAAATTGAACTCCATGAAAAATTTGTTACTGTTTTGGTAAGAGCTCAAAACCTAGTCTATTTTATTTATTTAATTAATGGACAATATTACTTTCAGAGACATTGATAGAAAGCTTCCAACAGGAGAATCAAAAAGAAAGAAAAAATCTATTACCTATAAGTTACCTCATAGAAATTGATTACATTGAAGTGATATGTATTACTGCAATATTATTTTTCAACAGTATCTATTGCACTTCACTGTCATTTTTGCTACTTTCTGATCCTGTTCATATACCCCAGAAACTAGCACAGGACATTATTCTGCCTCCAGGATAAAAACATTTTCTTTTTGGCACTCTAAATCTCCCCTCCAAGCCAAGGAGGGACTTAAATCTAAATCTCTTTCTGAACTGGATGAGTTAGCCATTAATCTGCTTTGTTTAAAATAGTGCACAATAGTGGTTACAGCTTTTCTTCTGCATGTGCTGTTTTCTAAAAAGCAGTTTTTCCTGTAAGAAAATGCATATTTTGACTTTCTTTAGACATTCTTTCCACACCAAATAGGTCTCTTCAAAGCCCTCTGTACTGCAACCTCAACCACGAGTAGTTGTAAGTGCTAAACTGTAATAAATTTGAATGGCCTTAAGTGTGCAATAAACACAATGGAAAGTACATAAATTAGGAATCTGATAAAACAGAGGCTTTTAAATCCAACTTCATCCAAAATTTAGGCAAGCAGCTTAAACAAAAATTGTCTATATTTCCTTTAGAGTCCTAGATACCTGTCTTCAAATAAATTCACTTGGCGAGTAGCTGAGAAAAATGTGCAAATATTAGATGGTTAAATTAAATTACATCAGTCCCATTCCTTTAAAAAAAGAAAAAAACATCGAAGTATCTAGTAGCTCCAGATGTACTGGGTGGTTCTTGGACTACAGTTTTGAACTCAAGGTTTCAGTTCTCTCCAACACCTTCTTTGTTTGCTTAGTAGCATTGTCACTAAAGGATAGAAAAATATCTAAAAGTGCTTACAGAATTAGATGCAAACATCTAATTGAAGGCTTCTCACCCTTTTTGTACAAAACCTAGTTGTTAGTGCAGCAAGTCAGGAATCCAGGTTTGACCTAAGGGTATTCAGAACTACAGCTTTCATGATGAAAGGCTTGAGCAGCTTCATGGATCTGTTGCTCTGTGCAGAAGGAAATGAGCAAGATGGAAGCCCAGTGAAATTAATATTGTCGATGGCTACAACACACAATATTCAAGTATGGGACTCAGGTCTCTAATTATTTGTATTTTTTTGTTTGGTGACTGAATGATACAAACATGTAAACAATTTAAACAATGGAAACCAGGGCCCTCTTATCTTGGTTGAGAGTTCTACTGATAGAATTTGCATTCTTTTAATTACTTTCCCTAATCTTATGATACTTGCATTATAATTTTGACAGCAGTGTGACAAGAAAGATAAAGAATTCATCAGCCTGATGATAGTAATTTACAAATTAGTGATGAAAATTTCTATTCTGCTTGAATTTTTTTTTCTCACGGCCTCCAGACTAGCAGCCTTTATCCTCTTACATAGCTCCAAGTATTCATTAGTTTAGAGGCAATTGATTATGATAATTGTATCAAACACTTTTTGGGGTGTGTTAGGAATACTGAGAACACAGTAAAGTAACCAAAAATTAGGAAAAGTTTACTGCTGACTAACTGACAAAACTTTAACCTTAGTAAAAAGAATCTTAGTGGTAATGGATTGGGTTCTGAGGTGCTTATCTTTTATCAAACGGCAGCATATCTTGGGCATGACCTGTGGCAGAAAATTACGCAACAAAGACAAGTTTTTATGTAAAAATTGTGTTCCTATGTACCAGAGAGGAATAGATTATAGGTTAATATTGGTTCTTTGATTGTCCCCTTAGTTTTAAGTATGTTAAGCTGGAATAAAATCTAGTGCAGGTAATTGAGGTTGTTCTTCTTGAGATGTCACCTGGATCATCATATCAAGCTAAACTATTTGCCTTTTAAATTTGCATACAGAACTGATTTGGGACATTAGCTTTTCCGTGTAAATTGTCAATATACTTCCAAATATTAAAGAGTAAAATTAACTATAAAATTATAATTCATTAAATTGACTCTAAAATGTCATTCATAATCCTTTGTTGTAATGTTCCAGTATTCCAGTATAAGATTATACTAGTTTTGTATACAGTAACTGTAGAAATAGTTTACCTGTGCACCTGCTGATCAGCTTTGTAAGACAGTAGTTGACATTTGAAATTGTTTGTTTACACCGGAAATTTAAAGGTGGCAAATATCTATAGATATGTCAGCTAGCCTAATATAGAATAGAAAAAAAAAAAAATTAATGAACAATTTGGAAAATGGATGTGTTGGAAAATGTGGGCACTGTTTAATGAAGAACCATGGGCTAAGTTAATTAATTTTTCTCTGAAGAAAAATCTAGAATTCTCAAAATTTATTTACATGGTTTTTTCAAGAATTTTTTTTTTCAAAAGCAGAGCACAAAAAGGCCCACAAACATAAAGAGTAAATTATCTTTCATGAGAAAGGAAAAAATAAATTGCTATTTAGAAAAACCACACAAAGCTTTATGTGGTTTGATATACATAAAAAAGCCATAAACATCTAGTCTATGGAATAAATCCATTTGTGGAACTGGGCAATATAAATTTTTTTTCATTAATCTTCAAGGCTTAAATGGGACCTTCAGCAAAGTCTGTTTTTTCATCATGCAATTTGCCTGTTTTAGAAATCTTCAGTTCTAATCATTGTGAGACTCAAAAAAGATCAAATATTAGAAGTATTAAGATGTCTGTTGAAAGCACACTATTTCTACCTAAGGATGGGTTTTGTTTTGTTTTGTTTTTAAAATTTTAGGATTCAATAGGTGTATTCATTTTAGACAGCAATTGAGACTGTAAATATAATAGTGATATACCTTCTCAGGGTTTGGAAAATTTGTTGTCTTTCTTCTCAAGATAGCTTTTATGGAAACGACCTTCACTGTACTGTTTTCTGTACAATTGCTATTTCAGAGATACATATATGTCATCATACGAAAGAATGAACCATTTATTTTGTCCTGTTCCTTTTTGATGGTGGTTTTGTAGACAGACTTGAAAATCGATGACAGCCAAACTTTCATCCAAGTGTTTGATCAATGCCCCATCTGCTGTTCTCAGAGTTTCTCTTTGCCTTTGTGACCACTTCTGTCAGAGTAGGTGTATACACCTGTAGTATTACCAAATGTTAACCCATCAATTTAGCAAGACAACATTCCCAATATGACATTGCACTTGAAATTTAAAATGTAAGTATTAGATTCTTCCAGTAACCAATTTTTTTTAATCAATAAACTAGAAATTTATGTTTATGTTAAAAAAATACTGTTTCTTAGTATTTAAAATTATTTATATGTGCTCAATAAATCTCTAAAACAGGAATTTAACTGCAGTTTTAATTCTGGAAACTTCAGGACTCAGGTTGGATTTTCCAGTTAAGTATGTTTTGACATCAAATAATTTCTCTGCTCTGCAACTTTTAAAATTTAATACAATCTTTACAATCTCTAAGCACTGAAGCAATGCTATTCTTATGTCTTCATAGAACAGAGCAGTATCAGGAGAAACATACCCATTTTTCAGATGGCACTTGTTATTAAAGTCAACAATAAAGCCCTAAACTGTTCTGATTTGTGTAACTTCTGTCTTTGAGCCTATTTTGAACTTGATGATAATAGAAGCCTCTGTCTTCAATGAGCCACACAAAGAATTCACATGACAGTGATTTGAGTTCCTGCTGTTGGATTAACTAAATTAATTTTAAGAACTTTTATCCTCTTCTGAAATTCCCACCATTTATGCAATTCCCTTCACTTCAGGAAACTTTAATTAATAGCCAACCCAGTACGAGCCAGTGATATGGGTCTGTATAGTGACTTACATTATATAGACTTACATTGGATATTGCCTCCATATTGCCTGAGACTGACACTTCAGAAAAGCAGTGATTGCAATCGACATCATATAAGAAGTAAACAAACCTATTTCAAAAATAATTTATAATGTGAAAAATATTTTTGTACAATTTTTCTACTTGCTTTCTAGAAGCAAGTGGAAAAAGAAAAGGAAAAATGGACAAATCTCCTTAAAAACTATTCTCTGGAGTAGTTTCATATCCATCTCTATAGATGTTCTACTTCTTGCTTTATCCTTTAATCTTTTTCTGTGAACAGCTGTAGGTTTAAGTCTCTTCTGAATTTTTACCAAGGAACAACTTTCAATGGTACTTTGGTATTTATTTAATGACTTCGGAAGGTTTTCTCAGTCTTTTTCTGGAAATGTACATTCCTTCTGAACTCTTAGACTACAGTGTAATTGATAAAGGTGAAGTAAGTGTCTGTTTTTATTATTTTCTTTCTTTGAAAACTACATCTCAGCAATCTCACCTTTTCAATGCTCAGCTCAGTCAGAGATGGACACCACTATGGTGTGTCTTGTTCTTTGGCGATCAGGTTGGTCAAACAAGAGTGATGTGTAGCAAGTCCATGCTAAGTACTCCTGATAACCTTCATCTCATTGTTGTGGATAAAGATGCCTTTTAGAATTAATATATTCTGTATGAATAGATGAGATAGTTCTTGTAATATTTTTAATCATTCTTCAAAGATTGGAGAGCTTCGAAGCTTGGAGTTCCTATTTTGGAGGTGGAGAGTCTCGATAAAACATGGTTTTAGACAAGACTTGAGACCCTGTTTAAGAGGAAAAAAACACATGATTTTTAGCTTTCAGCTTTTACCTCTGCTGTTTTAGTGGGACTTAAATATTTGCTTAAATATAATAAGAATTTTCAAGTGGTTTTCTTTTCATTTGGTTTAAAGATGGCACTTAGAAAATCAAGATGAAAGGAGTAAAATTAACATTCAGAGTCCCGCCTATAAAATTATGTATTAAATGTAGACTATATTTTTACATTGAGCCAACAGTAAGCAAAAAAACAAAAAATAGCAATAGCTCTTCTAGTCTATTAAGCAAAACTATGATAATTGCCACTTGTTAAATGAAACTTGCCAAACTTGCCAATGACACATTTGTATTTATAATGAGTAAAAAGGTAAAAAAAAGGAAAAGCCCAACTAAACTATGCCATATCTCTGAAAGACTAGTTTTCCCCAACACTTTCTAGGAATAATGGAGCGGAATTGTATCAAAAAGATATTGTCCACATGCCCTTGGAAGTTTGTGTGGAAGATGAAAATTAAATTGACAGTAAATAACAATAGCTTCTTGAAATTTCTTATTCTTTTTTTTTTAAAGGGATTTGCACTAAAAAGTTTGAAAACAAACAAAATTCACAATATCATTTCTTTTGTTATTTGATTGCTTTCTGTTGAAAAATAGGAGGAACTTTTACTTCCTCCTCCAAATGAAAATTCCATGACTTATAACAAACCATTCAGTGTAAATTCACCTCTAATATAAACATAATTTATTCAAACTTCTTTTCTGAAAAATCCATAGAGTCTACTACATAGCCAAAAGTACCTGATAGTGTTGTTTAAAAGTGTTTTGTATTAAGAAACCAAACAAACAGTAGTGATAAAATACTTGGGACCTTAATGTCATGTTTTGACAGAAATGACTGTAAACCTACATATGCTTCCCATATGCTGCATGATGTATATTTAAATAGGAATACAGGCATACAGGAAGCTTTATGCTGTGCCAATGGTGCTCATTATCACAGTTATACATCTGGAACACATGACAGTTTTTGTTCATTGTATTAATGGATAAGGTTATAAATCACAGCTTACAGTCACAGCTATATGTACTGTGGATGCATGGATCTTTGGCCTGGGAGGCATGATATAAGTACTAAAAATAACATGACCTAAAATAATAGTAGATGGAAGACATATTTGCTAGAATTTAATCTACTCACTCAATTTTCTGCTATTTAAAATCTAATTAATGCAAGGAATGTATTGTAAACTCACTAAAGCTGCTAAATCATATGAAATAGATTAAAAAAAGTGAGCCAGACAACAAACAGCAAATAAAATGAAAAAGGACTGTCCATCAAGTCCATTTTTATACTGTGCTGATGTACAGTATAAAAAATTAAGATAGAGTTTGCAATTTTTGAACCTGTCAGTTCCATTACTAGCTTGGAATTAGCTGAAATGCTCTCATTCAAAGAAGAGCGGTCAACGGCTCAATGTCCAAGTGGAGAACCAGTGATGAGTGACATTTCTCAGGGGTCAGTATTGGGATTGGCACTAATAAACATTGTTGGTGACACTTGAGTGCATGCTCAGCAAGTTTGCAAGACAACACCAAGCTGTGTGGTGCAGTCAACATGCTGGAGGGAAGGGACATCCAGAGGGACACTGGCAGGCTTGAGAGGTTGGCCTGTGCATATCTCAGGAAGTTAAGCAAGGCAAGCAGAAATACGATCTGTGCAGAGAAAAGACCAAGAGCAGCCCTTAGGAGAAGGACTTGGGGGTGTTGGTGAATGAAAAGCTCAACATGAGCTGGCAATGTGCACTTGCAGCCTGGAACTTGGGGTGGATTAAGAAAAGCTTGTCCAGCAGGTTGAGGGAAGTGATTCTGCCCCTATACTCCACTGTAATGAGGTTCCCAACACAAGAAGGACATGAACTGGTTGGAGCATGTCCAAAGGACATCACAAACAAGATCAGAGAGCTGGTGCACCTGTCCTATGATGACAGGCTGAGATAGCTGGGGCTGTTCAGTGTGGAGAAGAGAAGGTTTCAGGAAAACCTTTTAACAGCCTTCCAGTACTTGAGGAAACTGGCAGAAAAGATGGAGAGGGATTTGACAATATGTACATGTAGGACAAGGGGTAATGGCTTCCAACTGAATGAGGGTAGATTTAGACTAGATACTGTAAAGAAATTCTTTGCTGGAATGTGTTCAAGGTCAGGTTGCATGGGGCATTGAGAAAGCTGGTCCAGTTGGAGATATCCCTGTGCACGATGGGGGGTTAGAACGAGATGACCTTTAAGGTCCCCTCCAATCCAAACTATTCTATGATGAATCCCTGTTTGTGCCTGTTTTGGCAATGATGATTTTGCAGAAGCATCTCTTCATTTTACCTTGCAGTAGAGGCAGAATGTGTGCTGTGAGGTTTATAATATCAGCATTTTTGTAACACTGATAAATATTAATATGATAATATTAGATATGCACTGTGTGAAGCTAAAAAAGGAGAATACATTAAAATCAAAGTGAATTATATTAGAATGCTAAATCTTCAAATCAACACTGAGTCCTGGGCTAGTATTCTTATATAAGTCAGTTGTTATAATATTGTTAATTTTTTTTGAGGTGACTTCTATTAAACTTGAAAACTGTGGAGGAGGAAAACTAAGACAATGAAACAGAATGGCAGCAGAATACTTCTCAAGTAAGATTACACAGCCCTTTGATAAGAATCAGAATATTGTGTTCCTATCTGCTAACAGCATATTTTTCTTTATTACAGCACTTGAAATATCATGGAGAAGTTCAGCAGAGTATGTATCAGGGCTACAAAATATGAACTGGGCTTTGAAAAAAATATGTATCCTAGAGGAAGATGACTTATAAGACACTTAAAAATGTGTTACTTTTAACTTATTATTGGCACTTATTATTTTTAATAATACTTATTATTTTTAATAGCTTTTTAAAGTGTTCAGATAATAGATGATACCAACTGATATTTTTAAATTCCAAGATGGTGGAAAAGAGGACGTAATTCAAGTCTTACAAGGAATAAATCTCAAAACAGGATGTCTTTATCTATTTGGATATATGAATAATCCAAATAAATGACTAACTTATTAATTATTCCTACCTCATAAATTAGAAAGTAGTCTTACCATGATGTGAATCTGCATTCCCAGCTCCAATGCACTTAGTAGAATTATGCTTTGTTTCTTTTCCTGTATCACAGAATCAGAGAATCACAGAATGGATCAGGTTGGAAGGGACCACAGTGAGTCAAGCTCTCCAACTTCACTGCTCAAGCAGGGTCATCCTAGAGCACATAGCACAGAATTGTATCCAGATGGTTCTTGAATATCTCCAGTGAGGAAGACTTCATGACCTTAACCAGTTCCCACTCCATCCCACTGTCCACTCATCTGAGCCACAATTCTTGACTTGGCCTGTGAGGATTTCATGAAAGAATCTCACTCTCTTTCTTTTTTTAAATAATGGAATGCTTTAATGTTTGAGTTAAATTTATAGCATAAATGTAAGGTGATTTGACAAAGCAAAATAAATGGTGAAAATTGCAATTATATTACTTTAAGTTTTCCTGGGACAAAGAAGAAATGTTGAATAAGGAATGTCTCCTTTGCAAAGTTCTTTTGAAATTAAACAAAGCAACATTTTTAATACTTTTCTTTTTCAGTATTTCAATGTATATAAAAATCTGTCATAATAAAGCCACCTATCTTGTCTTCTTTCATACAGTCCCTTCCTTTTGCCACTGTGCTTTGAGAGCAGTAGATGTACCAGCAATTAGCATCTCATAGCCTCTTGGGATTTTGTGTCCTTTTTCTTTAAGAATAAAGAAAATTAAATTCTGAAATTACATTTTCATCCAGACTTATCCCAAATTCATCCATTTAGCTTGTTCATATGAAATGGAAGGAATTCTAGAGTGAATGGGACAGACTATGGTGCTAATGAACACTTCTGCCTTTGCCAGCCAAAATTATCTGAGAAGATCCCTCAACTCGTGGATAGTCAAAATCTATTTTTAAGGGTTTTCACTTTTGTGAGATTTGTAAACACAAACACAAAAATTGAGACAATGTAACTAAACTTCATAATTGACTGGAAAAATATTGTAGGTTTTGCAGAGATAAAGTACAAAGATAACCTGCTCAATAGGCAAATTTATTAACATCTTAGAGAAGGCTTCAGATTTTGGAACTGTAGGTTGAAAACAAAATGCAGAATGTTTAAATAAGCAAATTGCATTAATAGGATAGTTGTGTTAAATGAGTTGCTTTTATCAGGTGAAAAAAAAGGAATAGAACTGGGGAGCTGATTTATATTTGTAGTGATAATTCAACGAGATTGATATGTTCTTTTGTATTTCAGAAGAAAGCTCTGAGAAGCATAATTGATTAAAGTGGTTTTGATTCAGATACTGTAATGTGACTAGAAGCTAAATTATTTTTTTAAAGTATTCATGTCTAGAATATTTGTACCATAGTGTAAAATTTTCCTCACTTGATGTTTTCTGTCATAGGCCCTAGAACATTTCTCAATTTTATAGTTACAGAGATTTCCTGGATAATAGTTCCAATAGAAGAGAGACGAGTCTAAAAGAGTTCCCCAGTGCATCTGAGGAAAATGAACATCATAACTGTTTTGGGATGAGTGATCATATGAAAACCCTGAGGCTGTTCAGATTAGAACATTTGAAAATAGAGTAATTATTCAAGATGACTAGTAGATATTGTGTTCTTTTTCTTATTTTTCACTTACATTTTTTTCTGTGCTTGATTTCAGTTCAAGATTGATATCTCAATTGAGGTATGTGTATGGGGGCAAAGTATTTAAAATCACATTATGGTTAATGGCAATGTAGTCAATAAAGTAATTGGAGAAACTCGGATGGCATGTAGGGGGCACCTTGGTTGTATTCCTTCAAACTTAATATTTTCATTGTAAGGAGAATTTGGTTTGGCTAGAATCTTTTAAATTACCACGGCTAGAAAAAGCCATTAGCAGTCTAAATATCTTATATATATGCTCCTGAATTAAACATTTTTGTGTAGTTTCATCAAAAATCAACTCTGTGAGCTCCAAGACCCTGCTAGCATGAAAAATGAACTGCAGTTTGTAGATACAGTTGGGACATTTGTTGCTCTTTATGAAACAATGTTAATAATTTACTTGTGGTGTCCATCATTGAAACTATGGCAGAGTTCTAATTTACTGCAACTAGCTGTGTTGACCAAAATAAGGATTGAGTAATCTAAACAGAATTTTTAAAGATATTTGAGACACTCTACTGTTCCTTTGATATCTCTAATTGCTACAAAATACTGTGGTTTCTCTAAAAGGTCTTATGCCTTATTTACCTATTCCAGAACTGTAGTGCCAATGCATCTCATTACAACTTAATCAATATACATATCATCAAGAGGATAAAAGTCCCCTTGTTTTAATCTGATTTCTGGAAAAAATTAGCATCTATTATCTGAGTCATAAATTGTTATTTATATTAGGAATTTGAAAACAAGATATAAAGAAAATATTCTGTATCTCTTGATTTCATTTTTCTTAAAGAGAAGAAGACATGACGTTGATTTGTCAGTGGTCAATCCATTAGTTGGAAGACCTATGTAGCTTTACCTAACAAGTGGTATTATGTAAATAGAAGATATAAAAATAGTTTGAAGTTGTATTCAGTTTTGAGGGAAAAAAATGCAATAGTAACATTAAAAAATTACAATCTTCTTACAAGGACATCTTATTGCACACTTCCAAATATGCCTTGTTACACAGTTCACTAATGGCATTTCAGACCCTCAAAAATGTCAGGAACTTCAACATTGAGTTCATATGAGTTTTGAACTCAAGAGAAAGAGGTTCCTGACAGCTTGAGATCATTAATTTGCAGGCTATTTGTCAGTTGCCTGGTAAGCAGATGGAATGTACTCATCAGGATGCAATTTAAATGTGAAACAAATTAAAAAGAAAGAAAATTTAAAATTATGTCACCAAGCTGGGAGGACTTCCAAATACTTCTAACCATGAGAATTTAATAGATCAGAAGCTGATTACAAAAAAAAAAAAGGCAATACCCCAAATGAAATCACTTAAAAAAAAAAAAAATCTAGCCTCTATCTTCATTTTGTGAGCTTTTCCATAGAAAGTTCTAGCTGATTACTTAGTTCAGGATAGGAAAAGGCTTTCAGTCATGAAAAATAGCTTCAAGATATAATCCTGTAAGAAACAATATATAGTCGAACATGTTTTCTTACTTTGGTGACTTTTTAAGCTTGATACTTTAAATCTGAATCAAAAGCACCGTTTTCAGTATGTTCTCTATATTGGACAAAGGATAAACTAGCTTTATAAAATTGTTTTAAACATGTGTGACTCTAAAACTACTATGAAAGTAGTTCTCCAGTCACAATTCAGAAAAAGTCTAGTCTTTTTCTGAATTGTTCTGATTTAAAATACGGGACAGTATCATGATCCAATACTCCTACGTAAACTGAATTATAACAAAATCATGAGATTAATCTTTTCAGTCTTCAAGATTTTTTCACCAGCATTTGATACGCCTCAGGACTGATACATGGAAGCTGAAGTATTTCTGGTAGTCATCTTTTTTTGACAGCTTCTGTTTGCAGTTTGTTGTCTCAGATAATAGTAGAAGAGGGTATCATGAAATATTGGAATACATACTAATGGTGCTACATGTAAGGATTTATCTTTTTTATTTTTTGGTGTAATATGTAAGATTATTTATATTCTGTATATTCTTGTGTATGTAAGTACATGTACTTGTGAAAATGTGTCTATCTCCATGTGTTTAGTTAGATTCATACATAGATTCTTCTGTTATTTGTCCTGCAATATATCTTTTTTAAAACAATATATATATGTATATATTAGTCACAATTTCCAGCCTGCTTTACCTCCTAAATTAAAATTTTACTCATGTGATTTAAAGGGAAAAATCCTAATGATAAAGTAAGGTTCTTTCATGCTTCTTGGTCACATTTTGTTTCGCTTTTCAAATTTGTATTACTATTCATAACTCTAAACATCTGGTTGAACTGTAAAACAGTGGCAGTTTTTCATTTCAGTATGTCATTAAGATATTACACCTGAATTTAGTCACTCATCACAAGTAAAAAATGTAATTCTTATTAAAGTCAAAATCAGCTTTGGGATTTAATCTTTCTTGATTGGTTAGAACTTTTACAGTGTTTATATGTGTGATGAAATTAGATCTAATTTATCCAGTTTGATGTATCTCCCCAGTCACATTTACAAAGATGGAAATATGTTAAATGAGTCACATAGATGAAGAAAAAATATGTCCCTTAAGAAATTCCCATTGATGTATATAATTAAGTGTCTTGTTAGAGACAACTCCAGTGATTTTCTTCTGCTAAAACAATATTTTCTCCTAATTTATTCTAATTAAGCGGATTGTCATGAGGTCACTTATTTGGCTGCTCATCATTCTTTGAAGATCTTTCTATGAACCAAACACAAAGTGGCACAATTATTCCTGTCAAAGCCAAGGCTTTCCACTTCAATATAAATGTATTGAAACTACTCTTTTCTATTTCAATTATTTCAGCAGAAAAATCACAGAGCTAGTCATGTCGAGTGCTGACTAATTTAGATAGTGAACTGTATGGCACAGGCCGTAGAGGAGGGAATATCGTGTGTGGCGCAGGAGAACCTCAGTGACAAAACAGAAGAAATGTTGCACAAATCATTCTTTCCCAGGATGACCCCTTTTCTCTGGGCTACTCTCATGCCTCCATCCCTAGGCCCCAGGTTCACAAAAGGGGATAGTTTTTCAGGTGATGATTGCCAGAGAAGGACAGCCTCCAGCGCTGGAGCTGCAGCAGAGGGGGCAGCAGCTGCCGGACCCAGGGCAGGGGTTAAAGCTGTGATACCCAGCCCAGGCCAGGGCAGCCTGAGCCATCTCTCCGAAGGGTCAGCACCAGGACCAGGCCATCCCACTGACAGAGACAGAAATAATGCTTACCAAACTACAAGTGATGTGTTGTAGGTATCCCTGAAGACCTCACGATACAAATTATGTGCGCTTGAAGGCAGAAACTTAAATTTAGGGTTATTGCAGTTAGATAGACTGATTTCCTCTAAAACGTTTGCTTAACTGAAATGGGTTTCTGTGGGCTGCTTACCGGCTAAGCAGCAGTTCCCAGACCAACTAAAACAGTTTGTGGGTTCCTCAGTCTCTTGGCTGTGCATGGTTTAAGGCTTGGGTTTAGGAAGGTGTTTATTCCAGTGTAGTCCATGTGGCAGAACTCCCTTGGGCCCTTGTGCTCTCCTTTTTCCAGGGCGCAGCCTGGGAGGAGGAAACTCTGGGCCAATGAGGGAAGGAAGGGGATGGTCCAGGACAGGGTGATACCAGGTGAATTTTGGGAAGAAGGGTGAGGGTGTTTTGGAAGGGGTAAACCAATACAGGAAAATATATAAAATAGAGATACAACTTTGAGAACCTCAATCATGCACCACAACACTTAACTTGCAAGTGAAGTAAACTGAAGCGCTAGCAAAAGGAAGAGGAAAAGAAAAACCAATCTAACAAACGCCTACATTTTGTTGCCTGAAATTTTTAAAAGATTGAGAATCCTCCATCTATTTGCATTGTTACTAACTGAGATTGTTTTCCTGTATATATGTAATTTTCAAATGGAATAATTAATCTGAGAAAGAGTAAAATATAAATATAATGAACAGATGTGGAAAAACTGAAAAGTATTGCTGAAACTGTACAACGTATGGGTAGGTCTTTTCTATTTAGCATTAACATCCTTGTTTTTGTTAAGGTGTGAAATTGTCAAAAGAAATATTGGATGTCTCCACTGTGAATAAAGACATATCCTCTACATTGAAATTAGGGTGACATTGGTATATAACAGCAGCAGAGCAGACTAAATTTTTAAAATATCAAATATTTTGTTATTAGGTTTTGAAACAAAAAAAAACCCTAGTTGCTTTACCTACCTCCTGATTGAAGAAGCAAAAACATCAACAGTTTCCAAGAATTCTTTTTGCTGATATAATCAGATTAGCAACTGAAATATTAAATATTTAAATATTAAATATTAAATATAAATATTAAATATTTAAATATTTTTGGATACTGACATGACCAAATAGGTTACACAGCTGTTCAAGGATTATTTGTTATCAGATTTTTCATGATGAATCAGACCAAAAGTACATCATCCTCATCTATTGACTTCTAGAGTGTTCAAAGCTACATATATGTAGAACAGTACTGGAAAAGGGCCAGCCTTACTTATGGGAGTTTAATTCAACCTTCAATTATCTGTAGATCAGGGAGTTTCTGAGCCAGATGTAGTATCTGTGTGTTCACAGTCACAAAATTGATGTCTTTTCTGTGACATCTCTTCCCTGCCATCCCTGGAGCCCATACATACCACAACATTCTGTAACATTGAATTCTACAACTTATCTAAAAATTATGAGGGGATTCCTCTGCCTTTGTTTTTTGGTTCTTCAGTCTCTATAGGGATAGCTAAGGTAGCCAATTCCTCCACTCTAGAGACTCCAGCTTTATTTGATGTCCCTGTTACTGCTTAAAAGGTATTAAATAAGGTATTAAATATAACTTGTTCCCTGATTTGTACTAATACTAGTTAGTGCTACTGATCAATCTGAGTTTTAACAACTCATTACACTTCAGAATGGAAAATCTGAAATCGAGGGGAAACAGAGGACAAATGAACTTTTAGTTAAAGGAAATTTAGACTTGCAAACATTTATTAACTCAAAAAAATTTCTAACAGTAATAGATTTGATTGTATGAATTTTACATTATGAACCGAGTCTGTGTTCCGATTGACAGAGGACTCATAATGATTCTTAAAAAGGAACACTCAATTTTTAAAATATCCTGTATCCATTGTTTTAGGAGATGTGGTAAAGAAGTGGTGAAATAATTATTTCTTTAAGTGCCAGCATTGTTTACTAATTTCTTATGATCTTCTAGTGTAAACATATCAATAAATGCATTATTCTTTCTCTCTCTTTGTGTGTTTGTATTAGTTTCCATCTGGATTCAGTGAAATTCCTAATAAAATAATTTGTGGAGATGAGCCAAAATACTATTTTTACTTCAAAGCTGTAAACTCATTATTTGTCTCTGGCTGGTGTTTCCTGGTTCATAGGGAAAAAAGGTTTCAAAAATTTGTGATGTTTTTTGTTAAAATGCTGTATTTGGAATTTTGTTTTATTTCTAACTAAAGAGATGAAATTGGTGTTTTATTCTGCTTCAGTACATCTTTTTTAAAAGACATTAAACGTTCAAGGAGATCTGAAGTGCCACAAAATCAGTGTTAGGGGCTATAGATGGAGAGACAGCAGTTTTTATAGTGCTTCAAAGCAAGAAAAAAAGCTATTTTTTTTGAAGTCAGTGCATTCCAGACTACTGGCTGCAATTTAGCAGTTCTTTCTAGACAGCTCTGCTGATCTGGGACCTGACCTAATACCCATAAAGGTTACTTGTAGTTTGTCAGTGTAGACATTAGATGAATTCTGTTAGGATCTTTTGCTGTGGAAGAGAGCCTTCAGATTTAAACTGGCCGTCTCTGATAAACTGCTAAGCAAATACTGGTTACATTATATAGTAGGTGAAAAGAGAAAGATATGATCAAAGACAGCCGTAAAGAAAGGCTGGGTAGAAAAATAACTATAGAAAATCATGAAGGTATGCTGTAGGGCATAGGTGAATTGAGTCTATTGATTTTTATATGTTGCACTATAACTTCTGTTCACAGCTAGATGGTGTTTCCCAGTACAGAGTGAGCTATTTGCTGTCACACAATCGAGTGTAATTTCTTAGTCATTAATGTCTGTCATATTTTGTTGAGTGAATTGGACACTAGAACCAAGATCATCATTGTTTAAGTTGCACCAAAACACCCTATGAGCTTTCTTAATTAAATGGCATTCTACCATCATTGGTAAACTGTACTGACTGAGACTCAGAACACACACAGGTTTTTGAACACACTCTGTGAATTCGTACTTTAGCAATTTAACAACACTTTTCTGAGGCCATTATCATTTTAATTTAAGCTACAAGATCAAGGTGAAAAAAGAATATTGTAAAAATTAAGGATTTCTGCTTATTTATTTGAACATATTGATTTTGCCAGCTTTTAAAAATAATTAAGATTATATAATAAAGCTTTCTTCTCAATTTCTGCTTTGGATTAGTCTCTAGGGTGTTTTATTCCTACCACAGGTAACCCATTTACATCCTCAGGTAACCCATTTATACATAATTTAAAAAAGGGTGTTGCTTTTTTGTTTTATTTTGTTGGTTTGGGTTTGGTTTGGTTTTTTTTCTATCATATATCACATTACCTTTGTTTCAGCATTTGCTCTGGTTGCATAGCTTGCATGGTGCAGTAGAAAAACATCACTATCTCATATTTTGCATTTCCTGACGTTTGAGTAACTAAAACAATGTGTACTTTGCAAAGGTTTCCAAAGGCTGCCTTTTCAAAAAAGGTTCATTAGATAGTAGCTTAATATACTATTGTTATTTTAATGGTACTATATATATTTCACAACTGAAGAAAATTTTGACATTTTAAGAAAGGATAAAATTCAGCAATTAAAGTTGAATCATTAGGAGATGTTGATGCTCTAGAGTACCACAATCTATAGCAATGTGTCACCACCAAATGTAAGTGATGTCTAATGCCATACAAAGAACTCATTATTACCACCCACTGTTGCCTCTAATGTACCACAAAGGTATTTATAAGACTATTCTCTTAACCTCATGTCATTTATATAGGAATACAAAATGACTACCACATTCAAATACATGCAATCATAATTAAGACAAGAGAATAAGACCCCTGGGGGATTTACTGAAACACAAATTACTTACTTTTTTTAAAACGGGAAAAGATGAGTTCAAGTGTAAGATTGCTATTTCCCAAGGAACCAGAAAGAAGAACATAAAGTGCAATAGACAGAATTTCTGCTATTAATATTTGCATTTTTTCATATGAATAAATAAATAAATGAATAAATAAATAAAAAAATAAATCTTCAATATTTATTTATATAAATATTACATACAAATGCCTAGAGATACTTTTTAATATGCATATATAAATTCAGGAAGCATAGCTGCTAGTGTCATGGTCTGTGTCAAAAAGGAATTGCTTGAGAGGCTTATGGACTGGCTATTAACATTGTTCACTAAAATTAAATAAAAAATATTATTTAATCTCCTCAGGTTTGTGAACACACTGAAATGATAACCTTCTGGGTAAAAGAATATGCATTTGTTTAGAGGCTTTCCAACATGTTTTCTTTTAAAACAACAACATTTGCCCTCTTCAGTTACACCAAAAGAAAAAAGTCTGTGATGAGGAAAGAGAAATATGTCTGGACACAGAAGAGTTTTAAAACTAATGCTAATGTTTAAACATCTGTCTTTAATATTTGGACTGTGATCCCACTGCTCTTCAGTCAGGTTTATTAAGACTGCTTTCTGTGCTAAATTCTTAGGCAGGGTTATATTATTTTTTGAAGAATGAGGTACCAACTAGTTACTGCAGTGCCTAAGCTCAGTATCTAGGCTCTTTGCCACATTTCACAACCATAATTCTGTATATTAATTTTGCTTTGTGCTTTAGCCCAATATCTACAGGTTTGAGAACTTCCTTATTAGTCTATTCATAACTGAATACTTATATTTATTTGGAATTAAAAATACTTCAAAATATCATGACACTGATTCGAAGTTGTGAAAAATTGAAATACATAGATCCTTTTACATGAAATGATATTACTTGCATGTCTTCCCATGTGGGGGAGATGTTTATGCCACATGTAAGTCCCTTGCCTTGCATTGCCTTGCCTTTCCTTCCCATCCTTTACCTTCCCTGACTTGCCTTCCCCTGCCCGCCCTCCAAAAGATCATTTCATAATTAAATAAAATATCATTATGAGTCTGTGTATGTGAGAAATTTCTCACCCTAATTTTGGCATTTTTAAAATGTAATTGTTGACTTCTTGAAATTATTTTTTCTGTTTTCATTCACATGTTGATTATATGGGTTTATGGGTAATAAAGCTGAAATTGTTGTGAATAAAGTGTTTCCAGATCATTAAAGTCAAACAGAAGAGCAGAATAATCCATTTCATATATTAGAAATAAATAAATATTAATTTTAAACTAATTCTTCAATTTCATCACAAAAATTTCCTTGAAATGTTCATAGAGAAGTATTTATTGCATGACATTTTCAATTCACAGCTTTTCAAGAGATAATGAAGACCATTCAAATAGTTTTGTTCATATTCACGCCTATTCCCATTTCTGTTTTTATCAACACTACAAGCATTCTCGTTTTTCATGGCTTCAAATTCTTCATGGTACAATGAATAGATAGTCCATTAAAATTATGTTAAAATAACAGAGAAATTTCCATGAATATTCATAGAGTTAATTATTATTCTTGCTTCTTGATTGTGAGAAAACATGCAAAAGTTTGTTAATGCAGAAAATAATGTAAAAAGAGGGTTTGAAGTAGGAGTTTGTGTATTTTAGCTGTAGTTCTCAACATTTAAGCTTCTATTCAGGATGAGCTATTCACAAAAATAGTGCCAGCTACTTTGAAAGAGGGCCAGGGCAGGGGAAGAACAAGAAGCCCATCAACAACAAAACTAACTATACATCATTCAAATAAGATGAAAGAATCACAGGAATATTATAAATCTTTAGACATTAGATACCAGTTTAGTAATAACATACTTCAAAGGCTTAGGTCTTCCTTCCAAGTGCTACAGTGACCTTCAGAAATTGCTGAGGTCAGCTAAGAGGCTACAGGAAAAAGGGGGTCAGTAAAGTACTAAAATAATATCTGAAGTGAGCTCTGATCTGCATGAGGAAAAGGCATCTGCTCAGCCTTACCTTACAAGCAGTCTTTCAACACCCTTCCCATTTAGAAAATTTCTATGAACAGGACAGGTCCAACTTTAATTCCCATCTGCTGGGTCACCCAGGCCGTGCCCTAGCTGCCATTCAGGATGGGACCTGGCTGCATGCTAAAATCTCACATGTATTAACTTCCTTCAGAAGGCAAACAAAATATTCTGGCAGGGTGAGTCCTTGCATACAATTTAGTAAATGATGGGAGGAAAAAGATAGGGAAACTGTACACATTGTATAGCATTCTTGCCCTGTCTCTTCAAACCTTCATTTTGTGCAGGACAGAAGTAATGAAGATGCTAAAGCTTTTTTGTTCCTCTGTACAACAAAATACCAGATACTTGTAACAGACACTGCAAAAAAGAATTAATAACATTGCCTATTACTTGTGTGCATGCAAAAATGTTGGTGTGTTTATGTACATACAGTTAATCTGCTTCCTGTATGGATTTTTGCTGGCCATGGGTTAAAATATTTTCAATAAAAACATCTGAAAAAAAAAAAATAAGGTCTTCATAAGGAGTTGATGAAAATATCAAATGAAGAAAATCCAAAAAAGATTTATGCAGATTGTAATTTCAGTGTGAAAAATCCCCTTTGCCTCAAGATATATCAGTGATCAGTAGGCTTTGATACACACTTTTTTTAAGTGCTTCTGTATAATTTTTTCTGTTGCCAGACTAGTGTTCCTAGTCATTTTATCTCTGTAGTAATGAGAGCTTTTCTTAACTAGGTCATCTAATAGAAAGTGGAATTATCTTTCAAGACAGCTTTTTTGTTATTGTGTGCTGACAGGTATTTGTTTATGATCCTGCAGAATGACATCACACAGTCACCATCATCCACTCCCCAGTTCCTTAGCTCTACCATAATGTAATACTGGCATAATTTTCTGGCTCCTGGCACGTTGTGTATCAGTGACATCACACAAATGGACTGCAAAACATTAACAGGTCAGAATTCTTGTGTGGTTTTCTGATGTATTGAAAATGATTTGTCTGCCTCTGAGTTTGTCACTGCACTCTTCCTGTAGAGCCAGTGAAAGAAACAAGTTTTTTGAAAAAGAAATTCTTTTCATTTAGAATTAGGCTTTTGTATTTTTTCAGATGATTTGGTCATAACACTACACTTCCACTGACTGTGCAGAGAGGAACAGACTGTTAAGATGACTAAACATACATGGACACCAATACTGGAAATTCCTACAGTTAGGTGAGGTGTAACCTATCTAGATCCTCTTTATAGGGAATGAAAATGTATGACACTTCAAGGGAATGATTCATCTTTTCTCAAAGTAGTCATCTACAATGGTGAATAGATGAATCGCTGAATCATACTTCTGTTTTTCTACATGGTTTTATTTCACTGAATTCTCAAAATGTCCCTTGGGTGGAAATTATTAAATTTTTCTCCTATGTGTCCAAGTAATGGTTAGAGTCAATTTGAGAAGAGTATTCAAACCCTTGTATACAACCATTTTTTTCTCAACTTCTCTGATTCAATTGTATTTAATTATTTAAAAAATATTTTCATTTGTACGTAAAAAATATTTACTTATATACTTGGATTTTCTTCATGCATGCAGTTATAACTCTTTCAAGAAGATAGTAAATATTTCTTAATTATGTATTAATTATCTGTTACTCAATACTACACTTAAATTAGAAAAAGTAACGGTAACATTGATCAAAATTGGCACAAATTAAGCACAAATAAAATTTTTAGTATTAAAAAAATTGTGTGCATATTAATATTTAACTTCAAGGGTCAGAGAGGACCTTGGCCTGTATTCTACTGTGGTTCATTGCAACCATTTTTGTCAATTATTTGTAATGTTAAATATAATCTATGTCAAAAATAGTCAATATCAGACTTGTCCTGGTACCACAGGTACCAGAAGTTTATTATATTCTGATAAATGGCATAAACATAGAAATAAATACATCTTTTCCTTATTTAATGAATATTTCATTAGAAGTGTATCCAAGATGAAATTCTGTAAAATATTCAAACTCTACTAAAATACCAATATGTCTTTTACATCAATTATTTTTAAGAATTCATTCAAATACTTCTGACTTTTCCCCCTAACAGTTGTTCCTCCCCTGACAGAAGAAAGAATAAGGCTTGTTTCATTTGAGATAGACAACTTGTTTTGACATGCTTTTCTTGTTCCGAACTGTAGAGTGAGGGAGGTCCTTAAAACATATTCCAAAGAATGTTGACTTGCTTTTTTCAAAGTAGTAAGAGTCTTGTAGAGAGTAAAAGACTGACAAGTTTTATTGAGACCATGACAGCCAGAATTTCGCCAAGAAATATGACCCTTAATCTTGGGGTATAATATTGACAAAACCTCATGTTTTGTGTTGAAATTCTTCCTTCTAGATGCCTAGTAAGTTGATAATTGCCATTGAGTTTGCTCTTTAGCTGTGAGCAATAACTTGATAAAAATTTATTTTCTCATGGTGAGTAAAAACAGAAGCGACACAGCAGCTACCTCTTGATTTAATGTTTAATGAAAAGTTAAGTAGGCAAAATTACTGGGGAAAAGATGCAGCAAAAAGCAATATAAATAAGCAATAATAATTGGCATAAATAAACTGAATTCTTGAAAACTCTGAGGGAGATCACAACCTATTGATCTACATCATTTAATAAAAAGTTACAAACAAAATCTGGTTATGTGTTTTATATGAAAAATACCATAGAACAGAATTCTAGACAAGACAATACTATGCAATTTTTGTTCATATTATAGAAATAAATATAGCAATATTGCTTAAATGACAGTGCTGACCATTTTTTTGCCCATAATCTTACTTAATTTTCCATAACTGCTTTTTCTACTTTCTTAAAATTTTTGAACCCATGTTCTTTTCTCTTGTAAATGTGATGTCCTGACATGGTAGCACCTGCCTAGCCATACATAAATTATAGGTTCATCACATACAATTATTCACAAAAACAAGATTGAATAGTCTAGAAGGGTTAGTGAATACAATTATGTCCACAGAAAAGGCACTTTGGGCTGAAATGCCAAGACATGTTGCTTCAGAGTTGCAATGAAAGTGATAAATCTAGTATAATTTAAGAGCTCGTTCTGAAAACCAAATAGAAGAGAGCCTGATTCAAAGTTTATCTTACAATATGTTTCATCCCCATTTAATGCTCATCAAGGATCCTGAAGGATAAAATTAAATTGATTCTGCACTAAAATTCTATGATCCTTAAAAAAATTAGTGAAATGATATCACACTGATCATATTTAGGGCACCATACAAAAGGTTACATAATTAAAGTACAAGTTGTGTATTTTCTAGTCTGTATTTTTAGCCACGGGAAATCTTACTAAAACTATATTCTGAGGAAATCAAATATGATCCTGCAGTTTTACTACAGAAAGTTGGTGGTCATTGTCCAAATTCCCAGTATCCAAATTACTGAGTCTTTTTACCACAGATACGATGTAAAGCAGAGCTTACATTGTTTTACTTAGGGGTCCAAGAATGTTGCTCGATTGACATGCCAAGGATCCATTAATGTGAGTATGTGATCAAATGGTCAAGAACCACATTAAATCAGTTTGGCTTAACCACGAAATTTTAGCCATGGTTCATGAAACAAATATTTGCATTTTTCTCAGCTGTATAAATGGTTATGGTGAAAGCTAAGGTGTTTTACCCATGGGTAGTAGTACACAGATACATAGATGATGAGCTAGAACAAGCTAAGTGTTTAATGTAACAGTGGTATTTTGATGGAAGAGCTACAATGCCAAAAAACAGTAGAACACTGAATTGGACATTAATTTGAGAGAGAAAACAACACCAAAAAAATACCCATCATTAACATAAACACAGAATTCAAGAATCTGGTTCACTAATTAAATGAAGAAATGGACAACACAAAAATAAAATTATGACATGGTTCAATTAGTAAAGTGATCTCCTCTGGAAAGTTCAGGAAAATGAGATTATTCTAAGGACCTATTTCTACTTTGATCTTAATGGCGAAAGTCCAGCTGAAATCACTGTGAGCAAAAACAAGTCCTAAACAATGAAAGAAAGAGTCTGGCAATATTTCAGGACTCCATCAGTTTTAATGATTCATGCAGTGCCAAGTGTTTGGGTATGTGAGACTGAAAAATAAACAGTTTCTCCTCACATATTCCTACTACAGGTATAGACATTTAGGAGAGATTGGAACACATTCATATGCCTACAGTAAATACTGTTATCATGAAAGTTTTCCTGTTTGTAAAATAGGCTAATTAGTGTAGAAATATACTTAAGTGGGAAAAAATATCTAAGCATATAACCAAACCAAAATTTTGAATAAATATTCTTCTAGAATTTATTGAGAGAATGACATATTTTTGTTGGCTTTCACACCAAAAAAAAGCACACAGTAATTTACAAAGATGTAACCTAAACAAAAGAAATTTTTCCTTTCAAAAATCAACAGTATCATAAACAATGAGAAGGTTGGCAAAATTTCTTTTGACACAATGAGTGAAAAAATAAACCCAGTTGTAGAATAGTATATCTGGGCATTGATTGGAAAAACTCCAAGTTCATTGAACTAATGATTTCAATGAAGTGAGTTTTGCATCTTTTGTATATATTATATATTTTGTATATGTTGGAATACTATAATATATATATTTGTATGATTATTATATTTAGGATAATTAAATTATGTCCAAAATTAGTATCCACCAGTAGGAGATAAAATGTTTATCAGATAAGTAATTTATTCAATGTGTGGCTTTTTTTCTCAAGAAAATATTATTTAAACCTCCCTACAGAATATTTTTTGTCTTCTAAGGAAGGAAAGATGAACAATATGGTCAGGATTATTATTATTATTATTATTATTAACCCATTGAAATATCAATGAAGAATCACTTCTAAAAGATTTGTCTCTAAAAATAGTAGAAAGCTTTTATTAAGTCAAATCTCTGTTGCAGAAATAATTAATATCTGCCAAAAATTATATTGTCATTCTGTTATGATAACTCACATATCCTAAAAGGAAAAACTGTGGTCCTGGAACTAAGAAAATGAGCTTCCTGTTTGGTTAAAATAAAGGCAGAATACGTGACAGGATGCTATGGGTTAACAGGTAATATTTCCTAAGAGCTAATATTGAATTAAATAAACCTCTGCTCTGATTTTATATAGAAATTCTGAGGAAGGATTATAGAAATACTTTTTAAGGATCGTATTGCTCACCCAGGAAATATTTTGCATTATTAGTTCAACTCTTTCTTATTGTTTTAAAAAATATTGCAATTGATTGATTGATTAGTCCTTTCCCTTATTGCTGCATCCTTCTTACAAGTTGTTCTGGGATGCAGTTTAAAGATGGAAAGTCAGCCAAACTGGCATTTTCCTCATAATGAATTTCATTGATATCTGCCATTCATTTTAACTAATCAATAATAATTCCATTTTAAGAATATTACTGATTTTACTTAAAAATGAATATAAGGTATTTCAAGCTTAAAAGAATTACCTTTTTTTCCAGTTACATTGTTTGGTTTTTTTGTGGGTTTGCAAATTTTTTTTTAATTTGCTGGTTTTTGTTGGTTTTTTTAAGGGTAGTTAGGACAGGACTAGACTCTGAGTGAAATAAGTGGAATAAGTGTGTCCCCAATGACATGGGAGGGGCTCAAAAGGCTGTTTTTCATTCACCATAGTAATACTGCTTTAGTATTTCACACACTCATTTTGGGTGACATTTTAGTCAGTGAAACTGATATTCTGCCAGACTAAGGATTTGGAGTGATAGGTGGAAACACCAAAGCTTTGCAAGTTCTGGAAAAGATAAACCGAAACCAATGGCATATGTTACATTGTATGACAGTTCAGATGCCACATCATGATTCAGTTTTCCATGCACCAGGAAGCCAGTGCACTAGCCAGAGTAAATCAATCAGCCATCTCAAGACAAGCCATTTCTTGTCATAAATCCAGAGCTCCAAGAATACACCAGGATGGAATTTAGGGGAATTCACAAAGTCCTGCTTATAATTAACTTTAGGTTCAAAACTGAATTAATCAGGTACCTAAAATTATTGTTATGCTTATTGTGAGAATTGCCTTCCCCCTTGAGTACACAGGCAAGCAGTCTTTGGGATTAATGGTGTTTTGTTGGGATCAGCTTTCTAGGGTCTGAATCTATCTCAATTAAACCAACTTTACCCTTCCAGGAAGTACTGCTCTGTTATCTATATCTTAGAGGTAAGCCTAGTCTGATGCAATTGGCCTCTTTTTTTTTTTTCCTCAAATACAGTTTTGCAGTGTTTCAGTGGTATCCATGTATGGATATATAAGCATATATCTTGATGTGTGTATATATATCCCCTAAGAATTTTGTGTGCTGTCACATTCTGTGAATCTCTTCCTATTATTTATTGCTTAAGCATTTTGCAAGCAAGAAAATAAGTGAACTTTAAACCTTTATATGCCCTTTCACTTTGTATATACAGTGAAAATTCTGGATTTTTTCTTCTAGAGATTTTTAAAACTGTGGGGGAAAAAAAAGAAAAAATAACATAAAGGACTTTATACTAAATTTTCTGGGTTTGTTTTATTTTTAGCAGCAATAAATGTTGAGACCTGTTGCCTTAATTTTAATAGTTTTCTTAGAAATTGAGCTATGCCTGTATTAAAATTATCTTCAGTTAGCTCATTTATAGGCAAAATATGTATTTTATGAGTAATTTATAAAAAATACCCCAGCTCATGAATATTGAATATAGTCTTTTCTATTCTGCTACTCTCCTCTCATGCTCAGCAAACAAGGCTGACTATATCAATGAATAGGGTTGTGAACTACCAAATGTGGGGTTGCTTTTTTTTCCTCAGGACACTAAAGCCTGTTTATGTCTTTGGCTTTGGTAGCTATAGAGTCTGCAGCATTATGTATGTGAGGCTTGAGTAGAATGTTAATGATATTAAGTATTTCAGACTAAATTACATCACAAATACAGCACAAGTTTCTGATAAGTGGTGGTTGAACTGCCTGGTTTTAATGCAGAATGCAAAATACAGAGGCATAGTCTTGCTGTTTGTACAGTAAATGACTACAGTAAATAAGTGACTTTGATTTCTTTGATTTGTTGAACAAAATGCAAATATATGCATAGACAGAAAGGTTAAACTGGGGGAGAGAGGAATAAAACAAAGGAAGAAAAAGGAAGAGAAAAGCTGCTTTTCAACCTGAAATCCCCACCCCCATGAATTTAAATGTGTTTCTATAAAATTTTAATGCTTCTCCAAAGATTTATAATATGCTGATGCCTTTTTAGTGATACAAATTCTGCAATCCCTAATATCATGATATCATTTTAAGCAGCTCTGTTTAAGGTTTCTGTCATGAACGGCAGCTTTCAATCACACTGATGAGTAGAGCACCTTGGTGAGTAGGTGACATTTTAGGCAAATTCACACTTAATTATCCTTTCCTGTACATGCATGACTCTTTCTGGATTTAATGATGGCCTGCTCTTTAGCATTTTTAAACTCAAAATTGTATTTTTCTTTCACTGGCGCAATGAATGTTTGACCATGCTGAAAATCTTATTATAAACTATGACAGGACTGATGACTAAGATCCGTAGAGAAGTCACAACAACACAACACATTCTTCCAGCCTTATCAATGTTAATGCTCAGAGCATAAATAGGAGGAAATAAATATATATCAGTCAAGGAAGAAATCTATATACATTTAAAAGTGTTTTAACACAATTTTTTATACAATATGTAAAACATTTCACTGTGAAAAAAATGTATTAAATCTTGGTTTATTAATCAAATTTCAACAAAGATGCTTACAAATTACAAAGCAAAGATAATTTATTTCTAATGAAATTTAAGAAGCTATAAAGCACTTAAAAAAACCTGAACAAACCCAAACCTGAATACCTTGTGATCTGAAGCTATTTTAGGTAGTTGACAGAAATTTATGACATATTGCCATGGCAACAATGAGCTACCTCAATAAGGCATTGCTTGTGAAGAGAATATTCTTATGATGCATTATAATGCTTTTAATTATTTCTCAAAAGTCTACATTTTGTGCACAAATTAAAATCTGTCCTTTTCTTTTTTTCCCCTCTTCTTCTTATTTCTTACAATAAGGTTATTTTTTTTCTTGACACTTTAAAGGATTCTACCCGTGATAACTTTCAATCGTGCTCAATTAGTCCGCTAGATGGAGCATCTAGCATTTCCAGAAAAAAGGGAAAAAAAGGCATTTACGAAGCTAATTTTCACAAATATGTGTTAAAGTCACTGAAAGTTTAGGAATAGAAGGAAGTAAATCACAATCAATTTAAACTACTGTCTACAAGGCAGTCTTTGATGCAGCCCCATTTACCAAAATAACTTATTTGAAGAATGATTTAAATACAAAAAAAATTTAAATAAAATAAATTTTAAAAAATCCACAAACAAAAAACAAGTAGAGGGATGGGGGCTAAAGAAGAGAAATGCTTTCAAGATTCTCCAGTAAGATTTCAATGCTTTCCTTCATTCTTTCAGATTTCATATGTTTCAATTTATATAAGCAGCCTGCAGAAATCTTTGGAAGACAGTTTATATTAATGCTGCAGAAGACTAATTTCTGTGGAAAAGAAAAAGAAACTATAACGAAGCCTGTGTAGACTACTGTGAGTGAGAAAAGGGGGGAAATATGAAAGATACGCTTCAATGAAAGGGAAACAGCAGTGGATATTGTACTGCCATAGGAAGGCTGTGAAAATCAGGCAGGAGCTCCAAAGCGTTCTTTCAGTTCAGTGAGCACTGAGAAAGTAAAGCTGAGCAGCTGTGAGTTCAGAGGTAGTAGGTCAGCACTGATCTGCTCAATCCACAGGCTTGGGCACACCAATGATGTGCATCATCTGGGAGGTTGAAATCAATAAGACACTAAGTAAAAGTTCCCTCACTGCCCCTACCTTTTTTCTCTTACCCCTGGACAAAAGGCATTTATTTTCATCAGCTAAATAAGAATGGATTTCTTAAAAGCTGGCTTCTGGCCAGGTTAATTTATGCATACGCAACTTATGCTTCACCAATTTACTAAAACCCATCATTTAAGGCTGTTCAAACGTGCAGCAGTTTAAATGAGGTTGGAAGCAATTTTACCAGACGATGCTGATGTCAGTTAAAAGCTGAGTATTAGCAAAATGGGAAGGCATCAATGGAGTGTATCTCCTACAGTGATCTGTGTTCCCCAGTGTCTAATGGATCAGGGAGACAGATATGCCTAGCTCATCGTCCTGTAAAGTTAAACTCAGATCTATTACCTATTACAGACATGTATGTATAAGAGGGCAAGCATTTTAAGTGGAATGAGAATTGTTTTGGTTCTGGCAAACATCCAGGGTGAGTCTGAATGGAGACTTTCAGGAAAAACAGGATGCAAAACTGCCAAGTATAAAAATGGCTACAAACGATAGTTTATGTGGGGAAAAAAAAAATTAAAAAAGCACACTCAGAAAACTAGACATATCAATCAGATAATGTAGGTAAAGAATGTATATCCTAGGGTGAGATCCCAGGAAAAGAGAATGCCGTGTTGTATTAAAGCTCTGGGAAAGATCTACATCAGTTCTGGATAAGAATTATCAGCTTCATGTGCTGATGAAAATGTAAATTCCTTTTAGATGAAGCAAAGTGCTCAGAAATAATTGTAAACTGCTCTGAATTATGCAGATAAATGGTTATTCAAGGCAAAAGTTTCTTCATCTGCAAATGGGCCTGATTCACACTGAATCATATTTAAAAAATCTTTTTCTGTGTTGGCTATATCTATGGCAGATTTTGATTTCTATTCCACGTTTTAAGTATGAGGAGACAGATACAAAACCACAAGATTTTTTTCTTTACAAAATATGAAGGATCTGTATTTAACTGTCCTATGGGCAAATAGCAGACCAAAAGAGAAATTAAAAAATATAAATAAATATTGAACAAAAGCTGTTTATTGCATGCTTGAAAAATTTATGATAAAGGTTTGAAATTTGTATTATACTATTAAATTGATAGTTTAATAAAATTATGTAGGTTATCATTGATGTATCTGACATTTGGATAATGATTTTAATTTTTGAATGCTTAGCTGCTGTCTTTTTGCAATCTTAAGAAGTAACAAGCAAAAAGATGGAAAGTTAGAGGATTTGCAAGGGCATGTAGTGACAAGAGAAGGGGGAATGGATTCTAACTGAAAAAGGGTAGGATTAGATTAGATAATAAAAAGAAATTATTTGTTGTGAGAGTGATGAGGCAGTGGAACAGGTTGCCCAGGGAAATTTTGGCTGCTTGATCTCTGGAAATGTTCAAGACGAGGCTGGGTGGAGCTTTGAGAAACCTCATCTTCTGAAAAGTGTCCCTGTCCATGGCAGGGGGCTGGAACTAGATTATCCTTAGATTATCCCTTCCAATCCAAACCATTCTATGATTCCATGACTGTTTCTTATCAACAGTCCTGATGAAACACCATTTTTCAATTCTTGTTTTACAGTATGATGCTTCTATCTATGCAATTGCCTGAGATGCACTTTTCTTGAAATCCTTCTGTTCTCCAGCTTCCTTTGGGGTGTTAAAAAAAAAGAAAAAATAAAAGGTAAAAACTTCTACTTCTGATTGTCTTTGTTTTATATATGTATATTTTTTTCCCCAGAAATTTGCATTGTTCACATTGTGATCAGTTTTTAAAAAAATTTAGTTGGGATATTTTCATTGCCTTCAGTTACAGCTGGGAAGACACCCCTTGAATCTAACATGCTGCTGTACTAATTCAATGAGAGGTTAGTTTAAAAGAATGGTTAATTGAGAATAAAATTAGTTACTTTCTAGAAGCACAACATCTGAATTAACTGAGAAGAATGTAACAATTTCTGGACTTTTTAAGCATGGGCTGTTAACTTCCTTGGCCATAATTGCTTCTTTGGAGCTATTATGCTCTCATGTAAATACATATTTAGAGGCATTTCAGAAATGAGATTATGGGCCTAGTGGACCATGGCTATGCCAAAGGATTTACAGCACATACTGTAATAAAGCTGACAAAAGTCATGTATAAAGTACTATAAGCCACTCTGAATGTCTTAGCTGCTTAACTTCTTCAGTACAACAATAGGCTGAGAAAGCACTATGACTTTGAAAAAACTTACATTTATATGAATCATAGAAACATTTTTGCAAGCTTTAAACTCTGTCATTGTCCCATATTCATAGGAACAATAGCTAATTCTGAAAGCTACTTCACATCAGAAAACCTACAGGTAGTGGAAGTTACATAGTAGAAACAACCTCAACAGCCTTCTCATATCAGATAGTTACTCTACAGGACGGTGTTTGGAAATGTAGGAGTAAAACAAGACAAGAAGGCAGTCTTAATAAGACAAGTTTCACTGCAGAGAAGAGGGCTGAGTTCACAGTTGAGGTGCTGTACTGGGATTATAGGTCAACAATAAATCTTAATATTTTCTGTATCTCAGAACCATATTATTATCCAAATGTGATAGTATAACATAACACTGGTGATTTCACACTTAATTTTAAGTTATATTTGAAAATTATAGTTAAGACATTGTAAAATATTTTACTATCTTGATACAGACTTAACTTACCAAATTAGAACATGGGATTTGACTCAACTGCTTAAATAGTCTTTTTTACTCATGAACAGTTGATTTAAATGAGTTTCATATGAGCATTAAGGTTTTTGATGACTAGGATATGTAGTTAAAATCACAAAGTAAAATTATTTTTGAAGGAAAAAAAGGTAATTTAGGAGACCATCCATTCACTGAGTACAGTATTATGTAACTTGCAGAAAATTCAGAAACTGATCTAATGTGTTCTAATAACGATAGTAAAGACAGTTTAATAATTAAAAAAAAAGGTTGATAAATAAAACAAAGTTTCATGGTCTGACTTTGGCTGGCAATCCACAAGTAAAGGGCATATGTAAAGGACGATCTATAGTTTGTCTTAGCCATTGTTTTAAGCAAATTGCTTGTCTAATTCTAATAATAATTATAAATATGTTCAAATTCATCATATTTACAAAAGAATTTATGACTATAACGTGGTGGATAAACATATTGAGAACTACCTGAGGGAACAAGTGGTTCAGGCTTGTCGAAGGTTTGCTATGTGCTGCATACTTCGATGATATCCTATAATGCAACCTGATTAGGAGTGCATAATATGCTAAAAAGTACAAGGCAGACTGGCAGATATAGGGGGTGATCATTCACTAAAATTTTTTGGGCAGTTTGGCTGCCCTTCTTAACTATCACTGATTCCAGTGAAGATGGCATTAGGCAAAACTAGGAATTTTTTTCAAACTCAAAAAAAAAATTATATAGACTAGCCAGATTTTTTTGTGGTTTTTTTACTGAATTCTTGCAATATACAGAAAAAATTCATTTTGATTTTTCTAGTAACTGTAAAACTCAACCCTCTGATTTGCAAATTGTTTCAAGTCAATAAACAAATCAAAGAAGGTACCTTCTCTAAACTCGTCTTACGCGCTGTCCAATACATAAGTAAGGGCAACTAATCCTTCTGATGTATATGTGAGTTGACTGCAAGATGGAGACAGTCCCTCCTGTGCAAGACAATATCATGTTTATCACCACTTGAGGAAGCTGAACATACACTGGTATGTGGGACTCCGTGAGATGCAGCCCGAAGTCCTGAAGGAATCAACTGATGTTGTTGTCAAGCCACTCTTCATGATATTTGAAAAGTCATGGCAGTCAGGTAAATCCCAGGTAATATTCCTGAACGAGTAATCAGCCCTGGAGCTGCTTTAGTACAGCTACGTCCATGGGATAAAGAGATTTGGGCTGGAGAACTGATGTGATTTTTATACATGGAAGATTTTTTTATTTCAGCCAGTAAACTACCTATGTTGTATTTTAGGAGGACTCTAATTCTACATTCTCTGAGAATTATTCCTCTATATAGTCCTTTTAAAGCCCAGATAAATTAACTCTCCAGGTCTGAATTTTGTCTTACCCTTTTTATCTTTATGTATTCTTAGACTTAAATAATTTTTCTGTTGCTGCCAGCTTATCCTTTAATATTTTTCTTTGAATATTTTAACAATTTAAATTCTTGTCTTTACAAGTTTGCAAAAAACAGCATCAAAAATTATTCTCAGGGTCAATATACCTTCAGGTGTCCTGCTGCAGGATAAGGAAATAGACTACAAGATCTTTTGAAAACTCATTTTTGTTTCATAATTAGGTGATCCTGAAAAATTGGGTAATATTTGAATTATTTTAAAAAATATAAAAAGTTGTAGTAATTCAAAATCATTTGTATTTCCATTGCATTAAATGCGCAAATTTTCCAAGGAGCTTTTGTTCTTATTCCTATTTTGTTCTTGAAATATGACATTTTGAAATTTCTCCCCAAATGACATTTTGTGTCATTATATATTTAGTTACCAAAGTAGTTTTAGAAATGACATTTAATTTCAAAATTATTTTGAAGCAATATTTTAACATGATTTTTTTCTTTGAAACTTTGAATTGAAGCACACTTTGTCTTTGCATTCTCTAATTAAGAAATCACAATGTTTCTCAAAATCTTGTTTCCTATGGAAAAATGTGAATTTCAACAAAAAAAACCAAAACATAACAATTTTGCCTCCCCCATTCCCCCAGGAAATCTGTATTTTGAAAGAAATTTAATGGATGTACTGATTAAGGACTGTTCAGTTCTTACTAATTCTTCATTTAATATTCCATACTTTTGACCCAGAAATGTGAAATCACAGCATAGCATATAGTAAGACACTAGGATCCATGTACATATGTGCCATATATGTATAAATTAATTTATGAGGGAAATGGCTCATTTGAGCTAAAAAAACACTTGATAATAATGTATTTTATAATGTATAACGTATAAAATATTTTATATCTGGAAAAAAATTCCACTTCCTTAGAGAAATGCTAAGCTTCATGCTGAAAACTGCAAAGCACCCTTCAATCGGTGCTAGGGTAGGAAAACTAAAAAGAAAACCAAAAAGAACAAATTCAAACAAAACCAACACACAATCAAGAAATAAAGCCCCTCGGACTGAAGCGCAAGGACAATATGAGAAAACCAGGAGGAAAAAAGAGGAGGTAATTTTGTGAGTGCTCAGCTAATGAATCCTGGTTTCCATGGATTTGATCTTTATGCCTGTGCCTAAGAGGAGTCTAATCTAAAGCTTTCCCTTTATCTGAAGTGTTTATGATTTTTTTTCTGTGTGGATTATATGACATTGAATAAAGGTGGTATTTATACTGCAGCTTTCTCTCAAGAACAGTTCAGCTGGGAGTGTATCCTCTATTTTGCTGTCATCTTTCACAAAAGGTACAGACACTTAATAACATTTTGAAGACCAGGAGTTTGCCAAATTTAATGGAGAATGTGATTGAAATTGTCTAGTTGTACAGCAGTTGTTTGAGGTGCAAACAGTCAGACAACTAACCAGGCAAACACACACCAGACTGTGATTATGTAGCACCCATACAAAAACATGTTGTAAAGATCCAAGTGGAAATGCTGGTGAGATAAGGAAAGAGCGAGCTTTGACAAACTGCAGCCAAAAATAGCTTCAATAGCTTCTTCAGTATTGGAAGCAGTCAAGTCCAGGGGACCAATTCTAACCAGTTTTTAAGGGTCAAATCTATGAGCTCAAGTACACACTGTGTAAGTCCTGCCTTTACATAAATCTACTGTCATGGGTAAGAGGAAATACTATGCTACCTATGCAATATAAAACAGAATTTATCTATTTCTGTCAAGACAGCATTTCTTATATCCAAAGGGTGAAAGGCAGCAGTATGAAAGAATTTCTATTAAGTAGTCTTTACTAAGTAATCACTGACCAGCATGACATCTTGTGCTGTAAGTGCTTCCATCAGTAGAATAAGTGACCAAGAGTATTATGAAAACAGAATAAATCTCTTTATTTTTGCCCAGGCTTACATTGGATTTTTGCAAATAAAACTTTCATTTTATTTAGATCTATGAGGGTTTTTTGCCCTTGTTGATGGACCAGAACCTGAAGAATTTTTGCAATTAGTTGAAAGGCCAAGCAACCATTCAAGAGGTGCATTTAAAATGTTCAGTTAAAAATATTGTCACACTACTTCTTCCTTCATTCATAGCAACTACCAAAAACAAGAGGAGCGGAGATGCTAAATTAGGTGAATAATCTCCTGAATGCAACCTGTATATGAAGCAACTGAACTTAGGTGTTTCAGAATATTCCTGTAGCTGGCAATTTGCTCTTACTTTTGTTGTATTGTTCAATCAAATAGTGAAAATAAAATGAAAATTCAGTCATTATTTTTTGGGGAGTAAAAAGATATTTTTCAAGTATCAGATTTCTTTTAGAAAGTTCACAATCAGTTCAATTTAAGTTTGCAGTCTCGCTTCAGTTTGCACCATAACACAATATTTCATTTTGTAGCATTGAGAATGAACCAATCTGCCTCTTCTATTTATCTGATAAGCATCTGTGGAGCTATGAAAAATCATGTAAATTGTTTGCCCTGCTTCTGTTGTGTAATAAGGCAGGCACTTCCAGAAGGCAAATTATCCCTAAGGCTCTTATCCAAGAGGGGCTGCCCCATGGGCATGAACATGTTTCTGCATTGATACTGAATAAACCTGGATGACTAGCTTACTCCACATGATTGTAAGGCAGTTAAAACTTCATGGCTGAATCTCATCTCTAGAGTTTACACTTGGCATGTGCATAAAGGAAAAGATGGATTTGAGGAGAGAATGTCTAGAGCCTACAAACTCCACATATAATTAGATTAATGAGAATTCTCCAGGTGTTCCATCAAAGAAGGAAATTATTTTTCTAATCCAAGTCTCCCAGACAGCACATGTAAGATTCTCAGTGACCTCAGTAGAATTTATATTATGGCGTAGCTTACAATGGGGTTTTTTTTGTTCATTTATACGAAAATATTTACACCAAAATGTAAAGTAAATAAATGAAAAAGGCATTAAAGATAGGGATTATTTTACCTAAGCTTATACATCAAACAATTAGTTATCTTAGGCTAAAATAATAATCCTGGGTACTTTCTGCAGCTTTGTGAAAATAAATAGACAACTGCAAAGGGTAATATGTCTCACTAAGTTTAGACAGTCATCTGGAGCCAAGAAGACTCTCTCCTGGATGTATCTATCTTTCTCCACTGAATAAAATGGAGCAGGCAGTGATTAATTCAGAATTCAACAATTTGCTTTTAGGAATCCAACTCAGGCAAACTGACCACCTGAATAAACTGGATAATTTTCTAACTTTTTTCCTTACCAGTTTCATTGCTGATCATTCAGCAAAATACCTATACCAAGAGCATCCTTTGTTAACAAAAGGGTCCTATTTCATAAACTTCTGAGGGAAATTAAAGAATAGCCTATAAAAGTGGAATACAGGGTTTCTTGCCCTCAACTTCCAAGGATGGAGATTTTTCAGAGATAGGACAATTTCCCACAAAGTAGAGTCCTTTTATTGACATCTGCATAGCACAGATGGCATCACCTGTATACTATTGAACAGACTTGTGGTCTATATTTAATGAAGATATTTAATAAGTCACGAAAAAAACATAACACCTAAACACAAAATTTAAAAAATTCAAAGTACTTATGTGAATCCAACATTTAGGATTGCATAATTGTAATTTGTTAACACAAATAATATTCATCATAATTTACAAAGTTCAGATTTATAAGGCTGCACATCAGTCCATCCCTATGCTCCAAAGAAGATTAATACATACCACCTATTCCAGATGCTCACTAAGTTTTAAAAGCCATCAGTGAGAAGATAAAATCTTATTTTGCTATGTAGAATATAACTTTCTCAATTTTTTGGAGAAGGGTTTTTACTCTTTTAATATGTATGTTTTAATTATTGAAAATCAGGCTGTTTTTTCTTGTTCTACACCTTAACAAGTGTTTGTCATCAATTGATTGCTGCTGCTGCTGCTCACCAATTCATTGAGTAAATACCCTTACTCACCAGCTGGAGTAGGAGGTTCTCAGAGGAAATCAAAATCCCAGCAAGAGGGATTAAAAACTATTTCACCTCAAAATATGTGTGTGAGTGGCATTCAATGCCTCCTGATGCATAATTTCTTTGTCACTAACCTTATGTCTGCTATAACTAAGCAGAACTATGTCTAGGTTGGACTTGAACATATCTGGTATGTCCTCCCATTGAGTCAAGGTTTTTATATTTTTTCTTGATCCCAGGGTTGCTTCTTGATGATAAAGCTATTGATCTGCTTTTTCACTGGTTTTTTGTTCCTCCATCCCTCATTTAATCTTTTTAAGGTTTAAGGCACTATGAAGAGCAAATTTCTTCGGTTAGTGTCTTTATTATATTCATTGCAAACATTTTTAACATTGTTTCTACTTCATGTTGATACAAAAATGCCACATTATTTGGACACATGGTTCTCAGTGCACTTCAGTACTGTATGAGTAACAACGACTATAACTGATTAAGCTAAATGCTTTTTGCACCTCCAATATGCTGGATAATTTTTAGCAATTTCATTAGAATAGGCATAAAGAAAACAAAACAAAAATTTATTAAAGTCTTTTATACTAGAGATCACTGGGTTCTTCCTAAGTCTTACATTCAACTTCTCTTATGAATTTGATAATCAAACTTATAGATGTTGTTGCTTTCTTCTCTGTGTATTGTAATTTGCCTCAAATTATCTCTATTTTTCTCTTATTTTCACTAGCCAGCACAGGGAAATCTTTTCTCCTAAGTAGTTGCTTATTTTTTTCTTGCTGATATGTTAAGATAGAAAAAGAAATCAGGTGTCATAGCAAATAAGGCCACATAGATAGCTGAACACCTCTTTGAGGGAGCGAGCCTCATCAGCATTTCTTTTTGATTATTGTCTAGAAAATAATTCAAATTTTTAGTGATGGTTTGCAACCGGACTTTATTTGTTCTCATGTTCCTTTATTAAAACTGTATCCGCAGCATCCCACATCACAGACACTTTTCCACAACAAACCTAGCTCTCTGATCAGTTCTATGTTTCTTAGTATTTTTACTTCCATACAAACCTTCTGTGTTGTGGATAGATAGGTAGGATAGATATACTATGTAATTTCAATTAAATGACTTTAAAAACATGCAAAATTTTGAATCATGTAATAATTCAGGTCTGAAGCAACCTCAGGACATCTTGAATTCATCCTCCCACTCAAAGCTGTCAGTTATGGTTCAGACCAGGTTGCTCAGGGCTTTAATTTCTTGGGTCTTCAACACCATGAAGGACAGAGACTGCACAACTTTTCTGGGTAACTGGCACCTCTGCCAGATTATCTACATGGTGGAAGAAGTGTTCCCTACATCCAGTCTGAAACTCTTTTTTTACAATTAATGCTCATTGTCTTCTGTTACTGCTCTGAATATTGACAAACTCCACTCCACCTCAGAGCTATGGTTTAAAGAGATTGTTTCCACAAAAAGGAAATTGAATAAATGGATCTATCACAAAACCGCTTTTACATCCTCCAAGCAAACACAAACAAAGGCTGCTAACGTCCAGGACAGTGTAGGAATAGTGTCACGTATTATGGCTATGCTTCAGAATATGAAACATATCAGAAAGAGAGTGTTTTTCCCAGGATAATTATCAAGCTATCTACATCTATCAGTTAAAAGGTCTAAATCCATTAAAGAAAGGTGGGTTTACAGGAATTATTAGCCTTCAATGGAGCACACAGAACATGAAGTAAACCTTCATGGTGTTGTCTATACATTCCTGATTTGGAATACGTTCTATCATAGAATCCTGTCACAGAAATCCTATTCAAGCTTGTACCACCACTTTCTGCATAATGAGATTTTAAAATTTAATATATTCACTATTGAACAACAACCTCAGATTCTACAATAACCAAAAGTTTAAGGGTACATTATAAACAGAATATATAATGCAAGTATCATTATATTCACATGTTTTGTAAGCTAGAGAATTTGATCTTTTTGAAGCTTTTTTTAAAGGCTCAAAGACAAGATGCATCTTCAACATGTTTGAATAAGGACAGACAAGTAAATTTATCACACATGCCAAAGAGATGTGTGGAATAAGAAAGAACAAAGGGAAGTCTATTGGGTGATACAGATGAATGCCCACTTACAACTGGTATAACAAAACAACATGACAGGTGAAATGAGTTTTTGAACAGCTGAGCAGTATTATTCTCACTCTTATTAATCCTTTTTGATTTTTTTAGACAAAATTTTAGATGTTGAAAAATATCCATAAAGTAAAATATTGTTTGGGGTTTTTTTTGGTTTTTTGTTGTTTTGTTTTGTTTTGTTTTTTGTTTTGTTTCATTTTGTTTTGTTTAGTTTTTTAATTGCTGAGTATCTCCATTAGTCACTTTTAAAGTTTATAAGGGTGGCCTTGGGGCCTTGGATTTCCTTTAATTTCTTCTACTTCAGCCCTAGGTAGAGGCAGAATTTTATCAGTTTACCATTTTGCATCTTCTTATGACCAAATACATAACAGCTAAGTACTGATAACTGTAATTCTTCAGTCAGTTCAGTCTCAAGCACTTTCATTACAAAATCCTCTCTCAAACTCTGAAACTGCTCTGCAATGTGAACTGGTACATGGTAAATGGGAATGATAGAAAGATTCATTTCAAAAGCAGATTTTCATAGCATTTTTATTTTGATTTTAAATCCCACTCCAACTGATGGATGGGGGAAGGAAAATCCCACTTTCACATGGCATAATTTTTGTTATATGAGTGTTCCCCTCTGCAGATACTGGTGGATTTTCCTTCTCTAAAGAGTTCAGGAATTCCTGAAACTGAGGATAGATCCTTGAGTTGCTTATCTCAACAACAAGTTTGTCCTACATCTTCACTAAACATAGCATTTCTCTAAATATGAGGAAACATTTAATTCAGGAACTGAGTAATGTCATTCTTCTTTACTTATCTTGAGCACATCTATGATTATCCTTTATGAAGGACGGGTTCACTTTTGGAGTTAATCTCCCAGCAGTCCTCACAGCCTGTGTTTTGGCTTCACAAATCTGCACTTTAGGATGTAAACTGGATTCATTTTTGAATAAGGCTAGACTGAAGAATGCCTTGAACATCATCTAATGTGTTTCAGCTGTTTAGAGTCATCTAGTCTATAGGAGCAGACTACAGCTAAACTGAAATAAAAATGTTCAAAAATATAGTGTGGATGCATTGCCCTCTGAAATAACTATTTCGCTCTATGATATTGTGTCACACTATTTCTTAATATAGACAGAATCATATCTGATTAAAACATGATACTGTCTAATTTCAATGGTCAAAACTAAACAGATGATAATATGATTATCATTAGAGTTAAAATAAATCAATAATTTGATTTAACATGGGAAGGATTGAGGTTTTCATGACATCCGTTTTTACTATATCTAAATAAATTCCATGTGGAATAAACCTCAAGCAGTGAATTCTCTACTGATTTCAAGGAATTCCCAGACATATCAGGTTATAGAAATACCTGTTTGTGGATTTTTTTATATATATGCTTTATAGAAATGTATCTCTCTATATTTAGATAGATGCACTTATTATAAATAAATGCCCACTTAAGATTTGTTTTTCCCTTTGCCTGCAGATGGAAGCAGGGCCAGCAGAACAGGTTGGTTGGTTGGTTGCTTGGTTGGATTTTTTTATTTCTACTTGTATTTCTTGGCAGCTTTTCCTGAAATAAATTTTAGTAACCTAGATTATTTTTCACTCAGTTCCACAATCGACAAACTAAAGAACGAATGTGAGAATTGTATTATTTTCTAGTACTGATCAGAAAAATATTTTTCAGTTCCATAAAAGAAAAAGAAAGCATGTAATTTCAAAATAGTTTGTTACTTTTCTGATGTAGAATCAAAATGACACTTTTGGAGAATGTATTTTTCTTTGTGAGAAAGTTATGATAGATATTCTCTCAGCCTACCCAATGCCCAGACAATAACCCACTGGCTAGAACATTTAACTTGGGTGTGGGAGTAACCAATCTGCTTGTTTATGACAGATTAGGTTCCCACAGACTCCATCCCACATAGCAGGCAAGATTCTTGTTCATCAAATTATAGCATCAGCCTCTTTTAAAATGTCAGATTCTTCTTTGGCATAGCTTTCTTTCTCTATAAACAGCTAAATGGAAGATAAAGTCTACAGTATAGAGATTATGGTGTTCTCTCTGATTCAAAGCAGAAATTAGATTTTAGGCTTTGTACGTCCCTTGAGTATTTTGTGAATTTTCGTACCTGAAAATGTCCTAGCCCTAAACAATGAATTGAAACATTTCAATACAGCTGTCTTACTTTATTTTTATTGTCTCTTCCTGAAAGTTGATTACTGTAAAGCCACCCTTTGATTGGCTTCTATTATATCTATCTGACTAATCTCATTGCTTATCAAAATGTAATCCATGGCCATTATGCCTGCATTATTTTTTAATGTTACAACAATGGTAAGAAAATGTATGTGAATATGCCAGTGCAATTCTCTCCAGAAAATAAAGTAGATCTGAGTTAGTAAGGAAGACTGGAAGGTTTATGAAAATGAATAAGTGATTATGCTAAACTTTATTAATTGGTATGTATATCACAATGTTTTATGTACTGATGTGATTTAAACATATATATTTTAGTATGTTTCACTGTGTATGAAAAATATGGATAAATAGGACAATAGGATAATAGAATAAATAGGAGTGCATAGGAAAGAACCATTATAAGAAACACTGAACAAAATGTCTTCAGAGCCTAACAAACATCTATATTTGAAAGGACTGTGAATCAATAAGAATGTGTTTCCACAAAATATTGTTATCACTAATCAGAAAAAAGAACAGAAATTCAAGGAAATATCTTACAAATGCATAAATAAACACTGCTAAATAAGTCAATAGCTAGTACATAATAGGATTCTTAAATGCACTGAGGATATGGAGAACATATGGAATGAAGACAAATTGCTCAGTCCTATAATTGTCATTTCCAGTTTCAGCACAGTGGTATTTGGCAGGAGAAAATTAAAAATTAACATGGAGTTATGATTAAGAAAAATAAAGCTAATATTAAAGAATACTGAAACTAAACATAATTCTTTCCAAAACACTTGTGTATGTCTTTTTTATTACTTGAAATGTCCTTGAGAGAGCTAGCTGAGGTGTGCTTCAAATATAGTTTTGCAATGAAAAACACAGCAATAAACTGCCACCAATTTGGGTTCAAAAAAAGCGCAAGAGAAGCCGTTTCTGAACTTAGTTAAATGGCAAGACAAAAGAAGATGAAAGAAATAAGTGGTATGTTGCTTAGACTTTTGTGTCCTGACAATCACCAAGACCTATTTTCAGCCTATTTTAGCACTGGCTTTATGTGTGTATGAAAACCAGAAAACCAGTAGTGTTTCCCTTCTTTGGGGAAGTTTCTGTCTACAGAACTCAAAGCGCCACAGAGGGCTAAAGCTGCAAAGTAATGATGCTCATTATGTGAGTTGTCTTGGCCAATGTTTTCAGGAAAAAACTGGGGTGCTGGCCATATTATGAAAATGAAGTCCAGGATGTCAGTAATTGTTAATGCATATTTATTTTATAAGTATGTCTTCATCAGGCAATTTAGTTGCCTGCTATAAAGAGGACTGCAAATATAGCAATTATTTTCTTTTAAAAAACAACAAAGCCCAGCAGTGTGAGGCCTGAGATCTTCAAAACACAAGCACTTGCAGTAATTTCTTTAATATTTAACTCATGTAGGGAACAACTGCCTGTCTCTCTACTTAAAAATCTTTAATTTACCCTTTTTTTCCACTGACATGTTTTTAAAACAGAAAATGCCTCTTTATGAACGAAGTGTGCATAGGAAATTTTCAGAGACAAAAAATCATCATATCATTACCATCACTTTTATGCCCAGCTAGGAAAAATACACTGACATCTTCTTGGCTGCCCTCCTGGAATGGTCTTGTCACTTTCATTCTCTGCTTGCAGAGGAAAAAAAAAACAAACCAAAATGAACATAAGCCTACAAGGCAGGGAGCCACACAAGCATAACCCACTTTGAGCAGAGGGAGCTGGAGGAAAGCCCTGTGCTGGCACTCCGGCCTCTGGCTTGGCACGAAGGTGGGGAGCCTGAGTGCTGGACCTGCTGCTCACTGCCTTGGGTGTGCTGCTTAGTCGTGTTTTCCCTCTGCCAGGATAAAAAGGCACCCACTGGAGTCTTCCGGCTTGGACATTGTCAAACCAGTACTTCATTGCAGTTTGCCCAGGAATAAAACTCTGGAAATACCAGTCTCAAGGAGAGTTTATTGTTTAACTTGTCTTTTTTTGTTTGTTTGTTTGTTTATTTTCCCCTTCTTTGTTTGATTTTAATCTTCAGCTGCCTTATGAGTATAGGGCTTAGTCTTTTTCTATTTTTTTTATTCTCTTCCTAATACATAGGAATCCTTAAATTTTCCAGAGTTTTGTTATTTTGTAAATTTTATTTTGTCTTGGAAATTTCTTATTTGTGTGGGTGCACACATAATGTTAACATATTAAAAGATATGAATGCATACAATATAAATAGAATATCTGTATATTTATTTATAGAACTTGTGCATTGATGAAGGCTATTATATCCATACACAACATCATGCAGTATCTACATAGTTCTTAAGGTTCAATGCTTAATCTGTCACAGTTAGTACAACTTTCGCTATTGATTTAACTGAGAGCAAGGTTTAAGAATGTTTTACTAAACCTGAAGAAATAATGTTTTCATTTAATAAGTAGAAACAAAATTTAGGGAGAGGGTACTTGTTTATATTGTACAGAAACAGAATACACCATACATTACTTGACACAATTCAAAATACAAAAATACGATGCGAAAATTTCCTCCTGAAAAAATATTGGCAACTCCAAATATTCTGGGTCATTTCACAACTTAGGGAGGTTTAGATTGGATATCAGGAAGAATTTCTTTGTGGAAAGGGTTGTTAAGCATTAACATGGGCTGCCCACGGAGGTGGTAAAGTTATCATTCTGGGAGGTGTTCAAGAAACAACTTGATGTGGCACTTAGTGTCATGGTCTAGCTGACAAGATGGTGATTGGTCAGAGGTGGAATTCAACGGTCTGAGATGTCTTTTGGCACCTAAATGATTCTGTGATTAAGGATTAATTTCAATACTGGTATTAATTGTAACACTAAAAGCAAAGAAGAAGAAGACACATTTCAAAAGGCAAAATGAAATGCTTAAGTCTTGATAACATGAAACATTTATTTAGAATGTGGAAAAATGGAAGAGTTTCAGATGAAAGTTTTTACAGAGTACAGCATAATTTCCTCTAAACTCCCAGTAATAAAAATCAGCTCGACTGGAGAGGAAAGTTAGATTCAAACTATGTCATTGTGAAGACATGTTCATATTTAGCTGTTTACTGTACTAAATATTTTTGCTCTATAGAGAAAAAGGATAGCTGTCATAATTATTTTTAGCTCCATTTTTTTGTATTGTTGATTTGGGCTTTTCATGTGGGCAGTTTATTTTGATTAGGAGTAATTTTATTCACATACATTATATGAGTAATTTCAGCATATTTTTATCTTGATAAGCTAGAAGTGCTTCCGTATTTTACATGGAGTGTTAACATCTGAGGATACTGCCCCTTTGTATAGCTCAGCAGTGGTTAAGAAATATCTCTCATCATTAAGTAATAAAAATTTATTTATTCTTACAAAATTCTGTTGCTTTGGAAGTGATGGAACTGTTATTTCTACATTTAAGAAAAAGCTGATTTTTTGTGCAACTAGTCTTTAATATTTAATTTATTCAGAGGTCTAAGATTAAATAGATTATAAAGTATTTTCAATAAGGTTTTGTGGTATAAGAAATAGCCCTTTCATGCAGCAAAGTGATGGAATAAAATAAATATATTTTTCTGTCTTCCTTTGTTATATTAGTTTGTTGCTTAGTGTATTTCGAGACTAAGGTAGAAGTAGGGAAACTAAGTTGGCACTACATATTGAACACAGTCTCAGCTCTTGGTTTCCAAATTACTTCTTATAGAAATGTGTAGATGGAAGTCTGTGCTTCTTGACATTATGACATAATTTGACAGGATCATTATGGAAAATTGTATATTACTTCAAAATAGCTAAGTGCTTGCTTGACATAAGTAGCTAGAAATGTTAGGCAGCAAGTTGAACTCAGTTTGAACTATATGGCTATGTTTAAGTCGAAGAGGGATCATAGTGAAACACAGAGCTAACAATCTAATAATAGTTAGAATAGACTGAGTTGTAGCTTAAATACAGCTCAAAACCTGAAAGCCAGAGCAAACAGCCCATAAACTGTAACAATCTTGTTATAACATGAACTACAGAACTGGTGGAAACCCCCACTGAAAGCAACCTAAGAGAAGGCGACCATCTGATGATGCCTTGGTAATGAAAGAGCAAACCAACGAAGAGTGAGAAGACCCATGATCCTAATACTGCTGTTGATCCAGACTGTTGCATGAGGGATGGGGAGTTTAGATTTTAAGATTATAGTCGCCAAGGAATTTCTTTGTTCCGGGTCCCTCTTTTGAGGCATCTATCTTGAGCTACCAAGTAACATAACTGATCTGTGCCAGTAAATCTATCTGGTGGAGGTGAGAACCTACTGTCAAAAATCTTTATAACTATCATAATGGTGCATATGAACAACTATGGACACGCTGGGCATACTATGACAAGCTTGATTACCATTTTATCATATCCCACTTACATTTACAGTGAGGCCCAAGAAGATACAGTGTCATGGCTAGAAGAATACGTATGATTTACCATCTGTAGGCATCCTCTTAGAGCAATAATAGTACTTGAAATTTACAACATTTCTCTAGCAATCTGATTAGACCATGTTAAAGTGTCAATTACAAACAAATAATTTGCTTTATTGCTGGTAGGTGACTCAGGTCCTACATTTTAGCACTGGCTGTAGACATTTAAGCCATCAGAACATGGTGGTCCTCAAGCTACTTTCCAGTCTGCCCTGGATTCTCAGAAGTCCTTAGGACTGCTGTTACCTTTGCTGAGTTGGATGTGAAACATAATGCAAAATCTTAATTTTTAATATATATATTATACTTTTACTATTATCACAATAACATACTAAAAAAAAGAAAAATTAAAGCAAAATTTTGCATTATGCTGTCATTATTCATGCATTCCGTAGACACACAGGCTGTAACAACCAGAAAGAAACAGGGGAATCTGAATAATAGAGGCTTCTTCAAATAGAACAATAAGTCATTGAAGTATTTAGTCTTTTTGGTTTCACTAATATTTTGAAAATTTCAGAATTTGATCAGTGGATCCTGTGCAAGACCATAGTGAACAGGTTTTTTAGCATTTTTTGTTCAAAAAACTTTTTTTTTTCCTCAGGTATGTTGAGGTACTACAAATTCTTGGAGGCAATTTTGCTCAGACCAGTACTACATAGGAAGAAAAAATCAGCAAGCTGAACAGCCAAAATAAAGTCTAGCAAGCAAGCTTTATAATTTTCTTTAGAAAATAATATTTGTGCCTTTCAGAATTAAAAAGTATTCACCAAATCCGTATTTTTCTTATTGAGAAATACTTTCTATGTGTGTATCCATGATCTACAAGAAAAACTCTTTTAACTGGAAAAAACCCAGAGGATCTTAATGGGAATCTTTGGGAAATCATTTACATTTTCAACATCCAAAAAGTGCTAGAAATGCAAATTAATAAGCTGTTTTCTTATTAAATATTACTAGTAGTATAAGGAAATAAATAAATGCTAACCTGTATAAATCATAAGGAGAAAAGCCCATCTTTATTAACAATCTGACCAGGGACTAAAATCAATACAAAAATAAATTTCAAAGTGATGTGCTCAGAACAAAAACTAATTACTTTACTTGTATTAAAAAAAAAAAAAATCATAATGTTTGTACTTCTGTACAATTTTGGAGGTTTCCTTTCTTCCTCGAAGAAATCTCCCAAGAAGCAAGTATTTCCCCCTCCACCTAAAACAATCCCCTCTTGCTGATTAACATTGCAACATCAGGAAATAGAAGGCAACTCTTCTAAACACAAGAAGTCTAAACACAAGAAGTCAGAGTATAAAGTACCAAGCCTTAGTTGTTAAGAAAAAGTGAAAATTGAAATCCAAGTTACAGTCCAAATTGTAGTTTAGAAGTGCTGGAAAACTCCACAGGACTCTCTGAAAGGTGTATGTGTGTGTGTGTAGAATCACCAGATTATATTTTCCCAAACCATAAATGAAATAAGGTATCATGTAAGAGGTTCTTATAAAGATTAGTAAAATGCTGTTATTTGTTACTTAGTAGTGAACTGTAAAGTTACTGCATGTATAGCATTTAATTATATTTTCAGAATTACAGAATGGTTGAAGATGGAAGGAGCTGCTGGATGGCGTCTGGTTCAATCCCCCTGCTCAAGCAGAGCTCTTGAGCATCTTCAAGGATGGAGGTTCCACAACATTCCTGGCCAACCTGTGCTACTCCTACAGTGCAAAAATATCTTCTGATGTACTGTGTTCTACTTTGTGCCCGTTGCCTTTGATCCCGTCACTGGGAACCAGTGAACAAGCCTGGAAATATTTTTCACACCTTCCCTCCAAGTATTTCCACACATTGATGAGATCCTTTCTGGGCCTTTTTATTTTCAGGATGAATAGTCCCAGCTTTCTCAGAGGTTTCTCATAAGAGAGATGCTTCAGACTCTCAATAATCTTCATGGTCCTTCACAGACTGTCTCCTGTGTCTCTGTTTTACTGAGGATCCAGGCACACAACATTTCAGGTTTGGCCTAATCAGTGCTAAGTAAAGGGGAGGGATCACGTCCCTTGCTGTGCTGACAATGCTCTTCCTGATGCAGTCAAGGGTACATTTAGCTGCTTTTGACAAAAGGGCACTTTGGTGGCTCATGTTCAGCTTTGTGCCCACCAGTGTCCCAAGGTCCTTCCAGCCTTTTCAGCTGTGCAGCCTCCAAACATGTACTGGTACCTGGGGTTGTTCCCCAGGTGCAGGATTTTGCAATTCCCTTTCTGAACTTCATGATATTCCTACAAACCCAATTCTGGTTTTTTTTAATGGTGTATGTATTTTATTATACATTGACACAAAACCAAACCAGCCAGCCAACCAACCAATCAAAATTTGATCCAATCTTCTTATTCCAGGTTATTCAAAGAGTTAATGTATGTAGTTCCTTTGTTATGCAGCACATAGAAAGGATGAAGTGAAAGTATGTTTAAAACATATTTTTGAATCTTTGAAATACAAATTTCCAAACTAGAATTTGTTATTGTTTCAAGATATTCACAGTGAATATCTTAACAGTGATATATTTAATCATAGAGATGTTAAGAAAAATACGCAACTACAGTAGAGGGGACTTAAAATGGATTGTGCATTAAAATGCCTCTATTGCAACTTCCGTGATCCTTACTGCCACAGAAGAATTTTCAATATATTATACTAAGATTTGGGAAGGCTACCCCAATGATAAGTAAACAAACACACATGACCAAAAAAAAAAAATTTCGTACCATTGAATGCAATCTGATTCTTTACTGGAGAAAAAAAATCTTAAATTATTTATAATTATACTTGATAGGATATTAATAAATGCAAGATGTATATTTTATGGAAGTGATGAAGCCATAATCATACCCAGGTTCTTCCCAGCACCATGCAATTAATTTACTACTGGGGGTGATAGTGCGTAATCCAAGTCTTGTGCAAGAATTGTGCTTAAAGGGTAAGCAAAAGAGAAAAAGAAAAACTGTGTAAAATTTATTTTTGAAAGACTTATATCTTGGTTTGGGAAGACAGTTATCTGCTGGGGAAAGATGGAGTTTCCCTTGGAATGGAGAATGTAAACAACTCCCCCTTCAAAATTATTATAATTTTGCAATTAAAGGTTTTCAGGCAAAGATTTGGGAATAGGAATAACAGTTCTTTATTAGAAATATTAAAAATACAAATGTAGTAGTACAGAAAACAAGCAAACAAAACAAATAAAATCCTAGAAACCCTGATAGAGTCAGAAATACAACCTGACATCCTGTTGGTCAGGGTGTTGGAAACAGTCCAAAGTAAGCCCTCCTGGAGTTGCAGATGTGGTTCTATTGGAGTAGAGATGGTCCTATAGAAAGGGTGCAGTAATGGCAAGATAGGTCCAGTCTTCCTCTGGGAATCCAGTGGAAAACCGGATACCTGGTGTTCCCACGTATCAGTTTCTGTCTAGGTGGAGCATCTCCCAATGAGATGATGTAATGTGTCATGTAATTGGTGAGCCTTAATGGCTCATTAACAGAAGATACCCCCTGGAGGGAGGATGTGTCATGGAAGAGATAAGGAACAATGTTCCACCTAGTTTTAACAGCTGGCCATTATCAGAAGGCACCTGCCCCCTCCCCGCTGGAGTTACGAGAGATAAAGAAAACACCCCCCCAACCAGTTTCAACAGATGAAAAAACATTTTTTTGGTTACATAACCCAAGAAAACTTAGAAGATAAGATTCTTTACCACTTTACAGGCTAAATAGAAATTCTAAGAAATCATAGCATCTGGATCAGGTATCTCAAAAAAGTTTTTAAAACTTTGCTATGAAATAAATTATATATCATATATTTGAGCAGTGTTAGTCAAAGAGACTTTTTTCTTTAATACAGTTACCATAAATCTAAACTTTTCAAACTCAGGTAAAATATTTGGCTTCTCTTGGGCTTCTCTTAAAAAAAATATTGGGCTTCTCTTAAAAACATGGTGGCTGATGGCAATTTATTTCAGCCACTAAAGAACAGTTACCTGTCAAAGAGCACACTTCCTGTAATGAAGATTTGCAATTTTTTAATATGCTTCATTCTTCTTTGAGCCATTTTTACCACCCAATAATTTATTCAGTTTTGAAAGATCCACTTATGTTCACAAACACACAGTTAAAACACAGTTATCTTGAAAGCAGTGACATAGTTTGCAATTTGCAGTGAACAAAAGGATTGAGTTGAGGTATGGTTTGGAGATTCATAAACAGCACAAAAATTATACATATCCATGAGTGTGATCAACCATCCCTGGGTTGCAGTCATTCAACCCAGCTGCAGTCACAGATTTTTGATCTATATAAGGGTCATGAAATATTCACATCAGAAGATGACTAAGACAAATACCTCGAAATCTGGTACTAAATTCTTGTTCCCAGCTATCCATTGAAATAGGAAATGATTATTATGAGGGGGAAAAACATTTTGAGAAATGAATTATGTTAATAGAAAGCTGACTTAAGTAAATATATTCCAGCATAAAGTCAATCCCAATGAAGTAACCCTTGACTCCTTAAGATGTTTGATCCTTTTTCTCTTCCATGAAGCTAATGGCTTTTTCTTCTCTCAGACACATGATAAATACCTTTGAAATTTTGAAGTTTCTTCATATTTTCAATTTATTTTTGGGTTTTTTTCTCCTGGATTTGTCTCTAGCAGAAGAAAAGAAATGTTATGTTTCTTAAGTACAAAATTGTGTTTTCATTTAATTGGTCTTCCAGTTGGATGCTTTAGATACCTAATCATTTTACTAACATTTTACTTCACATCTGTGAACATAAATTACATGTTTAGAAATGATGCTGCAGATGTGTTTATGTGAAAGCCATATCATTCTTTTTTTTTGAAGACTCTTATTCACTGAGGCAAAGAGAAGCAGAAAAATTCTGCAGTGCACTAGGTATGCCTCTATGAGAACTTACAGAAAATGTTATAATGTCTTATCTAGTATAGTGAGACTTAGGGTTAGGGTTAGGGTTAGGGTCTCATCTAGTATAGTGATAATGAAAAAGTCAGCATTCTGTTTACTGCACACCACATATGATTCAACACAATATTGTTCTAAAATCTAAGCAAATTTTGTCAGAAAATGATACAAAAAGTAACATTCTCTTAACTGGTAAGGCAAGTAAATGTATTCCTTTAAAAATTGGAAAATTCATTCTCTTTTTGTTTTATCCTTAAACATACATTTTAAATTTTTCATTAATAACTGTTTTTACTATAAAGGTCGTATTCTTCTAAATTTCAGTTTAATGGGAGAGTTAAGCATATTTCCAATACACATTTCCAGACCCAAAATTAAGACAAACATTAGGGAAGAAAACTGTTTCAATTCACAATCAATCTGTTACTGCTTACAAAATAGTTAGGCTGTGGTCACCAGTGCCTTTTTGGTCCACAAAAATGTGAAATGCTAAATACTCAGTTTAACTGCCTTTCCTTCAGAAATCAGAAATACAACTATTTCATTTCACCGAATGATGAAATTTGGGAAAATAAAACCATGAGAAGCTCCCAGAGTTAAGAATGTCAAATATAATACTGTTTGAAAAAATACCAACACTATTTTTAGGAAATAAAATCCTAAAATGGAGAGAAAGAGTCAGAGATTAATAAAAAAGTTTTCCTTACTTGTGATGAATCCCAATTTGAAAACAAATCAGGAAATTGCTCTATTCTACTATGAAATTTACACAAGAATCATTGAAGAGTTTTGAGTGTCATTCCTAAGAAGAGGAGAAGCTGTAGACTGACAGTCTTAGGTGGAATGTTTATTTCCATCAGATCTTTCCCCCTCAGTGTTTCTGTAAATCTTAAAAACTTTAAACTTTTTTGGCTTGACTTTTCATTGTCCACGAAGATTTAGAGAAAGCAGCCTTGTTGGAATGACTATGTAGCAGAACAGATACATATTTAGAGAGCTGTGATCTTCGGTTCAAATTTTCTAAATAAGTGACTGTTTTTCCTGTACAGCAATTTTGCCTCTTGAACGGTGACACTCTTTTTTTAATATAATTTTACATAACAGCTGTTACACATGTCTGCCAAAATGCCCACCAACGCACACTCGGATGTCAAATCAAGTCAGCCACAATTAAGGTTAGGAAACACCAATAGATAAACAGCAACCATATATAATTTCTTATCATAATTTTATAAATTGCAACTTTTTACAACCCTGTACTTCACTGAATTATATAAAAATCTGCAATGACTGCACATATCATTACAGGATTTTCACATTTTAAATTCAAGATCTTTAAAATATATAAAGATGTTTCTGTATGTCTTTAAAATGCCCCAAAATAGCATTTTGTAAGTAATTTTTTTCTGAGAAAATTCAATTAAAGTGCACAGAATAACAAGGAAGTGGAATAAGAAATACCATTCATATTATAAAATACTGAAAGCAATTTGAAAGACTTGAATTCCAGAAATGTTTTCTTTTTTTCTCTGGAAATATATCAATGTGAAAAATTATATTGCTGTCTTGTGCTTCCATTGCTTGAGCTACGATCGTTTTGTCTAAGACAGCAGGATAAAACTGATAAAAAATAGGTTTTCACCAGTTTTGATTTCATTTTGTGTTTTGGAATATAAGAGATTTATTTTTACTTCCCAGTGTGTATTTTATTTTTATGGATGCATCTGAGATATATGTTTAAAGTAATCAAACCTGCTTAAGTATGGGTATTAAAAGTGGATTGAATTCTTCTGGCTAGTGAACTGATGTCAGGCTTGCATAAATGTCTCATTCCACAGGCCTGTGAGTGGGAAGTTAACTCTTAGCAATGCATCTGAGATCAAGCTCAATGAGCAAAGCCACCACTTGTTTACAAACTGTTTCACATGTGGGATATTCATTGATCGATTTGTCTTATTTCCTTCTCTTTATGTACTCGAAATTTTCAATCAGTCACTACTGAGTGTGAACAATTTTATCATGAAGATAGGACAGTACAACATTAAACCTTGAGGTATTTACAGTAATATTATTTATAAATATAACACACTACATTTTAACTTAAAAAAAATCTGAGGACAAGGAAAAACATTCTAGATACTCATGGTATATAAGAGCTATTATTTTATTCTTTCAAGAAAGAGAACATGGATTATTTTAAAAGTTAGACATATTTTTGTTCCGGTTTAAGTATATTGTTCTAGAATAAACAAAGCCTATTGAAGAAACAGTGTTCCATATTTTATTCAAAGGGCTCCCTTTTATGTTTTTTTATCAAATATAGGATTAAGATAACAGTTATCACTACTGGGGTTTGTTTATTTGGTTTGGGTTTGACAGGATTATTTTTATCCTGAAGCCCTTCAGGACTTTGTGATTTACACTATGCTTTAATGTCACGAATGGAGGCTGAAGGTTACAGTTAGGACATTAGTATTTACTAGGATATAATAAGATGGCTAAAACCTGCTATTACCACTATTACTACTACCACCACCGGTTCTAGCAGTGCTAATACAAAACTGCCATACTTCACAGCCCAGAAAATGTGATTTCTGTCTTGGCAAGGACAATCCTGTTGGCTGCCTAAGGGAAGGATCAGAGTGTGGTTGAAATATTATGAAAGTAAGGCCGCATGGACTCCAGATGAAAAAAAGAAATTATGACCCCAGTTAGGCCACTGCTCCTTTAGGGTGATGCCCAGGGTAGCTGAGGGTTCTACCTACTCTGGCCTCAACAACTTCCCAGGCTGGACCTCACCAGAGACAGCTCAAACTTCAGGGACCATGGCAGGCTGAGGCTCTTGTTAGGCAAAAGGATGGGCACCAGCACCAGCACGTAGGTGCTTTTGTACAGAAATGTGAACTGCAAAGTTTATGAAGCTGTTTTGTTTTAATGTGTAATTTGGACTATTTGACTATTAAAATATTAATTGGGTTAGTCATAATTCCTTAGCTGGATGTGTTTGATACATTCATTTTCTGAAGGTAACAAGCTTTTAAGTCTTACAGTGATGTTCCTGGAGCTGCAGGTAAAGCAGGGGAGGGAGAAATCACTGACATTAACAAAATATTGAAGCAAGCTGAAATCTGATCAGGCCATGGCACAACCTGCCCAACCAATGCAGAATCAGAACTCCTGAACGAGAATCAGAACTGCTGAACTAAAGAAAAAACAAAATTTTGTCCCCACCCCAAAGATTTAATTGTTTAAGAAAAGAAGAAATAACAGACAGATAAATAGACAGATGGAAGACAAACAGGGAAATGTTAAAACTGTCTCATTCAGCAGGGAAGTAAGTGGTTCCAATGCACCATCCATCTATCTGTTGTCTACTCAGTTTTTTTTTGTTTTGGTTTGTCTTGTTCTCTATATGGAGTGGGATGTGGGCCACACAAACATATATTTTGAAATGAGATATGACAAAGTACTTAGAACAAGTCCTGGTTTAGTCCCAGGTGCTGTAGAGAACAAAACAACAGCATGCTTCCTTGAAAATTTAACAGGTGAATGGGGGAGACTGGCATCACTAAAGGTCTGAGCACAAAGTGACATGTTAAAGGTCAGTGTGTTTAAACAGTATAAGTTTATGAGGGGAAGATAAGTGTTGAAGGACCTTGAGACAGGAGAGAAGCTATTTGTTGAACGTGACAGAAAATGGTGAGTCAGGAATGAAATGAGGAAGGTGACATTATCAAAACAGGTGTTAAGTTTACGACGGAAGTCAGATTAAATAAAAAGAGATTTAACTTGCATTTTTTAAGGGATGGAATAAAGGACATAACAAAATCTGATCCTAATGATGCCCATTTATGTTAGTTTTATCAAAAATGTACTGTAGAGACTACTTTTCTATCTACTCTCACAGAGAGAAACAAATACCAGAGATGTTTATTTATTTATATATCTATATGTATGTATATATATACAACCTAGATAGGAAACCTATATTGATAAATATATAAATATATAAATATATATTTATAAACATATATATATATATATGCACACAACCTGGATAGGTAAATTGATACAGAGGTTCATTTGGAATAATTAGCTACAGTCTGGCTGACAGTATTTTTACTTCCCCAAAATTAGGAGAATAGAAGAGAAACATGCTTGAGAAAAAAGTATGGAATCTCTTGTATAAGGAAGGAGTATTATTGTGTTTAGTGTTAAAGCTAGGTCACAGTATCAAGAACTGCAAATTCCCTTAACTTACTTCTTCCTCCATCGTGTTGAATCAATGCACTCTGAAAACCAAACTCCGTAGCTCAAATCAAAAGATTAAAAATTACATTAAATTATTTGTACTTGTTTACTATAATATTCTGCTCCAAGTCATTGTCTGAAAATTACTCTTAATGATATCAAGAATAGTCAATATTTTTGTCTGTAATTTTTCTTTGTGTGGTACATTATTCTTTCTCACCAGTACCTAACACTTTCAGTTTTGCATGCAATATAAAAAGAATTCCAAGATGGAAGGATGGCTTGACTATTCTTGATATCATTAAGAGTTTAAGAATTATTCTTTTTGCTCTTTTTTCTTAATAAATGTAAACCAAAGAATATTAGGCCAGTGAACTGAAATCAGATTTTTTTAACTTAAATCACTGTAATGTGGATTAGACTACATCCTCATTAGTCCATTTTACCAAATACTTTCACCTGTTGAATCATCATTTAGATCATTTCTTAAAAATCCTGTTCCAATTAAAAAAAAGAAAACCAAACAGGATTAGTTTTACTACTCACAACCCCACTGTTACTGAATTGCTTTATTGGACAGAATGCTCTTTTCTACCATTATTTTGTGGTATAGCAAGACTAATTCCATCATGCAAATATTTAAAGGTGAGATTTGGGGATTTTCTCCCTAAGTATTACAATTCAATTACAAAATACACAGACACATTGGCCACACAACATCTATGTTGCCAGATACAATATTTTTATACAAATGTTTTATTTATTACTCATTAATTGAATTGCTTTATAGTTTTGGGGGGTTTAGTCTTGTGATTTTTATATCTGCCTGGCAAAACAAATCACTGAACTATTTTCTTTTCATATCTATATCTTTTATATCTGTATTTATTTAAATAGCCCTCTGTTTGAGAGAATTTTTTTTCTCATCTCTGTAGTGATTAGTAAATTCCCTTAAGCATTAGATGTTATTATTTGCATTTGAAAACATTTATCAGTATAGACAATATAATCTTGCACCAAATGAATCCTTATGCTTTCAAAAGCAGCCCTTAAATTTGTATATCTAACATCACACATCCTACAGTATGATTTGAAAAGACAAAATAAATTCTCACTGAATATTAAATATGGGCATTGCTCCAGGAATCTTACTGTTTCCTACATTTGTTCCCACATAAAGAGCCATATGTCAACAGCTCAATCTGATTGCAGAGTCCTTCCTCTTCCTTACAGTTTTGAACTCTGGTATCCTTACAGCATAGCTATTTATTTTCAGATTGAAAGGAAAATCATAACTGGAGTTTGTAAGATGGTGTCCACACAGGGACAATAAAAATTGTGAAAGAGTGTGGTTGGATGACCTTCGATTATTTCCAGGTGCCTCTAGCACTCTCCCATCAGTAGGACAGGCGGAGAAAATACAATGAAAAGCCAAAGGATCATGTTAAGAACAGGGAGATCAGTTACCAATTACTATCACAGGCAAAACAGATTCAGCTTAGACAAATTGACCTAATTTATTGTTTACATCTTAATTGTTAATTACATTGTTAATTTATAATTAAAAATGAATGCCCCAAGCCTCTAAGAGTACAGAGGCATTTAGACAAAATAACATGCTTTAACATTTGGTCAGCCATGAGTTGGTCAGGCAGTTGGTCAAGATGATCACTGTAGGTCCCTTCCAACAGAAATTATTCTATTCTCCTCTATTTTAATCTACTCTATCCTTTCTATTCTATAGAGTCCTTCATGAAGGACTGCTCCAGTATGGGTCCTTCATGGGGTCAAAGGTCCTGCCAAGACCATGCTCCAATGTGGCTTACTCACAGCCTGGTCTTTGAAAAGAGTTTTTTAAAAAAGACAGGGCAATTTTAATTATTTGAAGTTGGAACATTTCAGTTATGTGGAAGAGTTACTTCTGAACAATAGTAGGATACTAGAGAAAAGTGCTGCAGCTGGTCACTCACAAGAAGAGACTTTCTCTTTGTTCAGTGGCCAGTCATTTTTACAAAAACATCCCAAAACCCAAACACAAAACAACAAAACTCCACCGAAAAAAAAAAAAAAAGCAAACCAAACCAAAACAAAACTGACACAACAACATCAAAAACCAAAACAACATTCCTTCTCCCCTCCATAACTTCTCAAAAAACTCAGAGAATGAGACAATGAAATATCTATAAATGTACTTTCACATTTAGTTGTAAACAATCATTTGCTATAAGAGTTATTTGGAAGATTATAAAGATACACTGATAGGTTGGACCACTGGGAGTCAGCAATTAACATGGCAGCTTTTTATTTGCAGTTTTGGACTGTTCCAGTACCAAAAAGACATTGAAATATTGGAGAAATTTCAGCAGAAGTCATCACGACAGTTGGAGGCTGTAGCACTTGTCCTGTGAGGAGAGGTTAATAGAGCAGGTCTTGCTCAGACTGGAAAAGACACAGCTTTGGGAGGGAATTGTAACCTTGTCTGACAATGCAAAATAGTGCCAAACTCCCTCAGAGGTGTGTAGCAACTAGATAAGAAGAGTCACATATTGTGCCGGAAATTTATAGTATCTAAGTGGATTTTCTTCACTCTGACAGGGATCAGGCACTGGAACAGCTTGCTGTAGAGGCTCTGGAATCCCATTCTCCAACACTGAGCTGGACAAGACCTTGAACATTTTGTTCTGGGTTGGCACTGCTTCCAGGAATGCACAAATTCTGAAGGTCCCTCCTGTCTAAGTTACTTGGTTTGTAATATAATCCTTTTGCCATCAGGAAATAGCTTAAAAAGAGCAGTTAAAAGGTTTTTATTTTATTTTATTTTATTTTATTTTATTTTATTTTATTTTATTTTATTTTATTTTATATTTTGTTCTACTGATTTAGTTTTGCTGTCTCCAACTCTGCATTATTTAACACCCACAGAAGCACTTTCAAGTATCAGTGTTGGCACTGCAGCTATGAAGATAGTTGTAACTCCTTTTGTAATTGTTATGGCAATTGTGGATTTATAGAACATCTAGAAAAGTACATTATCTTTGTTTCTATGTAGGAAGATATGTGGGCTACAATGTAACGATATTTCTTTGAAACTGAATCTAATTTATCAGAAAAAAGTAGAAGTTTTTCAGCACCTTTTTTTCATTCTGAGCTGCTTTTCTCCACCACTTAGTTCAACAGACGTGCAATACAAAATGTGCAGGGGAAGAAGATTAAATCAGAGAGAACTTGACCTATATTCCTGGAGGAATTTTAATATTCCTAATCTTTTAAGTGCTCCTCGTGCAAAGACTGTATTCTTTCTTAAGTGACACTTGTTACAAAGTTGAATTTAATGATTCAAATTTTCACTGCCATTTTTACATTGAATTTTGAAAATTAATTTATGGCTATTTTGTAAAAAATATCCAAATCACTGTTATTAATATCATATGCTATATTTGTGCTCTCTAATAAGAGAAAAATAAAAAAACCAAAAATAATGGATAATTTTGTTTTCTCTTAAGGAAAATGCTTTGGCACTTATTTTCTTCCTTTTTTTCCCACTATTGAACATGTTTATTATCAGTCTTTTTTCCAGTGCATTGTAGTGTACATATGGTGAAAATTTTAGTGATTAAACAAGTGAATATAATTTTTCTAATAAAACATAAATAAATATTTTATGGATGAAGTAGCTAAAGATCTAGCAGCTTCAATTCAAAGTCTAAAAGAATAGTATAGCAACTGCACCTGAAATTATGGCTCGACCAAATAGAATATCCTGTTCCTTTACATCTTTCATTTTTTTCTCATTCCTGAGAAACCCAGGATTTCTCAGGGTTTTTGTAAATGCTACCATAGTTCTAGATCATAAACATTTTGATTTAAGATAGTCAGTGGTGTGATTCTTAGAATGGTCCTCTGCAGGGCCAAGATGTGGGGTTTGATGATCCTTGCAGATCCCTTCTTATTCAGGATATTCTATGATTATATGAATACACTCAGTCTTCCTTTGTTGAGAAAAAGAAGAAATAGATCTGTTCCCACTGGTCAGATGTAAACATGTAATTGAGAATGAAATTGATGAAAAATTGTATTATTTCTTTCTGCTGCTGCCTGTAAAGTGGTAGCTCAAATGTAAATATCTAAATAAGCCCATATATGACCAAATACTATACCTGAATAAAATTTTAAATTTCAAGGACGTTTGGTAGAAGATCTTTCCTAACGGATCAGAATTGAAAAGGTTATAAATCAACTCAGCCCAAATCACCCAAAAGCCTAAATCAAAATACTTCTTAATTTTGAACTTATTATAAAACCTACAGTTGAGGATTTTATCTAATATTAACCAGAAAATTTCCAGATCTTCATCTCTTTTCAAATATTCATAAATTCAAAACTTGTGTTTTAGATTGGGCTGAATAGCTCTTTATGCCCTGCTAATCATAAGGAATTCCCCACTGATTAATGAGACCTTAGATACCTAGGGTTTTTTCTGCAGACACCTTATTATGCAAAGTGAATCCTAGCTGTGAGCCTTTAGCAAATGACTTTGTGAAGGCATGAGTTCCATAAGTTCCTTATTTGCTACCAGTGTAATAAAACCCAAAAAAACCTAAAAAAAAGGAAAAAAATTGGAAAAATTTGTCATAGTTGAAAGAAGGAATTCAAAGAATCTTTTACAATAGTTGTGCCTACACCCACTTATTAGTTTTATCTAATCTCTATTTTAAGGATAGATTAAGTTCTACTATCTTTCTTTCTCTCTTTTTTGTCTATAGTTAGATAAAGTTGTTAACTACAACATTTTCAGGTCATCCATTATTTTTCTTCATCTAAGTTTTTCTTTTTACCTTAGAATTTAGAAAAGAAATGCTTATCTATCTTAATATATATTCTAAAACTATATATATATAGGTTTAGCTCTTTTTTCTCATCAGCATTTGATGCCAGCTTTAACGATGGCCAGGGAGCAGAATCTTTGGGTTGATAGCAATCTTGTTCACCTTAAACCTATACATCACTGTTAAATGAAAAAAAAGGAAAATCAAAAGAAGACACAGCAATCTGAGCCTGAGTACACAGTAAATAAATTAATGTGAGTGGAATTCTTGCACTCCTGACTAATTCTATTTTTGCATGCATGTAGGAGTTTCTAAGTCCTTAAGTATTCCTAGAGCTGATATTGATTTTTCTGGCACAATTTTCTAAATAATAGTTGTTTCATTTTTATCTAACTGTCAGATTTTTTTTCTGTCATTTTCTTCCTTATGTTCCTCTTCTGTTTGCTTATTCAGATACATGCTTCCAGTTTCGATGTTTGGGTGTCAAACTCTTAACTGAGCCACTCCTTTTGATTTGATAGCCTATCACCTCTTGTATGCTATCTGTTGATGTTTTGGTGAGATGTCTAAGGAAAGGGTTTATGCACTAAAGCAAGTTGGGAAAGAGTCTAATTTCTTAAATAAGAGGGAGACATAATCCATTAACAGGAAGGTCTTACTGAGCTGGGAGACTAATTGAAAGTTTGTGTTAGGAAATGTGATGTGTTCATTGCAGCAGAGATAAAGTTAATACACAAATTCTTTACTTGTTCCTAAGAAAATATTTTAGTGCAACACCAGTCTCTCTATCTTTAATTTGCTTCTCTGCAATTCCCTTTCATTCAGAGAAATGGATTAGATATTTTCTCTGTCACCTCTGGGTTTTGACCTACATACATTTTAAGGGAAGCTCTTAAAAAATGGACTAGGACATCTACTAAGGTAGCTATTGGAATAGTGGCCAGGAAAACTCATGACTGGCAATTCTGGGTGCTATAATAGTGGCAAGTTTTACTTCTGTAGAATACCTTCTCCCTGATACTCTGTTTGTTACATATTATTGCATTATCTGAGCCTATTGAATTCTATTTCATTAAAGCCTTTAGTACAGACTGAATTTGCTGATGTGGTTAAACAAAATCTTCTGTTGACCAGTCCTCCCAAATATATTTTGTTTATTGGTCTTGGGACATTGTCTTTTTTTCTCCCTTTTGTTTTCTTTTTTTTTTTTTTTTTTTTTTTTTTTTTTCCTCAGAGGTGTTAGAATTAAAAGGAAAAGGAGAAGGGACGTATCCTCTCTTTCACCTTATGGTGTGAAAATAGGGAAACTCCCCTAGTGAAGATCTTCATGTGTAAGCAGCTGTTAAGCAGTTTTACTTTGAACAAATCCCTACATTTTCTCCAAAAATCTAACAGCAGCTAATAATAAAGTACTTTTTTCTACAGTTTGCATCACTTCATAAAATTGTCCTAGAGATTGTTCATTGTTGTATATCAAAGTCTGAGCCTCTCTTACACAGTGTTTGTGCTAAGAGAAACTTGCCATAACTTGTATTAAGACAAACGTTTTGAACACTACAAATGTCAAATAATATTCTAGGCATGATTCTGGAGAAAGGATAGGGATTTTGGTGATATCAGATGCTAAACAGAGACTCCTCTGGTTTTCATGTACTCATTCATCCATAAATACATACACCTGTTTGTTTACAACTTATCTTCAGTTAATACCCAAGGACAAAGCAAGAGGTAAGACTATAATGGGAGATAGGGAGCTTTGCTCTCTTCTTGTCGATGTTGTCTGGCATTCACACTTAGGTTTATTGAAAGAAAACCAAATGAAGTCCCTATTCAGAATAATGGAGAGGACTAACTCAGAATATTTATCTGTCAGTATTTCTGATTCTAGCTTTCAAAGTAATCATGGAACTGTCTTTGCCATTTGGCATTTGAAAATACACCTAATTCGACATGCTAATATGCTTCAGCCTACTATTGCAAAGGCAGTTTCAATAAAAGAAGCAATGGGGAGAGAGAAGGTGTAGAAAATACTATAGGTAACTTTGAATCTGATATGGTGAGATCTGATAATCTATTATCCAATCTCTTTTCTGCCACTGTTAGATACAATCTGGCAATACAGGTCCAAAATATCTTTCTTGTACTGTTAGTTTGTTGTGGGGTTTGGGGTTATGTTACTGTGCCTGTTTCTCAAGCCGGCTAGCCTCGGCACCAGTAACACTCCAGTGGGCTCTTTTCGCTCAGCTGTGCCTGTGTGGCGATGGCAGGAGGATTGCAAAAAGGGGGGAGTCCAGGACAGCTGGGTCACAACGAGTTTATTGGAACCCCGGCGTGGAGTTCTCACCTCGAGTGTCAGCGTATCTGAAGGCCTCAGCTGACCCTCAGGTGAGACCTTAGAACTAGGGGTGTTACATAGAAGGGAGACCAATAAGGTTTTACAGGGACGTGGCTCATATCATAAACAAACATACAAAACAACCATACAGTGAACATTAGAAGGTGACAATCAGGATTCTGTCCAATCACTTGATGCCTCTCTCAGAATCTTCCAGAAGTGGGGAGCAACCCCAAAATTAATAGACAGCAACAGGAGGCTATCCATGAAGTGATGGACAGATAACTGTCTCTGGGGGGGAAAACTTAGGGAGAATACAGAACCAATCACAGAACTGTCACTGGGGAAAAAACAGGGATAAACCAAAAGTGGGTAACAAAAGGGGTACAGGGAACAAACCATTTTACAAAAGAACATTAACTTATTAATTAAACTTAAAATTGAAAAAGGCACTCCCACAGGGTTGGTTTCTTATTTATTTTTGGAAACCGTTTTTTCACCCTGATATTTATGGAACTACTAGTGATGGTTATTTTTGTGATTAAAATTTTGATATCCATATAGACAATGCTTTGAGGAATGTCATAAAACATTTTTTTCTTGAAAAAAAATGTACAGGTTAGATACAAATTCAGTGTGTTTTAAATTCATTTCGACTCATCTCCTTTTTATTTACTATACTTAATTCTTTCAACATGGTGAGAGCTAGGCATATCTTTTAAGTAATTTGATTATTCTATGCTTGAAACAGTCCTATTCCTTACTAGTACTTTTAAACTCCTTCTTGAACTTAGCATAGAGAGGTTAAATCCTTGCTTCATTAATATTTAAGTCAGACTAAATGGAAAGAAATGCTTATGAAGTCCAGACATCTTTGTCACTGATATAATAGTACAGAGAGACAATTTTCTTCATAAGAACAGGAAGATAGTTCTGTCTGTTCCATGTTGGATCATTTATCTCTGTTACACTGATGAATTCATTTTAGTGACAATGCTTTGCCTGAATAATGAAAAGCTGAATAAGATAGCCTGATGGTCAAGATGGAATACTTAAATTTTCTCCAATTACAGGAAAGCTTATTTTTAAGAGTCACTGTTCAGGAATTTTGTCTCATTTTTCTTTCTGTTTCTTTCTTTTTCTCTATACATTCTCTCTCTTTCACTATGATCCTAGAGAATCCATTATCATAACATTTATAGTCATGGGTTTACTACTTTGTTAAATGAACTCTCCTCACCCTCATAAACTACTATTTTTACCTATGCAATCAGAAATTCTTGAAAAACTGATATTTTGCTATAGCTTTGGTATACATGATTTCATCAGTGCTATCAAGTTTATCAGTACACTACAAAGTAGAAATTGATGACCTTTTTTTATCCCAAAGTTAACACTTCAGCAAAAGTACTAACCATTTGATTTAATGGGATGATAAATAGATTTATATAGTCAATGAGTGTTTAATTCTAGAAGACACAATTGGGTTATCTAATTTGACTTGCTGATTATCATAAACTGTATAACTGGATACTTTTAGGCCTGTATTAGACACATGATTTATGTATAACTGAAGAGTTTCCAAAGGACATCTATTCATAAATTAAAGGTGTCAAGAGATTGGCCATAACTTGAGTAAATGCTAAATTAGCAACTCAATTAAAAACTTGCTTCTAAGTGATTTTGTCTGCCTTTTACTTTATGTTTTTCTCTCATGGACTCAAGTCCCTTCCTCAGATTTGTCCCACTGTTATGGTATTGAGTGCCATGCTATTTTGTTATTTTTTTCATGTATCAAATTATTTGAATCACTAAAATTGAAGACCTGGAATGAAACAGACAAGATAATGATATTAGGATAAAAATTCATAAATTATCACACCTCTCTATTTCCATTAATTTTCTGCTTTTGGGAAATTATAGCAAAAAACCCCAAAAATTTTGGTTTTCAATTTATAAATCAATTATGTGCTTTCCAGTACTAATGGTTTACTTTGCAAGATTGTAGCATTTTTCTGTGTAGATTTACATAGTCTTGATAGTCTTTACATAGCCTGATCAGTATTGACAGTAAGAGACCGTCTTTCCTGATCTGGTAGTTCTTGTCCCTTGAAATAAATTTTCCATAAAATTAATTAAAATAATTCATCAATCTAAAGAAAAATCTATTAATGTGTATAAAGGGAGCATCCATAACTGAAGGCTTTCAAATGAAAGAGAAAGCTATTCGCAGACAGAATAAGAAGATGGAAGGAAGGGTGATTTACAGATGTTTATATTCTTCCTATAGTGTTGAAACAATTGTGCTGCATTGAATTGTCCAAACTGAAAGATTTCACAAATCTTAGAACAAATTGCAGTTAGCAGGAACTGCCTAACTAAATGAAATCGTCTGTAGAAAATCAGTGACAAAATGGTTTTTGGAAATAAAGAAAAAATATATTCATTCAACCCAACCACCTTAAATTGAATGTACTTTGTATAGGATTATTACCATGTTTTAAGTTGTAAATTGAAGTATTTCTTCAAAATATAATAAAACTTCTTCTAAATTTATTTTAACAAACGCATGGATATTATAAACTTCTGCTTACTTCAACCTTTTGATTTTTTTCTTGTCTCTGTATTAAAAAAATGTACTTCATTCATACAGAATGTGAGTTTTTACTAGAATGACATCCTGAAAAAAAGATGGACAGAAAAATCTATTAAAATTTGCACTTAGGAAACTAGAGCTAAACTATTGCTCTCACTCTAGGCTGTTGCAGGATGATTCAGATCTTCAGAAAGGCACACATGCACTCTGGCACACATGACCCTAAAAGTAATTTTGTGCTGAATAATTTTGTTTTGTTGATAGCTGGTGTTCTCTCTCACTGCTGACACTTGTTGAGAAAGGAATTTGAACATACGATTGGCTGTAAGCAACCTGCTGAGCAACCTTTAACCTAATTGACTGAGTAGTGACAGTTTGTGCTTGATGGGCTTTTTAGGGTATAGCAACCTCTAGGAAACTGATCAGAGGCAATTTAAATTATATATCAAAAAAATTCCATGTTTTCCCTGTTTAGGAAGATAAACGTGTTCTAGATTTTTGTCGAATATCATTGCACAGAAGTGAAATTTTCTTTTGTGGAATGGTTGCATAAATTACTTTGAAGAGTAATTTTTTTTCTTAAGCAGTTAATAAAAGATTCAGACAGACACCTAGAAGGCTGTCATTAAAGTTCCAGTGTAATTACACAGAGATGTTCAGAATTCTCTTCCAGTTTCATCTTTCCTTCTCATCTCTGGATAAAATCCACTTATAGCCTGAGATTTTAAAAGCTAGTATTTCTCTTCTCCTTTAGCCTAATTTATTTAGATGAACCAGTTCTTCAGGAATTGTTTTTTTAACATAGATTGTTTAAAAGCCTATTTCACGGCATAATGTAAAGTAATCTCTACTCTCTTTCTAGTGTGTAAAATAGCCCTAAAATTGAAAAAAATTAAACTCATTAAGACCCCATATCTTCAGCTTCCTTCTGCTGTGTGTTATAACCACTGCCTTCATCTATCTCATCCTGGGAAGCCATCCCCTAACTGTCTTTCAAGACATCAGCATCAAGCCCCGGACTGGGTTGTAGCCATTTGTCTAAGTGATGTGTTTGTAATCTCCCTCCATGCATTTTAAGTAATCTCTTTTTTTCAACCATTCCTTTTTCGGGCTGTAATCACGATCTCTAGTACAAGCTTATGTCTTTTTGGCACCACTAAAATCTACACACAGAACTCTTCATATGAAAAGTTTTAATAAATATTACTTATTTCTATGATATATTTTATTTAAATGGAATTTGACTTAGTCTCACAAAAAGACAGAAAAAAAAAAGAATACAATTAATAGCATTAAAGGAAATCGTGATTTTATCTTGCCCAGTCATATTTAATACATTTTTTATTTGCATAATTTGAATTAGTATTATTCACAGAATAAGTGTTATTACTATCATTCAGGAGTTGGTTTTAGTGACATTTGGATTGAAAATGCTTTCAGACTCAGAGCTGAAACAAGTATATTCTCAAAATATTAAATTGCCTTCTTGTTTTCTTACAGAACATTTCTGGTGATTTAAGCAGTTTAGGGGAAAGTAAGGTAGATGATAATATAATGGTGGTTATTATATTAGTGGTGGTTATTACATATCTTAGCTTTTAAAAAAAATCAAATTTTTGCTCACATATTAAAATGCATACAAACCCAATGATGTCTAAAACAAATCTTAGGAAAGTATCCAGAGTTTAACTCAGGCGAGGGCAAACTGGAGGTATAAACACAAAACTTGGATGTTTTGGATGCAAACAAGTGAACAACTTGTTCAGCTGCAAATCTATGTACATTGATTTTGATAAGGTTTGAGCGTGGCATAGCTCACACATAGCACTGTACCTGAATTGCTCATGCCTTCATGCTCATTTGTATAAAATCTACTGTACTGTTTGCTACAGGCTTAATTTTCCTATTCATGTACTCTACTCTTATTCTGTTCCTCGGAGAGACTGATTTGAGTATAGGATATTATGGGTTTAAACCTCAAAATGCTTCTGTCTTTACCAGAAGGATATGGAGTGGGGTATTTTTCTTGCTGTTGTTTTGGGTTTTTTATCTGGGTGGGGTTTTTTTTACTTCTTTCCAGTTGAACCATCATTCATCACCTCTGACATCACTGACAGGCATTTTGCTTGTCAGTCTCAACAAATTAAATATACTGTCTCTCTCTGCCAGTGTGCATTTACAAAAGGTCAGTATGGAAAATGATATCAGTTCCTTAGATGTCCCTTCTAGGATTGTCATAATAAAAACTACTCTCAACTTATTGATATCTTATGCTCAATAATCATATTTTAAAATAATTTTATTATATGCCTCATCAAGATTCTGCTTCATTTCTTACTGCATAATTTTGACAGAACTGCTTGGAAAATCAATGCCTCAGAGCTGTGTTTGGATTTACTGCTGAATCCAATTACAGTGTATTATCATAAAAAGCATCAAAGTGAAATTTATTGATGGTGCTTGTTTAGTGAACATGCAACTGCTAACTCTAAATATAAATATTTTAATGGCGTGATTACTCACCGTAACAAAAGAGCAAAGAGAAATAAACTCTCTATTCTGGCACAAAAATTTACTTTCAGAGATAAACAAAGACTTTAGAAGCACTGTGTTATACATAGGTCTAGTCTTACCTGACTACAATTACAGGCAGAAGTACAAGCTTTTAGAACACTATCTGGTTTTCTTTTCTTATTTCTGTTATTGATGTCACCTAAATAATAAACATCAAGTATATGCTATTATTTATACCACTGGAAAATTACTAGTTGATATTTATGGGTTCAAGAGCACTTGAAGCAACGTAATTTGCCTGTCCAATGTCCCACATGAGACTGATATGTTTCTACCTCAAACACCTATCAATCTAATTGCTATTCCAAGTTAAAAACTGGTATAAAAGGATCAGTCATTTTGTTAGTGTAACATTAAGAAATTTGGCTAGTGAATATCTTTTAATCTACTTCAGAGGTGCCTCAGCAGTCTGTGCTAGGATACCTTTGATTCTGTAGATCTTTGCAAAATGACAAATAATCATGTCTTCATAAGGTTACACAAAAAGAAATCTTGTATACTTTCCATGTCACCTTTAGAGAGAATGAAGGAACTTGACCATGTGGGCATTAGAACAACCTCAGACTTTAGACAACAGGAGCAAACAGGAAAATGAAAACAACAAAAATAAAATACAAAATTTAAATCGCTGAGTAGCGTTTCATCTCTTTTAGCATCTATATAGGTATTTCTTTGTAGGAGTCTAATAATTAGTGCTCTTTTTTTAAAATTTCTCATAGAAAGAACACCGGTATGTCATACCATACTTTCAAAGGAAAATTTAAAAGATATGAATTTATATTTTAAAACACCACCATTTATTCTGATTTTTTATTGTTCATGCCTCTTTGTAAACAAAATTGATTTGCTATGTTATCACATTAACAGAGTTTAACAAATCCTTTGATGAGTAGATTGCTTCTTAATTCTAGTCAAATATATGTTCATTTCAAAGTTACAGTTTCTACATTTTGTTTTCACTTGTTAAGATATTTTTGACTTTGCTGTTCTATTTCTCAGCCGCTGTATTCATTACTTAGGGTCACTTTTCAAGATTTCTTGCAATTTTAGTTTCTTTAGATCGAGATGGGAAATAAATTCCTGCTCCAAAATCCTTTTAAACTGGCTGAAAAATTTAAAATTATATATATGCACCTATCTAAACCAATAAAATGAACAGTCAAAAGAGAAATCTTAAAGCAAAAACCAGTAACTCAGGATGTGATTACATACCCTTAAAAATAGGCATGAATTTGGATTAAACTGTTTCTAGCCCTAAAAGAAATTTTTTTTCTTAAGTGTCACTTTTTTACTACAAAAATGGGGAGCTCCCCAGAGTATTGAGGTAGAGTAACCATGTCATTCAATGTTTAGGGTTATAAATCTCCTGCTGAACAGTGCTGTCCATATATAAGAATTTTTTTTTGGTTTAAAGCTTCCAGTTTAAAGGTCCAGATTTGCATAAAACTAATAATTTTCCAAAGTTAACACAATTTACAATTTTTTAAAATTATTTATACTAGCAATGTTGACCTATTTGTTAGTTTCCAAGAATTCCTGAATTCAAACTTAGCTTGCCCACTTTGGCTATTAAAGTACAAAACCAAACCTTCCCTTATGTACAACAGCTTTAACTTGCTACTTGTTGTTTCTCCTAGGGGAATGTACAGATTAAGGAAAAAAAGACAAATATTGAAAATCAGGAACCAAATAGCACTTCTGAATTAAAATAATATATAACTGCTGAGAATTTAAGCATGTGACTCAAATGGTAGTGACTTGAAAAATTTCTAAATGTCTCTAACACAAATAACTCCTCAATTCTTTCTACTTTCTGTAGGAGTCTAAATCCCTATCCATAACAAATAAACAGAACTTTTTTCTCAGCCATTTGCTGAGATTTAGCAAATAAAAAAATGCCCACCAAGCAGCATTTGTTCCTTAAAACTGTACTACAAAACAATTGCACATCACAAGCATTACTACTTCCTTTGCAATGTCATGCCACAATAACCAGTCAATGCACATATCACAGATCAAAAACATTTATGTTCTCCTTAGTTCCCCAATCATAAATCACAGCATTCTCAGTATTTGCTGACATAAGTATTTGCTGACTTAATGGTAGATCAGACCTGATAATTCACACAAATTGTTTAAAAGGACCGAAGTGAAAGAGATGCAAAGTTACACAAGTGTGGCAGCTCAAATTTTATAAAATGGACACTGAAAACAATCACCACCTTTGCAAAACACTCTGCTTTCATTTTTACACCAATGAAAACAAAGGAAAGGAGGCTGCTTTAATTTTAAAGAACTAAGGTCCATGACCTTTCTCTTTCTTTTTTCTCTCCAAAGTTCATCTATTTATAGATGGTTCTAGTGATTAGAAAAAATAATATATGTACAGTTGTAAGCTGTGATAAGTACTATTAAAGTATTCTCATGTGGAAGAAAAGACAGAAAATGCAGGAGAAGGTTTCAAAGGCAAAATTTTGTAAGAATTAATCATTAAAGGAGAAATGAGATATCAAATAGGAAGTACTGGATAACAATTAAAAATGTGGTATTAAATTAAATGTTATAAAATATAGGAAGATGCATTTAGGGAATAATACAGCTTGGAGTGTTGTGCTCTTACACAGGTGGTTCTTGGACAGTTTCAATACTCAGTACAATAATTGAGATAAGTTTTTGGGGCATAATATTTAACCTTACTAATGCTTAAGAAAGATTTCAACAAGGTAGGAGCTATTTCTACAGACCTTTTCACTTCAATGTTCAGTACATCTCTGAAAACCCACCTAACTATTCTACTAGAAATTTGTGAAGATGCCATATTTCTGTCCTAAGGAACATTATCATTTTGTAAAAGCTTAGAAAGACCTCAATATAGAACGAGAAAGTTCAAATAACTCTAAGGCCCAATTGTAACATGTCTGTGGAAAAGGAAAATGTGGGCCATTGTTCTATCACTGGAAGTATAACTACAGAGAAAATTATAAAGTCATGTCAAATAGAGCGAGATCTCGTCTTCCAGAGGCTGAGTTAGAAGACATAACAATGGTAGATTTTTTATCATTTCAATTAAATACTTTTCTCACAATGTTTTCAAACTGAACATATAATGGGAAAATTTCCAATTCATGCATATTTTGCAATTGATGGAAAACCAGAAACAAGTTTAATAATATATTTTCTATATACCAGTCCATTTGTATAAGAATTTCCTAGACTGGTCTAATAAAATTTTATGTGTTGATAAGATTAAAAATGGAGTTTTATTCCTTCATCACAAAACCCCAATGTATACTTCATAGCATACTATATATAGTCCACTAGACTGTAGTGTATATATAGTATATACAATACTATAAAAATTTTAAAATAATTTATTTTAAAGGTGCAGAGCTAAGATTTTTCATCCTGTGATGTGTGCTAGAACTAAAGTCTGTGAACTAGGAGAAGTGGTGGTGTGACAAACAAATTGGCTCTGTACAAGCCACTTCAGTAATAGCAAAAATGCACCCACAACGATCTTTGAGACTGTTCTGATGTGGAGAAAAATGTGTATTAGTCAAACTGCATGTAATAGTACAGGGAAAAGGCAAAAAAAAGACACTCGCATTTTGCCCAATATTAGTGAAAGGACAGTGTCAGAAAGCTATTCACTCAGATACTTCTCATGAAGAACAATATTGAAATATTTGCAGAAATAATTGCTGTCTTGATTTACTGCACTGATCCTGAGGTTTGTGTGTAACTACAGAAGGCGTCTTTGAAAATGTATTCTTAAATATATTTATTTTTATATACAGCTTTTTTGAATTATAAAGTGTATGTTCTTAAACAAGAACAACAAGATATCATTAGAAACCTGTAGTACAATTTTGTGTCACATTACATGCTAGAATGTGACTCCTAAAACCAATTTAATTATCTAGGAATCTTGTTCCAACTCTTTGCCTGTGCAGATCCAAAATGTTCTTTGTTGCTCTTCCAATTTGCTCCTGGTTCTTTTTGACACGCATATTATTAGGAAATCTAGGTATGTATAAATAAAGTGGTTTATGCTGCAATATTTATGATACAGCAAAAAACTTCCTCAGCACCTACGTCATAGTTTCAATTCTTTTTGATACTGCTATCTTGATATATGTTTGAGAAGCTTTAGAACAGAGATACATCAATTGCTCAGGGTATGTGTTGCTAGGTCAAAGACCAAAGTTCTGAGCTAACAAAGAGTTATGATCAGCTTTTAACCCAAGGTCTGTTTATGTCTCATGTGGTCTGTGTTTAAACAGAGGAATTACAAGAAAGTTGCAAACTATTGCTGTTCTTGTCAGTATTGTAGAAAGAGTTGCCAAATATTTCAGTACACTCTTGCACAGTAATTGGTATTCAACTGTCATTCTTCAGCTAATGGGGCTGAATAAATTCTTGATGTCATTCAAATGACGAGCTTTGAGGATGGAGACAGCTATATGGACAAAAAGTAATGTGGAATGAAACTGAAAAGAAAGGAAGCTGATGTAAGTAACAAAATTTTCAGCTAACCTTTCTTTGTTTGTAAAACTTTAATCTTCGATTCCATCTAAGGGCCATATGAAGTTGATTTTCAGAGGACTCCTACCATTACTTTAAAGTTCCATAGATGCCATGGTTTTACACAACTTGAATAATATTTCAACAGCTTTTTGAAGTGATATATATTATTGTATTTTAGGAATGTTTAGTGTTCCAGCTGGAACACTCTGTGTTGCTTGGCCACTCTGCACTCCTCCTCCTTCTCCTCCCCTGGCATAGGGCTGGAGAGAATGGGAGGCACAAAAGGTAAAGATCATGGATTGAGACAACAATTTATTGGAAACAGCAATGAGATGAGAAAACAAACAGAAATAGCAGCAATACTAATAATAGTGTAAAAAAACAATTCACATGTGTGTGGTCACCCCCAACAATACCCCACTGCACCATCATGCTATGCCACCTGGAAGAGACCCCTGCCTCTGTCCTCACAAAATTATGTGAGTTGGTATAGAATACCTTCTGGGTCATAGCCATGCCCCCTCCGGGTTACTGCAAGAATTAGCCCTGTCCTGGTCAGGACATATATGAATACTGGAAAGAATTAGCTAGCAGATATCCAGGGGTAAGTGAGAAGCAGAGGAATGGGAAATACTACTTATGAGTGGGAAGCAGAAGCAAAACAAATCACTGAATCAACAACTTAGGTTAGAATATTCCAGTTGTAAAATAAAGAGCTTTATACAAGTTTGCCAAGTCTGGCATGTTCCTCACTCTCAAGAAGCAGAAAGTTTTGAAACCCATCCTCATGACTGTGACTCAAGTCCTAGATTCTGAGCAGGCCATACAGCTCTAATGGGATGAGATTGACTATGGGAACAGCTTCCTTGAATGTTTATGTTGCACCTTCCTATTTCTTTCCTTAAATGAATGAAAAAGCCTGAAAACAGAGTATACATGCTGCAAGCTAGCTATGAAATATGTAGAAATGACTGAAGAGAAACAACAGGTATGCATGTTAAACCTTTTATCAAGTAAAATATATTTTCTACTTAAATGTCAATTTTTCACATGTTAATTTTTGTTCTTTACAACTATGGCAGGTACATCAAAAGATAATAATCCTGTGATAAAATCTATCTTTATTTATTTATTTACATTACACTAAGTCAAACACTTCTAAAATAGCTTAGATGTCTTGGATCCTTTACCTTCATGTTCATTGTTTAACATACATTGCCTGTATGTTAAAATACATTGATGGATAGAGAAGTATCTGAACCCTGAAAACTGTAAGGACACATGTGGACAGACCTTCATGAATATTAAACTTTGTGCCTATCATGGTTTAAACCCAGCCATCAACTAGGCACCATGCAATCCCCTTGATGACTCCCTCACTAAAGGGATGGGGCAGAGAATCAGGAGGGCAAAAAGTGAGAAAAATTTTGGGCTGAGACAAAGACCGCTTAATAAGGAAAGCAAAAGCCACACTTGCAAGCAAAGCAAGATGGATTTAATTCAGTCTCCCACTGACAGACAGGTGTTCAGCCTTCACCAGTAAAGCAGGGCTCCATCGTACGTAACAGAGTCTGGGAAAGAAAAACACCATCACACTGTGTACCCACTTCCTTCATCCTCCCACAGATTTACATACTGAACAAGATGCCATATAATGTGGAATTGGGGGTGAATAATTATGCTGGTTTTAGCTGGGGCAGAGTTAATTTACTTCACAGTAGCTGCTATGGGCTGTGTTTTGGATTTGTAATGAAAAGAGGATTGACAATATAGAGATGTTTTTGCTATTGCTGAGGTGGGTTTACAAAGAGACAAGGTCCTTTCTGCTTCTCCTACTGCCATGCTGGCAAGGAGTCTGGAGGTGCACAAGGAGTTGGGAGGCAACACAGCCTTAACAACTGACTCCAAGCAGCCAAAGAGATATCCCATAACACAGTGTCATGCTTACTTTGTAAAACTGGGGGAAGCAGGAAAGGGAAGACATTTGGAATGAGGGCTTTGTCTTCAAAAAAAACTGTGTGAGGAAGCCCTGTTTTTCTGGAGACAGCTGAATACCTGCCTGCCCATGGGAAGCAGTGAATGAATTCCTTGCTTTGTTTTGTTTGCACGCACAGTTTTGCTTTACCTATTAAAATGTCTTTATCTCAACCCATCAGTTTTCTCATTTTTGTTCTTCCTATCCTGCTGATGGGGGAATGAGTGAGCAGTTACACGGCACTTATTTACCAATTGAGATTAAATCATGACAGTGCCTAAATAAAAAAACAGAATTCATCTATTTTTTCTTTGCATTACTATTTTATCCTTTATGTATACTGCCTGCATAGATGTCCTCTGAAAATGTATAAAGGCATGCACAACCACACAGGAACAGATGCCCTATGTATTAAATCACCACTATCTAATTTTACAAGAGCTTACAAGCCAAAATAACAAAACTTGGAAGAAGAATGAAAAACATTAAGTGATATACATTTTTTTATTAGTCCAAATTTGTATGTCCAGTAAGTCAAATCTTCATGGCCACACTGAAAGTGAGATTCAAAGCCTCACTTTTGAATCTTCTCTGCATATTTTGAATTCAAAAATTCAAAATATGCAGAGAAGTTGAAAGGGGAGCAGAGCTGAACCTGAGGGCATCACCAGAGCCTGGCGGTTCATATTTTGACTCTTGTTTTTTTTAGTTGTTTCTTGAAATGTTATCTGGTTCCCCATAGCATTGCTCTCACTGATAAAGAATTAATGAAAAAAACATAATCTCTGACTGAAGACAGGTTAATCCAATTTTTCCAGGGCTGCAGTCCAATAAATTATATTCTAATATAATCTTAATCTTGCAATGAATAATTTATTTGTGATATTCATGTAAAATCAAGTTCTTTACATCATCTTTCTTGATGTAAAATCAAGATGAGGGCCACAAATTTTGAAACTACAACACCCTTATGATATAGGAAATCAGTTTTATTTTATTCTGTGCTTTGCACAATGAAACAAAACCATTTCCTAGAGAGAAAGAAATTATTTTTAACTAAGTATCATCAAACTGATAATTTGTCTTTTCATATAATCTCACCAACCTTGCCTTTCTGAATTATGCTGATGGACAATTTTTACTGTGAACAAAAACATTTTACAAATATGAGTGGGGCAACCTTGGATGTAGAGATGGACTGGGGAATGAGACACTGGAAAGGAGTGCCTTAGAAAGGGAGCAGGGGAAACTGGTTTAAGGAAAGTTGAACATGAGTCAGCAGTGTCTTGACATCCAGGAGGGCCAACACTGTGCTGGGGATCATCAGGCCCAGCATCACCAGCTGGGTAAGGGAGGCGATTGTCCTGCTCTGCTCTGTACTGGGGTGGCCTCACCTCCAGTGCTGGGGGCAGTTTTGGGTGCCAGAATACAAGACAGATATTAAACCATTAGAGATCATCCAAAGGATGGCAACAAAGATGGTGAAGGGCCTTGAGGGGAAGCCGTGTTGAGGTCACTTGGTCCATTCAGCCTGGAGAAGTAGGGAGATATTGCAGTTACAATTTCCTTGTGAAGGGAAAGGGGAGGGGCAGACACTGATCACTTCTCTCTGGTGACCAGTGACAGGACCTGAGGGAATGGCCTGAAGTTGTGTCAGGGCAGTTTTAGGTTGGATATCAGAAAAAGGGTCTTCAACCAGAAGTTGGTTGACATTGGAAGAGGCTCACAGGGTCACAGCACCAACATGATAGAGTTCAAGAAGCCTTTGGACAACAGTCTCAGGCACATGATGTGACTCTTGGGGGTGGACTTGTGCAGGGCAAGAAATTGGATTTGATGATTCTTGTGGGTCCCTTCCAATTCAGAATATTATGTGATATGCCATTTTAAAGACCAAATCAATTGCTTATAAACTAACACAAAAAATAGATAATGAGGATCAAAAGGTTAAGCATTAATAAGCTCAATCCTCATGGTAGGACACATAATAAATCTCTGTTGCTCACTCCCTCACCAAGATGAATAAGGGATGACTGCTGTTTCTTACAGAATTGTACTGCTGCTTTTACTTTGCCAAGTTGCTATTTTTCAGTTCCCTGGTTTTTTTCCCTAGGACTTTTTACCCTTTCATATCAGTGTTTTCCCTCCTGAATCCTTGATCTACTAACTAGCCAGTCTCAATAGTCTTCTCTCTGTCTGAAATTTTACCTTTCTTACCTTGAATGGCATACAGCTTATGCACTTTCTGGTGGCTCCTTCCTACTGCTTAGCAGTTTTCTCAGAAATCTAAGCCAAGGTTGCACAGCTGTTCTCTATCAAATACAGGCTTTGTATCACAGCCAAGAGAGTCCCTGGGAGGAGGGTTATATACAGGTTACACCTATGCTAGCTTATTTGACTGGGTCAGGGACCATCACAAGGTACTGGAAGACAAAAAAACTATGTCATTAAATTACTTCCACATTTAGCAGTTTGGTCAGGGACAACTAGTACTCTTCAGGTCAGGCCTGGGCATGCTTTGAGGGATAGTATTGCACAGAAACTCTTAACACCACACAGTTTTGACATGGCTTCCCAGTAGTGGGGTGTGAGAGAGCTAAACAATGCAAACTCCAACACTAAAGAGAAAATACAGGTATTCATAATTTATTTGCCAGCAGTGCTCCCAGGTGGCAAGGAATGGCATCCTGGCCTGTATCAAGAATAATACGCCCAGCAGGAAGGCATTCGTCCCCTGTACTCAGCACTGGTGAAGCTGCACCTTGAGTACTGTGTTCAGTTCTAGGCCCCTCAGTTTAGGAAGCGTGTTGAGATTCTCCTGCTGATTCTCCTGTTGAGATTCTCAGACACATTCAGAGAAGGGCAACAAGGCTGGTGAAAGGTCTAAAACACAAGACCTATGAAGAGCAGAGCTGGGGTTGTTCAGCCTGGAGAAAAGGAGACGCAGGGGAGATCTTATCCCTCTCTACAACTGCCTGAAAGGAGGATGTAGTCAGGTGGGAGTCGATGTCTTCCAGGCAGCTAGCAACAGGACAAGAGAACACAGTCTTAAGCTGCACCAGAGGAAGTTTGGGCTCGACATTAGAAAAACAATTCTTTACAGGCAGCATGACTGGGCATTGAAATGGGTTACCCAGAGAAATGGTGGAGTTACTGGCCCTGGAGATGTTTAAAAAGACTGGATGTGGCTCTTAGTGCCATGGTTTAGTTGATAAGCTGGTACTAGGTCATAGGTTGGACTTGATGATCTCCAAGGTTATTTCCAACCTAATTGATTCTATGATTCTGCAATTAATGCAGATTTAGCCTATCATGTCACCAATCTGACACCAGCAACAATGTGAAAGTGGAAAGGGGCATATAAACTGAAATCAAAATTATTATATTGTCCATGATGTCAGCTATAGTGAATATATTTCTATTATAATAAGACACTTTCAGGAGATTTGGAGAGTGAGTGTACTTGATTGTCCAAAACAACCAATCTCACTACAATTCAATAGCAAAATCCACAAAGTTGTGAGAGAGAAAAAAAAAAAAGTTTGCCAAATGAGGACAAGTTTATTTTAAACCATGTACAAGTTTTTTTCCTGAACAAATATGCATGAACAGGAATGCATGCACACATGAAACAGAATATGTTTCAGTGAAGGTTGCTAACACATTCCTCCCAAAATATCTTCAAAGAATTAACATAATGAATGTGTAAATTGAAGCAGAAACATGTTACTTTTTTGCTGCCCTACAAGCTGAAAGCAGCTTGGCTGATTTGCTTTGAACTTTCAAAATATTCTTCTTTTGTATTTTCAAACTAAGCAAAAGAACTTTCAGGACAGATAGTATAGCTTTAAACAATAACAGAGGTAATGAAAAGTAGGCCAAAAAGTGGAATATTGGTTGAATCTTTAACTATTCCCATTCTTTCAAGTTCTGCAGATTCATTCCATAGTCTGTAGAAACATGCAAAATTTAAGTTTTTATGTAGGTTTGCTAAGCATTGACACAAAGAAAAATTGAAATATTCCTTTTGATTTGCAATGTATTTTACACAGCTCCTCTCTAGCCACCAGAATATTCTGCATTGTTAACGTTGAAAGAGTTGGAAGAAAAAGTCAAGAAAGTAAAAAAAAAAAAAAAAAAAAAACTTGGTTTTGTAACTATTCCATGTTTACTCAAAGGGAAAGCAGGTAATGTATATCACAGTACAGTTTACAGAGAAGGGAACAGAAGTAAATTAAAGCCAAAAAGTAGAAACTCCATATGCCACAGATTGTCGAACACCTGTTTTTCCCTAACACCCTGGAATCTATTAGGAGGGCAATGTTAGGCTCGTGGAAGGGGATCTCATGATGTTGAAACCACAAGCTATATTTCATAAAATGTTTTTTTGTAAGGCTAGAACTGGCACATCATATTATGAGATAAAAGAGCAGAGAGGTTTAATTTTCACAGCTCTATAATGCCTGGTTGCTTATTATTGTTGTTGGTCTTATTGTTTTTATTACTGTTTTATGCATTTTCCTATTTTGCTTCCAGGCTGTTTTTCCACTGGTTTCTTCATTGTGCTTTTGTACATAGCAATCAATGATCTTGTTTCCTTATCTAGCCCTACAGGAGACCTATGTTCTCTCACTCCATCTGCCATCAGCCTCCCAGGTAATAAATGAGAGAGATGATAAGCACTCTGCCTGCCTCCCTCAGGTGCTCTGACTCACCCTCCTGGAAGTGCTTTTTGCTTGAGGGATCCTGGCTGCTAGTACTTTCCTCCTTTTTTCTCTCTCCTGCACCAACGAATAGCCAAAAGCAGACCATGGGACCATAACTGCTAGCCATCTGCTTTCTCTGCAAAGTAGAAAAAGCATAAAAATTTTGAAATAATTCACTCTCATTGTGAATTGATTTATTTAAAGTGCTATACTCCATGAACAAAGAGCGAGAAGCAGGAGAGAATTAGAGATAGTTATTGTTTAACACTGAAGTTTTCCAGCCATAAAAGAATCAGAAAGCAGAATGAAAAATTAAGTAATTTGAGTCAATTCTCTATGAGTTTTGCAAACATGTGCTCTCTGATTACTGATATTTTAGCATTATTTTACACACATATATGCATGCAACTTTTAAAAGGTACAAAAGGCACTTATGAAAGGTACTAGAAGAGGATTTTTTTTTTTTTTTTTTTTTGTCATGGACACTTCACATTCAGAGAGTTTTGCAATGTCATGAACAATACAAAGACAATTAGAAGGTGAATTTTTTGCTCACAAGGTGTCAATGGAATACACATTGGTGGCTAACCTTCATGAGGGACAATGTGTGCTTTTTGCTTAAAACTTCAGCCTCATCTGAGCTATTAATTTAGCTTCATTAGTAGATAAAATTTGCTAAAGAGCCTCCTCTGCACTTAAAACCAATTTCAAAATATTAAAAAATTATCTGTCTGAAAAAGAAGTTGAAAGAATGGAACAAACAGTATAATTTCTAGGCCAAATTTAAAACTATGGCAGTATTTTGAATCAGATTTATTAATAGGTGTTGCAGTGTGGTTTTGATTTTAATTTCGTCCTTAATAGTTTGTTTTGTACCCCCCCATAGTATTGGTTTACTCCTAGTTGTCTGTTATACCCTAAGACCTGCCCCTCCTTCAAGAATGTTCTCTGTTACTCCCCTTACTCTGTTGTCAATCCTAGCTAGTACCTGCCCCTCAGCCTTGGAAATCCTCTAATATTTGAAGCCCCATTGGTTAGTTTGATCTGTTCCCCTCCCCTTGTGTTCCCCATTGGTTTTTATATTGTCAATCCCGTCCTGTGATCCTCCCTCGTGCTTTCCCTATTGGTTAAGGATTGTACCCTCCCCCTGAGACCTCCCCTGCATATAAGCTCCTTTAACATGCGTGTTCTCAGTCTTGCATCCCTGACCCTTCCTGGGAATAAACTTCTTTGTAAAGCACATGGAAGACCTCTCCCTTGTTCTTGCTCCTGCCCTTGGTGCTTGACGTCCTGTGCCACAGAACACAAGCCCTACAGCTGTATCCCAGACTGCGCTGCTTTCTGGGAACAGCCCACTCTTGACCTGGTGCTGGGAGCTGGCTGGGGAAAAATCCAGCACCGTATCAAATAGGGAACTTCAAAGGAAATTTCAAGTTTATGTTCTAAAAAAAAATGCAGTAGCTGTAGGCATGTTTTCTAATATAAAAAAATATTCTCAAAAATGAAAGCTGAAAAAGCATGTGGAAGTGGCTGTTGAAACATAGAAGGAAAAGTAACTTCACATTTAATACCTTGCTATAGACACTTTTATGCACAGAGAACAAAATCAAATTCTCCAAGGAAGACCTGAGGAATTTTTTGTTTTCAACAGAAATAGTTTCATTCTAACATTTGGGACACTCCCACAAGTATATGTGAGCAGGTATTTACAATGGTTTAAACTGATTTTTCAGTGTCTTAGAATGTTCTAAAAGTACTTCAGAGAACAACCTTAGTCTTTCACCACTTCTACCCCACGTAGCTAACTTCACGCTTGCCAGTAACCCAAAAAGCAGGTGGAAGCTGCAGAAAGAAAGAGTAGAAGGAGGTGATTTTTTTTTACTAGGAATTGTGACATGGGTGCTTGCCAGCTGATGAGAAAACTCTTTATTTCATAAAAGAAAAAGAGAAAAATATAATTTAAAACTCATTTCCACTTTACAATTTTTTAAAGGAAGATAATTTCTCGTATCATTTATTGCTAGATCAACCTACGAACAATTTCAGTGTTTTAATACTTTAAAACTTCAATGATATCTTGAAAGCAAATAAAGATGCAGAAATAGAATTCAGAAACTGCTAGTAATGTCTGCTTACTCTTGTTCAGTTTATACAGTCAAAATCTAATCTGAGAAAATTATGGAGAAGTTTGACAAGTGTTATAAATAATTCAATATATACATTTATTAAAGGGGATTAATAAAAAAGGGCATTGAAGGATTTACAGGAACCTAGTCAATAAAATTCTTTATCAATGCAGCATTTCTAAATATGTAATTTTCTTTACTTTTTTCATGCTATACCAAGAAAGCAAAAGTTTGTCCAGTTGCTCATAGACTTTGAACTCTTTCAGTTGTCTGCAATAGGAAAAAAATAGTTTTAAATAATTATATTATTTTTTGATCATCTTTCTTTTCCGGCATTACTTCCAAAACACAGAAAACACAGTGTTTAAAAAAACTTGAAAAAAATTTAAGAACTGTAAATGTTTCACTATTATAGGATAAGTAAGAATTACAGAAAAAGCAAATTTAGTCAAAAGTGTTAAAAAGGCACAAATCTCACACAGTCAGACAATGAGATGTGTTAGAATGTGAAATAGGCAGTGGTTTCAAATAATGGAAATTCTATCAGTAAACTAAATATCTTGGTCAAAACATTTTCATTGAAAAAATAAAGCTTCTGAGTAAAATTGTTAAAATATGATTTCAAATTATTATGGTCATCACCAAGAAAACTCATCACTTCAAAATTTTCTTCAGTTTTAGCTAAGCAAAACAAATATTTTTGTCAGCACTACCCCCCTCCAACATTTTGCCATGGTGAGCAAATTGCACGTTTGGGCTTAAAAGTAAATTTGGTGTTTATTTCCGCAAAGAATCTGGAATGTTCCTTCTTTCTTCCTTTTTTTCCCCCTCCCCAACCTAAAATTGTAATTTGTATTAATATTGTTTATTTACTATGAATAAATATTATCCCACTATCTCCAGATGCCCATATAGGAAAACCTGCTGCTCACAATGATAAAAATCACAAACAGGTATCTGCAAAATTCTGAAAGATCCCTTGATTCTCAGCAGATCTCAGGCCAAAGAAAGCTCGTGATATGGTTGTGTTTTTCAAAAGAGTCTGCCCAGGTCTTTGAGATGCAGGATTAAGAGTGACTAACATCTACTTATAGAAGATTAGATCAGGGTATTGTTGGATGAACATTTAAGATGGTGTCCTGAGCTGCTTTACCAGCTAGCTTGCTCTCTCGCCAGCATATAAGGAAGGTTTGGTGGGTCTGAACCTCAGGCTGAAGTGTGGTTGATGGTGTGGAAGAAAGAGTGGACTCTTCATGTGGTTCTCACTAGGTTTTATTATGTCCTCGGAGCTGCCCACAAGCAAGAGTGAGCTCTGGGCCTCTGTCCTCCACCTTAAGTACCCTGGGGGCGTATACCAAGCAGGGGGAGCCCAGAACCAATCCAGGAGGGGTGGGCGGGGTGTGTGACCTGGTGTGTGGATACAATGAAGAAAGGTGGGAACCTGAGGACTCTGCCGAATCACCTAGCATCTTCACCAGAATCTTCCTAGTTTTTACAAGGTGATTGACAAGGTCCATTAGCAGGCAAGGATCATGGGGGTTTGGGGATGGGGGTGTAGGAATGAACCATTGTAAACAAATAACAAAAACATACAGAATTATTGGAAAACCCAAAATGTACACTGCCACAAACATTAACCTCCAAAATTATTCTTATTATTTCACTGGGACAAAAAGGTCCTGATTTGTACCTTTTGGCTGCCAGAGGAGCAACTGCCCAGTAAAAGCTAATTAGTCAGAGTGTGAGAACCTCTTTGAGGTAATTCTGGTGACATGAGGGAAAAACCCAGAATTCTATGTCTCTTATCAGCAGGAAAAAAGCCAAACTACCTTTTCCAATTTCTGGTGTCATTGATTATATAAGTTTAAACCAAGTATGTTTAAAAATGCCTTATAGTCTGGAAAAAAATCCACTGGTTTTGTTCATGGGTCATCACATGATTGTGTGATAATACTTGAAAGAAGAAAGATTTCATCTCCCATTCTTTTGAGGAAATAGTGAAAGTTAAGATGTCTGGTTTTGTTAAAAAGGACAAGAAGGACATTTAAAACATACTACAATGGAATGACCAGTTAAGCTGAACATGTTTGCTTGTTTTAATATAGTGGTCTGAAAATAAGTATAACTGCTATGTAACTAAATTGATTTTGCAATATTCCATACTTCAAAAGTTAAATTTCTCTTTATTCTCTTCTGCATTTTCCAAATTGCAAGTAATCTTTTGGGGCACTATAAAAAGTTTCTCAAACAATTGAAGTTTTTCAGTTTTGATTAATTTTTACCCCCCAATGAATTTACCCATGTGCACAGATGTATACACACACATACAGCCCTCCACACACCTTTCAACATAATGTTATAATAATAGAGGAGATAATAAACCGGAAAAAAAATTTGCACAATTAGTATAATGATCTATATTGTTTGTGCAGCAGCCAATATACTTTGTACTAAAGACACAACCTTGAAGAAACTGCAGGTTGCAAAGAATATATCTGGGTGTTGAAATGAAGGAGTTTACCACTAATTTATCAAATATTTAATTTAGTCATAGATTGGTAAAATAAAAAAGTCAAAGGTCATAAGAAATTATTAGGATATTCAGTTTGACCCAGTATAAGTAATTATATTTTTCTTCACTAATTTTATATCAAACCCAGCAATTTTTCTGAAATGTATATTTTATGAGTAGCTTGCTTGCATCTGAACTAATCAAGATATTTTAAATCTCTTCCTATTTTCATCATTTTCATTTTTTTCATTTGTGTGGTTTAAGCCTTCAACCATCTTGTTTCCTTCATTCTAGTAGAACATTATCCTTTTATTCTTTATTGCTTTCTCTGCTTATGAAATATTACATCAAAAGTCAGTGTCCTGATTAAAAATGTAGACCCATATGAGTAAAACAATATCAGAGCATGAATCTGACCTAAAGTGTCTGGAAAAAAAAGATGTCTGGAAAATTTTACCTTACCCATCCTGTTGCTATTAGAACACTGTCTGGGAGACGTTCAACTGAGCACAACTAATATTGCCTGATGCAATGTCTGAGTATGGTCCAAGGATTTAAGGCATCAACAGGGGGATCAGTTCTAGTGCTCAGTCTGTATGGAGCTACCTGGTTTCTGAAGGGATAGCATAATTGTATTATTCATAACTTGCTGAGTGATATGGATTATCAATAAACCCCTTGAAATGCACTTCTGTGGGTGTGAAATCAGCTTGTAAAAATGATGAAGAGATATTATAATTGAGTTAAAAAACAGCTGCGAAAGTGAATTTGAAATGTTTTTATCAAAATTAAAGAATCACATTTTTTCACCTTGGTTGCACTCAGCATATAATGAGACACTGTGTGGTTAATTTCTCCTCCATATGAAATGTGATTTACTAGGATATGTGCAAACTATAGCACTTAAGTCTCACTGATGGCCCAGCAGGACACCACTATTTAGAAACCGAGAAACAATATTAATAGTAAAGAATTCACGGGAGAGAATGCTTTTGCATGAAATAATATTGAATGAGCATAGGAAGAAAAGGGGCTCCAGATGCAGTATACAGAAGAATTATACAGAAATTCAAGATAGGAAGTGTCAAAAAAAAAAAAAAATAGGCTTGACTGCATGAAAATAATTTCTGGCAAAGAATGAAAGGGAGTATTTTAAGCCACATAAATACTAGCTTCAAACACAGGGCTAAATCTAAAAAGATTCCTACATCCACTCAATCTTGCTTTAGGCATCAGGATTAACTGTAGAAAATGAAAAACTGCAGTAATAGAACTTAATGAAAATTCAGGAGTGCTCATCTCTCAGGGAGTCTTCCCTGGCTACACAGTGATGGTACACAAAAACACATGGGAAAGCTGATGCAGTGAAAATGGACATAAAATTAAATTTAGTGAGTTTCAAAGACTGAAGGTTATGGCACAACTCAGTGGGGTTTTTTCCTGTACCTGGTTGATAACAGAAGCCTGTTTCATTCTGCTTCAGCTACCCTCTTTTTGTTAGCTGGAAGAAGTCCCTGAATTGTTGCCCCCAAAAAATTTCCATTGCAGAAGGAATGTCCTCAATTTTTAAGTTATTAGACATAAATCTCTGATGGGGGATAGGAGGATGGAAAGACTCTGTTCTTCTGTCACAAAACCAGAAACAATCTCTTTTATTTCTTTCTCAAACTGTGTAGGATATTGGGGATAAATATGTATATGAACACTGTAGAGAAAGTTCCCATCTCTCCCGGAGTCTTCCCTAGCCACACAATGACAGGAAAAACACATGGAAGAGCTGAGGCAGTGAAAATGGACATAAAATTCTCAAACTACGCAGGATATTGGGGATAAATATGTATGTGAGCACTGTAGAGAAAGTTCTCAGTAACTGAATCCTGTAAAGTCAGCCACCTATGTGTGTGTTTTAATACAAGCAATTTGCTAGAAAGAAGGAAGCTCATCAGAATAATAAAATCATAGAAAATTATGAGTTGGAAGAGACCTTGAAGATCATCTAGTTTTAACCTCTGCCATGCACAGGGATGTTTTCCACTTAAATCAATATGATCAAAGTCCCATCCAACCTGACCTTGAGCATTTCCCAGAATGGGGCATGCACAACTTCTCTGGGCAACCTGTTACAGCGTCTTACTATCCTCATCATAAAAAAATTTCTTCCTCATATCTAATCTAAACCTGCTCTCTTTCTGTTTAAAACCATTGCCCCTTGTCCTGCAGGCTTTTGTTAAACCTTTACCTTTTGAGTCCCCTTTAAGCCTTGATACACCACAGTAAGTTCTTCAATGAATGCTCCAGAAGTGGATTACACCCCTGAGTGCTTAACATTGATTACTACCATGCAAAATAATTATTTTCACCATCTTGATATGATTTTTTCCTTGGTAATGACATTTTTTTTAAAATCTTGAGTTAATGTTAAACAACTCTGTCAATCAAAATTCCTCCAGTATCCCATTAAATGTGCTTTAAGCATAGCTACATAGTTTCAAAAAAGGGTATTCACAAGCATGATTGTCTCAAATTACCCAAGAAACACATGAAGAATAAAAAAACAGAGTCACTGAAGGAAAAAGGTGTCTTTGGTATTGACTATAATATTTTCACACACATCTTTACATTTTTTAGTATAAATTTAATGGAAAATTTCAGAGTTCATAAAAGGGCAAATTTTTATTCTTTAATATCAAGTCAAATTTTTGCAGTCTAGTGAGAGTTTCACTTCTTCAATGTCAAACCAGGAATGGAAGACAGAGTAAATGTGAAGGGTATTATTTACCAGAATAAACCAGAAAATACAATTTAATTCACTTTAAAAACATAAATATGTACAAACATACAAGCAAAACAAAACATATGTATGTTTTAAAAATACATACAAACAAACAAAAATGTACAAATATATTTATGTTTATATGTAAGCATACACTTAAATATGTGTTAAAGAAAGTATCTTTCAGATATCTCTTTGATAATGTACCTCATCATCAGCTGTTGGAGTCTGGCAGATTTCCATTAAGATCTAAACATTTTTTGCTTAATGTTCCACTAAACTCTAAAAATCTGTTTATTATCTATCCAGATTGTATGCAGCTAACTCATTTGAAATAAACATGTATATATATGCATTACATGTAAAACTGCATAAATAAAATCCAAAACAAAATGTAAAACCCCTCATAACTCTTAGATGTTTGGGATTTTTTAAATGCATACATTTTTTAAAAAGACTGATCTTGCCTTTCATGGGTTTTTTTAATAAAGAAATCTCTAAATAATAAATAAGGATGCATGCTGTTAAAAACTTTGTAGTTTCAGTTCTTTATAAATTGTTCTTATAAATGTTTAGAAAGAAAAAATATTCACAGATTGCTTAACATTTTTTAGCATATTGTTTTCTTTTACAGATTTCTTTGGTTAAAAATTAGGTTAATAGTCAATCTGTTAACAATTTTACAGCATGTTTTGAAATATTAAATATTCTTTGGACTAATTCTTTCTATTATTTTTTTTTAATATTTACAAAATTATTTCTATTTTCCTTAAGAAAAACAATATTCAGTCTTGAGGCTTGATATGGTTAAGATACATAGAAGCAAAGTGACTTGAACTTTATTACAGTGGTTGGGAAGACCAGAATATGAACTATCATACTCAGCCTGAAGTTTCTATTTCCAGCTCTGTGAATTGCAATGATTTAAAAGTTATTATTGGGTCATATTTTGGCCAAGCTCTTCCAGGACCATATTTTAAAGTATCTTCATAAATGCTTTAGATTATCAAGAGAGCCAGGAAATGGAATTTTTGATTTTGTGAAAAAATAGGTGTAATACATGGAATTTGATGACAATGTTACATATCAAATTATATATCTGCACAATTTTTCTGCATTCCTATAGCCATAAATGATCTCTCTGTAAAAGTAGAAACTTAGTTCAATTTGCAAATATAATTCATTTGTTATGCTATAATTTCAGACCAAACCCAGTGTCATCTATAGCAATACATTGTTATTTCATTGCCCCCTGAAAAGCTGAATGAATATTGTGCCTTGGTTTTTTTATGAAAATGATACAATTTCTTTTTAGCAAAATCTGCTCTTCAAAAGAAAAATGTAGTTCATTAACTTTTCCGTATTAGCATTTTGTCTTCTGACTTGCATTTTTTATTGCAACTAATTAACAGGTGGGATCTCTTCCAAAAACTAAAGTTTCAAAATGTTATTTTCTATTACTGGTGGATAACAAACGCAAATGGAGCATGGTCCCACTCCAAAACCTAGAGAGCGATATGCAGCACATACTTGGTTTTGTATGAGAGAATGACCTCGCTTAATGACCTCATTTGCTCCCTTTCACATATTGGGGTTTTTTTTCATGTGAGATCATAGACACCATTTCATGTACAGAAATATCAACACAATTCTTCCTTGTAGTCAATGCTTCTTCCTTTCCGCACTTCTTTTATACTTTGTGTACTCACTCATCTCCTTTCTGCCTCTTCCCTGTGGCATCTCAGTAATAAAAATGTGTATGTGAAGGAATAGGCAATAAGTAAAGTTCAAAAGATTTCTTGGGTATAAGTTTCAAATGGCCAGTAGTGCTAGTCCTTAGAAAGCCAGTCTCCAGCCTTTTCTACCGGAAGGGCATGAGACCTGTGTTACAGGTAACTTGTCTGACTCTTGTCTGGATGTGGCATATGGTAGCAAACAGAAAACCAATGTCGAAAGCACGATGGAAGGTATTATAACTATTGAAAGGGCATATATATTGGCTCCCACAGAGTTCTTTCCAACATCATTCATAAATGTATATTATTGACAATTGGTGTCCCTCAGGGATTTGTGTAATGGAACAACTGTTATTTAATACCTTCATTAATGACATATATGAAGGGATCAAGTGCTACCTCAACAAATTTACAATTACTCCAAGCTGAGTGGTGCATTTGGAACAACCAAAGGTTTGGTCTGAGATCTGGACAAGCTCCAGAAGTGGGCCCATGGTAATCTCATGAGGTTTAACACCACCAAGTGCAAGGTGCTGCACTTGGATCAGAGAAACACTGGTATCAATATAAGCTGGGGTATGAACAGATCAGCCCAAGAGGAACTTGAGGGTTCTGATGGATCAGAGGCTGGACATGACCTGGCAACGTGCCCCTGTACCCCAGAAAGTCAAACTTATCCTGGGCTGCATCCAAAGCAGCATGGCCATCAGGGCAAGGGAGAGGATTCTGCCCCTCTGCTCTGTTGTTGTGAGACCCCACCTTGCGAGCTGCATCCAGCTCTGGGGTCCCCAACGCATAGACCCCAATGCATATTATCAAATCTAGAGGAGGGCCAGCAAAATGGTTAAAGAGGTGGAGTTTATTACTTTTCCTATGAGGAAAGGCTGATAGAATGAAGTTTGTTCAGCTTGGAAAAGAGAAGACTTTGGGTTCTAAAGTGCAGCCTTTCAGTACTGTAAGAAAACCTACAAAGAAGATGGAAAGGAACGTTTTGCAAGTGCATGTAGTGACAGGACAAGGGGGTATGGATTCAAACTGAAAGAGAAGAGGTTTAGATTAGATCTTAAAAAATTCTTCGCTGTGAGGCTAGTGAGGTACTGGAACAAGTTGGCCAGAGAAGTTATGGATATACCACCCTTGAAAATGTTCAAGTCCAGGTTGGATGGAGGTCTGAGGAAGCTGATCTAGTGGGAGGTGTCCCTGCTCCTGATGGGGGGTTGGAACTTCATGATCTTTAAGGTCTCTTCCAACCCAGGCAATTCTATGACACAGGGATTCTAGTATTAGTTCATATGGGGAATTTTTTAAAAGAAAAATCCTTCTTTCTAGTCGATATTACTCAAAATAAAGATGATATATTACTCTCAGCATAATGAAGTGATTCTTTTGGAGAATGCCAAGAGGTTTTCAATAATAACATTAATGGAGGAAGTTGATTTAATTTCCTTCTTATTAAATCAGACTACTAGTCTCAGACTGAAATCTTACAAGTACAATTTTCTGAAGCTATAAGAAATTCTCTGTATACATTAGCAGAACTGCAAAATGGATATATTGCTATTCATTTGTTTTTGCAGATAATCCATCCTACCCCACTAGTTCTTTCTAAAAATAAAGAGCAACAGCTGTATGATGGTGAGGTTGCAGAGAATTAAGGTGAGGGAAAATGGAAGGACCCAAAAAAGCAGTAAGGAGAACCTTGGCTCTGACCCTATTCCTTCACTGATGAGAAAAATCTTGTAGGATTCCTCTGGGACACTCTAACAATCCAGAATGATTTGTCTCTTTATTCAGATAGGTGCCTATGAGCAGAGTACTATCTCTACCTGGAAAACATATTTTAAATGGCCTGAAAATCAGTGTCTGGTCACATTTTCCTAATGATATAGGTGGGTTTTTTGGGGTTTGTTTTTTTTTTTTTTTTTGAAGCTGTTTGATTTTCTCCCTGTGGAAATGAAATGAATTTAAATATTTCTTTTGTATCAAACATAGAAAACTGAAGGAAATTAAGTCAAAGTAAGAAGAAACTACTCACTGGGTATAAAATATTCTCATTTTTAAGAAAGTATCCATTAGAGTACTTGGCCAAGGCTAGATCAAGAAATGCATGTAAATTCTATCATGTTCACTAAAGCCTATAAACAATGATAGAGACTGCTTAGCCAGGAGCTAGTGGGGTATATATTGTATTTAATAGGCTAAAATTTTTCCACTTAAAAATTACTGAATCTTTAACATTAAGAAAAGCTCTGCAGCAGGTCATATAACTCAGTGTTCTATGGGGGTTTGTAAAGCTACTTCAGAGAAAGTTGTAAGGACCCCTTTTATGCACATCTAAATTCCTTGGAGCTAAAAAACACCCAACATCATAAGATAGAAAGATTCCTTCTGCCCTTCATCCTGCCTGTTCTTTTTGGAGTGATATATTAAGCAATGCTTCACTTTCCCAAAACATTCTGTCAATATGTTATTGAATTATAATAGAACTTATATTTCAAGCCTGAGTGCAAAAAACGTTTTAATAATTTTCTTATTTTATGGAAAGAAGAATTAAAATGAATGAATGGCGGACATTTGATTATGGAATTTAAAAAATCACCTTTACATAGACTAAGTTAGTTGAGGCTGTAAAGAATGACAGAAGATGAGCTAGTAAAACGGGGATATGGATGTTTGAGAATGCACACAACATTGCAGATTTGTTTTCATTTTTCTATTAGAACCAAAGATATTATGAAATACACTATGTGAATTGGAATCTATAGAGAAATTTACTTGAGGTTTTTCACTATATTTTCCTTCATGCAAATTTATTCCTAGATATCAATCAACAATTTACATATCAGGACTTGAATTTCATTGAAGCATAGCCAATGGCAAAATTGCTTGTGTTGTTTTAATTTGTCAGTCTTTTCTTCTCTCATTGAATTCTACCATGTTTATGGAATTTTTATCTCGTATATAGAGACATTCAATTCTTGCAATTGTGTCTGGATTTTTACAACTTTATTTTCTTTATCTTAACATTTCACTGTGGCAAATTGCATTGGGTTTTGTTGTTTGGGTTGGTTTTTTTTTCTGCCTACCTCTGTCTTTCTAAATATTTTCATGAAGAATTGTTCAGCAATTTCAAATTACTAGTAGAAGAATTCTGTGTGTGTGTGTATGTTTCCTGGGGGGCTACTTTTTTCAAGCTTAACATTAAAATATGGTTTTATGTTAAAAATTAGTTCTCTGTTAACCCTCATAACACAAGGTGATTTTTCCACCCGCCCCGAGATTTTTCTTTTAAATTCTGTTGCTTTAATTCTTTTCTCTCTTTCAGATTCTCCAGTGGTCTTTCTTTTGTAACCACTCAGTTGGACATACTTTTAGCTGATTTGTACTGCAATATATCTTTGTATTACTAGTCTCCCAGAATTTCTGTAATGAATCTTTCTCTAGTCCAATACTTAAGCATGTAACATAGAAACATAGTGACAAAGGATGAAGAAAAGACTGAAGAACTTATTGTCCTCTTCGCATCAGTCTTTAGTAGTAAGAGTAGTTGTTCTCCAGGTGTTGATCGCACTGAGTTAGAAGGGAGCAGAATTAAAGCCCCCATAATCCACAGGAAAATGGTCAGTGACAGGCGGTTTGCTGAAGACACCAAGGTGGGTAGGAGCATTGATTTTCTAGAGGGCAGAAAGGCTCTGCAGAGGGATCTGGACAGGCTGGACTGATGGAGCCAAGGCCAACAAAATGAGGTTCAGCAAGGTCCAGTCCAGTACTTGGTCACAGCAGTGCCCTGCAGCTCTACAGGCTGGGGACAGAATGTCTAACAAGTTGCCTGGTGGAAAAGGAGCTGGGGGTGCTGGTCAACAGCCTGCTAAACATGATCCAGAGTGTTCCCACGTAGCCAAGAAGGGCAATAGCATCCTGGCAGATACCAAAAAAATTGTGGCCAGGAGGACTGGGGAAGTTTTTGTCCCTCTGTACTTGGCACTGGTGAGGCCACACCTTAAATCCTGCGTTCAGTTCCAGGCCCCACACTGCCAGGACACTGAGGTTCTGGAGTGTGTTCAGAGAAAGGTAACAAAGCTGGTGAAGGGTCTAGAGGGTGAGTTCTATGAGGAATGGCTGAGGAAGCTGGGGTTGTTTAATCTGGAGAAGAGGCATCTCAGAGAAGACCTTATCTCTCTCTCTCCAGATAACCTGAAAGGAGGTTCTAGTGAGCTGGGGTTCAGTCTCATCTCCCACGTAACAAGCAACAGGACAAGAGGTAATGACATCAAGTTGTACCAGGGCTTTGGAGATTAGGAAAAATTTCTTCACTGAAAGGCTTCCTGGGGAAGTGGTTAAGTCACCATTCCTGAAGGTATTTAAAAGACATGTAGACATGGCCCTTAGAGATGTGGTTTATTGGTGGACTTGACGGTGCTGGGTTAATGGTTGAACTTCATGATCTTGAAGGCTTTTTCTATGATCTTTCTAGATAATAGAAATTTTCTAGAATCTGTCATAGATTCTATGATTCTATAAGTCTGAACATTCATTAGCATGATAGCTATGAATATTATTAGCCTAAAGTATGTAATGGGAAAATGGTAAAATCTTCTTCTAGCCTAATGGTATATGTTATAAAAAGTAACTAGAAAGAACAGGAGAAATATATTGACTTTTGTGTAAAGATTAAAAAACTAATTTTAACAGGTAGATGATGACAAAGGAGGTAATGATATTCTACAAATATTTGAAGGCTGTTATGATGTATAGGGACTGATTATTTCATGGAATAGTGGAATAACTAATAAAAAATAAAAGAACATTTGTAGTTAATATCAGGGAACACTTGGCAGTAGGGAGATAGTGATGTCTTATGGAGACCTTTAAAAGTAGGTTTTGCAGAGTTAGAAAATATCCAATAAGCAAAAATACGAATGGCCAGTCTACAAATCTTTTCTGTCTCTCTTTTGTAATCCCCTGCAATTTCTATTTGATTACTAGGGTAAGATCTGAAATATCCTTTCATAAGTCAATAGCTCAGATCACTATATGCCAATACTTGAAAATACTTGGTTAGACCTTAGAAGGTTCTGGTATTCTGTCTAATCCTAATGCATCTGTGTTGATTGAATCCTTATCATCCTTTCCTGCTTTTTCTGTGTATCCCAAAAGAATTCTGTAAGCTGTCAGCCAGATATGCGTATTACTAGGGATTTAAAAGATAAACAAGAGCTGAAGCAGTACAAATTCCAAAGCAATGCTCATGTGAATCAGTAATTGTTTAATTCTCATCTGGGTATTAAAACAATGTGTTTGGAAACACCAATACATGTGACACAGACAAATCTGGGTCTTTGGCCTATCTGAAGTGAAAAGCACTACTAAATAATTTTTGGTGATGTAATCATCTCTTACTTGGTTTATTCTGATTGTTGACATATCTCTTCTCTACTGGTTACACTGAGAAAGGGGTCCATTGCAACAATAAGAAAGAGCCTTATATAGAGAAAAAGTATTTTCTCCCATAAAAATTGCAACTTAAAGAAGAAATGGAAAATTGAAAGGGACTTAATAGATCTTCTCCAGTGTTGCAGCAGCCCTCTTGTTAGAGCACAGAAATGAGCTTCTTCTTTATCACAGACTTCTTCTTTATCACAACATGAAAAGGGTCCTGGTTTATTCCTCTTCACAGCTGTGCCGTCCTGACTCCAATCGTTCACTGACTCTGGCTGCAGCAAGCTCCTACTCTAGGCTTCCCTTGCAGCCTGTGATTGCTGGTTATTTCCTGCTAAACTATGACTGCATATGTTAGTTTGCAGACTCTGAATGCAGGCTTTTACCCAGCTAGACTGTAACTGCAGGTTCCAACAACAGGCTCTAACTGCAGACACAAACTGACCTCACAGCAGTTATTCTCTGTGGTAAGACAGATAAGAGATAGTGCTAAAGGCAATCCTGCCTCTGATACATTGCAGCTGTGTTAATTACCAAAGAGTAGGAGCAACCTTGCCCTCACAGCTGGGTGTGATAAAAGAGTAACTTAGTGGGTAGAGAGTCAGTTGGAGTCTGCTGGTTGTGCTGTGAGGATGAAGGGACAGGAGGCTGTCGAGGGACAGATAAGGTAACAGCCAGTGTACGAGGACAGACAGGGTTAGGTGGTTGTGCCAGGGACAGGAAGCAGTGAACTGGAACTGCAGAAGGAAGAGAGAAGAAGAAGAGAAAGGGCCAGAGCGGTGTGGAGCTGTCCATAGGATTGCTACATAGAAAAGGTATGAAAGACTTCTTGATAAGATGGTGCTGATACTTGAAGCCCCTGAGAGGTTTTTAAAGAAGCGCTCTGAGTGCAGCATCCATCTCGACTACAACAATTCTCTCTCCCCAGGATGCTTCCTTCTTCATGATCCTCCTCACCAGCTCATCTACTCCCTTTTACCACACTTATTTTTGTTGGCTGTAGCTGTGACTCATCAGGGGTGAGGCTGTATTGGGTAATCAACAGAGCTGTTACTTATCAGGGGCAAGGTCACCTGTATTCCCTTCTCCTACATCCAATATCAGAAAACCATGATAAACAGGAATAAGAACTTTTTTCTTAATTGGAGAAAATGTAGGTTTGTTTCATTGTGGTAATTTCTAATTCAGTTGTCAGCTTCCTCTATATAAAAAAAATTACTGCTCTAACAATGTTTTTTAACAAATTCTTTCTCTACTCTATAGTTTATAAAAGTCTGATTTCTTCGATTGAAATCTAGTTTATGCTATTTTAATTTTTTGTTCACTAGAGTTCTGTTTTCTTTGTTAATTTGTTTGGGTTTTGTTTGTTTTGTTAAAAAAGCCCATAACACTTTAAATATATATTTTATTTACATTTCTCCATAAATAAAGATGTATAGTTTATGTTTTGTTTTTTTTCAGTCTTCCTAATTTTTTGGACTGGTTGTTTGTTTGTACTTTATTCTTTTACTATGGCTACATCCAAGAGACCAGAGAATGAAATAGGTTTTCCTTAAGATGGGCTTTCAAAAATTATCCTTACCCTTCCTCAAGAAGTTCACTATATTTTTGGGCAACTTCCAACAATGTTTTCTTCTGTCAGCCAATCTTAAACTAGTGAAGTTCCAATGCATTTTAATGACAGTGCTAAAAGTCATCCAAGAGGTTATAAAATCCCCAGATATAGAAATGGTGAAAACTTGCCTGGATAAGCATCTGAGCAACCTAATATATTATTGAAGTCAGCATTCTTTGAGCATGAAGTTGTATTAGGTGAACTTCAGAGATGTCTTCCAATATTTTATATGATATACTTTGTATTTTGTAAAATCAGCTATCAGGAGGCTACAGACAATTGTTCTCATGTCAAAACTCAAGCGTTTTGGGGGCCCAGACACTGTCAAAGCTCAGAGACAAGGCCAGGGTACTGGGTTCTGAAGGCACAGAACATCCAGACAGGTCTGGTGTGTGTAGAAAGTGGTGGCTTATCAACCTGGAGAGTGTAGTTCTGAGGTGTCTTTAAATAGTAGGTGATGGACATCTGGGTCATTGCACGTATACAAGGTTGAGGATTGGCCCTCAAACTTTTACAAAGCAATAGAAAAAAAGATTATTATTATCCTTGTTGTGTGAGAGCTCAGATGGTTTAGTATATATTGAAACTGTGGCCAGTAATTATCAGTTCTGTATGCAAATTTAGACAGTTAGAAAACTGCATCCATTGTGGGATGCCTGCTAAGATGAAATTGGAAATTATTCATGTGCCATTTGGAAGGGTCTTTTTGTGTAGTATAAATTCAAGGATATGGCTATTATCACCATTGTTTCAGTTTTTGGGTCAAGTGTTTATGAGTGTCCAAGTTTATTTATTGTTCTTATATGAGTTTAAAGCAAGCAGATTTGGTTTGGTTGGTTTTTTTTTTTTTTTAATTAAATATGCTAGAAGAATGAGAATATTTTATCTCAGAGATTTGAATGTCTAGTGATTTGGACTTCCACATTCAGATTTCTTGGTTTTTTGGGTTTTTTTTAATACTTAAAAATTAGATCCAAACTAAAAGAGGCTATGGCACATCTCAATTTACCAGTTTGTTTCATTACTAATGCATCTGGAAAATACTTTTATTAATAAAAATCCAAGATAAATTGTTCCTATCACATGCAATAAACTGTCAAACTTCTCTGTCCTACGATGAATGCAGAATCATGAAGAAAGACATTAGCACAAGAATTCAGGATGATACTAGGTTAACTTTACTTATTCTTAAACTGAAGGCATGGATATTTAGCCAAACACAAAATTATATCCATTTAACTATGTTGTGTCCTGTTCTGTGTGAGTTCTGCTTTAGTTGATTTATATTCTTTGTGATCTGTGGCATGTTTTGGAAACAGCAATAGGAGTAAAGGATACTAATACCCTGTTTTGTAGGGTAAAATACCTGCAATGTGGAAGGTCTGACTGACATGCAATAGTGACTAAATGCTGTTTCTACTACATTAAGCAATTACCAATGAAAAAATAAGCCTCTCACTGCTTCTAATCGGGATTTCACCCTGGACCTGATAATTAATGCTTTCTAAAGGTCTTCCAGAGAACCTACTCCTTGACAAAGCTTCTTCCCCTCACCCCAAACCCTCTACCCCCTTATTACAATAGAATTTTCTGAAGGAAAAATGTCAGCTGTTGCAGTACGTGTCATAGGAGTAGAAAGTAAATCAGAAAGTTTCTGGTAAAAGCTGCTTTGGAAATTGTTTCCTTGTACATGTTTGATTTGAAGAATTCGTTCCTTCATGTTGTTGAAAACTGTTAAGGAAACCATGTAAGAAGAAGTTGGGGAAAAGAGGAGGACAGTAGTAATGAGAATACTTTCTTGCTGTCATGCAGAAAGATATACTGAACTATATAAAAATTAAAGATTAGTAAACATTCTCACTATTGATGTTTCTGGTGCTCATTTAAACTTGCTTACAGAATCCTACAAACTTTCCATTTGCTTTCTCTGTGTTCTCAATACCTATGTGAAGATTACAAATCTTTAAAATAAATGCAAATTTTATTAGATATATTATGAAGAAAAAAGCATTGAATACTCTTGGTGCAGTATTTTGTAAGAACGTACAATCATTCCTGGATGTTCCTTTCAATCAAAACAGAAGGCAAGCAAAATATTTTTGTATCCTGATTCTTTTTCTTTTCATTCCTTTCAAGAATTCACAAATCTGTCTCATTAGTTTGTGCCTTGGTTTCCACCTATGATCTTAATACAATTTTCAGATGAAGGTAAACTTTACACTTCGTTTTGAAGCAACAAATTCTGTGTACATGCAACTTACGTAAAGTTTTTATTAAGAATTCAGGGCTAAGTTAAATTCCATTAAATTATATTGGGGTAATATCAGTGAAGTTAACAAGAATTAGATCAGGTTGCCTGCAACTCACTGCAGGCAACCCCCTGACAGTTTAGTAGAAGATATTTCATGAACTTCAAGACCTTGAGGTTCTAAGGATTGTATTACCTTTCCATTTGAATTACAATATTTATTTGCCATATTCTTTGATCTGATACAAATTATGGAGTCTAAATATTTGAAACTACTCAATCAGCTCTGATATATAACTGATGGATCTTGCTTCTTGTTATTAAGATCTACATTGTTTCATTTTCATAAATTAATTCATTTCAGCTATGAATTCATCTTGAGTTAAATTTCTCATATGCTGTCCTGAACACAGACTTCAGTGACCATTCTGCAACCTTTTGATATTCAATCCTATTAATTCATAACCTTAGTTTTTCTTAAGTCTTCTCCTTCATTGTATAATGAAGTCACGTATTAACTCTACACAGAGGCAAAGACAATTTATTTGCTGAAGCTAGTGTTATTAAATACAATAGCACATTTTATTCTGAGAAGCAGTCAGCTCATACTTGCAGAGTTCCATGATGTCATATGAAGATCTTTTAATGATAATTCCAAACAAAACTCTACTTAGAAGTGTATGCTGACGTTTGGCTTGTATCCCAGGAAAGCAAAAGTCAGAGTACTGATAGGGGAAATATAGAGCTGGATACATCAAATGCTTTTATGTTTGTGTTCCCATTGTGAACTGTTGTTTGTTTTATCTTAACACAAAGATAGTATTCATTGAAAGGAGATTGGTCATTTACTTGCCACCATGGCCTGAAACAGAAAAAAAATCTATTTTATTTTCTTAGGCTAAGGCTTAGGCTACTTAATAGTTATCTTTGCCAAATATAAAAAGATGCAAACATAAAGTACCTTAATTTTTTAACTACTATTAATATTTGAGGAAAATAGCAACACTCAAACATGCATCAGTAATAGTTTCTTGCCAGAGTTACCCAAGAACCACTGAAATTCCTAAATTAAATGGGCTGTTCTGGGACAAAAATCAGTCCTTACAGTACAGCCTAACTTTGGAAGTTAAAACATTTCTCCACGTAGTCACTGTGATTTTGGTCAACAGATTTTCCTAAATAAACTTGTCTGAACTTGGTTTTTCCTATTTTCTGGTGACAATGAATTTTCTATTCTATAATCCATTACATTAAATGTATATATATAGATATACATATGCACAGACATGTATATGCTAGAGTGGAGTGATTTATTATGCATTGTTTTTTCATGGGTATTACACCAAGTTTGCAAATAGAAAATATGATAAAGAAAGCACGTTTCTTTTAAAGGTTGGGATAATCATTTGGGAGGAGATTCTGCCACCTGTTTCCAGATCTGCCTAGATATTTTATAATACCTGGTCGTGGGAGATGAATCAGAGAGCAGGACTGATTCAAGCTTCTTTTCTGAATATTATAAATTTAGATGATTAAATTAATCACTGTGTATCTTCTAGGGTTAGTGGAGAAAAGGACCTTTGTTAAAATTTAATCCAAAGAGAATTGCGCGTATTGGGTTTGTGTAGAACTGTTTTAGTAGCAGGGGGAAGCTACAGGGGCTTTTGTAAGAAGCTGCTAGAAACTTCCCCTACATCTGATCGTGCTGATGCCGACTGGTTTCAAGATTGATTCGACACTGGCCACAACTGAGTCCATCAGGGACAGTGGTGGTGCCTCTGGGACAACACAGTTTGGAAGAGGGGAAAAAACCTCAAAATAACTAGGCAACTGCAGTTGAAAAGAGGAGCACAAAGTTCAATGGGTTAATATATGTTCAGGTTCAGGTGAGAATGCCCACATACTTCCTCTTAGGATGAGAGTTTTACACTGTTATGCAGCACTGTAGATTGTGCACCATCCTTTGCTGGAAAGCCTCAGAAATTAGGTTTTTGAGACCTTCTAGGATATGACCACCCTCATGACAGCCTAGTTGAGCCAGTTATGGTCCATCAGAAGGGATGAACATCTTCAGGCTGACGTGTGAATGTCCTGGTACTTTCCCTGGGGGAGGGGGAGTTTTACACCTGAGCCAATTGTGTAAGGGAGGTTATTGGCATAGCAAAAAGCATTATCCCACCTCTGCAGGATCTGCTTCTTATCAGCCTTCTCACCCATCTAGCTCCATACCCAGCTTGCTGCAAAACAAAGTCTGTTTTCTTGTGGTCATCCTCTGGTTGTGGGTTTGCAGTTCTTCTGTACCAGGGCTGTTCTTATGCAGATAAGAGGTTTTGCCACCATGCACCTAAGAACTCTCCTCTCCTCCTTTGGCTGGAATGTACAAACCTGGCCTCAGCAAAGTACCTGCTGCTTTTGCAATTGGCCAGTTTGAGTATTTCAGTCTCTCACACATGGTGAGGCAGCTGTGCCTCTGCAGGTCATGGAGGTCCACGCTGGAGCAGAGATGCACCTGCAGCCCACAGATGACCAGAGCAGATGAGTGCCTGAAGGAGGCTGTGACTGTGGGAGGGCTGAACTTGAGCAGGTTCTTGGCAGGACCTGTGGACCCATGGAGTGCAGACCTCATGCTGAAGCAGGTTTCTAGGAAGGACCCACCACCCCACAGGGGTCCCATGCTGGAGCAATCTGTTCCTGAAGGACTGAATCCTGTGGAAAGGTCACATGCTGTAGCAGTTCGTGAAGAACTGCAGCCCATGGGACGAACCCATATTGGAGAAGTTAATGGAGGATTATCTCCCATTATCTTCCCCTACAGGGAAGCAGGGGAAGAGTGAGGAGTCTTCCTTCAAAGAGGGGCAGAAACAACATATGAGGAACTGATGTCAAACCCAGTAGCCCTTCACTGCTGGGTAGGTAGGAAGTCGAGAAAAATTGTGAATGAATTTAAGACCAAGAACTAGGCAGGAGTCGGGGAAAGGTGTTTTGACACTGACCAAATGCAAAACTGGTGGTGAGTGTGTGCACACACATCAGGCAACCAGCTGTTCATGAGCCAGCAGTGCCCTTGTGGCTGTCAAGGCCCAATATTATCCTGGGGTGCATTAGGAAGGTCATTGCCAGCAGGTCTAGGGATGCCATCCTGCCCCTCTACTCAGCCCTGGTGAGGTCACATCTGGAGTGCTGTGTCCAGTTCTGGGCTCCTCAGTACAAGTGAGATATGGAGCTCCTGGAACAGGTCCAGTGGAAAGCAAAAAAGATGATTAAGGGATTGGAACATCTCTCTTACAAGGATAGGCTGAGGGACCAGCATTGAGAAGAGACAACTGAGAGGGCACTTCATCAGTGAGTATGAGTATTTAATGGGAGGGTGTCAGAAGGATGGACCCAAGTCCTTCTTGGTGGTGCCAAGCAATATGGCAAGATGCAATGGGTAGAAACTGATGCACAGGAAGTTCCACCTGAATATGAGGAAGAACTTCTTTACTGTGCTGATGATTGAGCACCAAACAGGCTCCCTGGAGAAGTTGTGGAGTCTCTCTCCCTGGTGATACTCAAGAACCCCTGTGTCATGTGCTCTAGGATGATCCTGCCTGAGAAGCAACGTTGGACCAGGTGACCCACTGTGGTCCTTTCTAACTCTATTCCCGTAATTCTGAAACATGGACACCTAGTTCTACATCAAGCAATCAGAATAAATCTTTATTTCTTCAGACTGTGAGTGAATATGCCTGTATATGCTCCTCACTGCAAAGGTTTTAATGTCTCAGCAGGTTAGGCTTTGCTTTCTTTATAGCTAGAAACATTGGGTAGTGTCTTGATTTGATATAGGGCTATCATTTAAACCAGAAATAAATAGCCATGTGACTGAACTGTAATAAATCCAGGAGAAAAAAGTATGTTTCTTCTTGTTTTTTCTACCAAACAGATAGGTTTAAGGCAAATCTTAGGGGTGCTATTGAAGAAGTTAATAAAATGGATTTAAAGAATTGGATTTTAAACAGCTTAGCCGAGCTCTGTTTCTTTAGTATTTTCATATTTCTGCTTTTAAAGAGCTCCTACTGCAAGGCAAGACAAACCTTAATATATATGCAAGTGTGTTTAAGTGTGTGTGGGTGTATGAATATGCACAATATCTGTTGATTTCCTAGTATGAGCCAACTGCAAATGCCTTGCGGCTTTTTTGTACTAGATTTTGTCTTTCCGTTTTTATTTAATTTTTTAGAAATATGGCTTCCTTCTCTTGCCTTTTTCTCCAGGCTATTGTTTATCCCAATGGAAAAATTCCTTATAACCAGGATTTGTATCTTAAACATAAATAGTGACAACTTGCCTATAGCTATATTGCCTATAGAAGCAATTACAGAATGACTGGATTGCACATGAGCAGACCAAAATCCACTTTTTACTGCAAATGTCTTTTAAATAGAAATACATTACCATTAGAAAATGTTGGTTTTGGCTGCAAAGTTAAAGGCAGAACATCAACAAATCTAAAATGCTTTCATCCCTGAGGGAAGAAAATATTCCTTTTCATGAAATAAGAGTGTGGAAGTATAAAAAAGTAGCTCATAAAAATCACTGACTAACCATGTCTCTTTTCCCATATCTAGCAACCGCCCCCACTCTCCCCTTCCCTCTGAACAGACACAATGCTTTCCATCTATTTTTTTCTACTTTGAGGAAGCATTTTCTTAACCCATTTTATTTTATTCCTCTAGAATTGTGTGGTACTGTGCTAGTTTTCTTCGAAATTGTTTAGAACAAAATCTCATTTCTACTGTACCTTTTTGTACCTTTGGCACTCTCTGTGCCAAAGCTTTTCCCTATGCTTTCGTAAGATAAAAAAACAATTACTTATTTTCATTGTGTTACAAGAAGAGCAGTGATCAATATTAGAAAGAAAGTGCTTCAAATGCCTTTCTAGAAGATACTGTAAAGTCAGATCTCTCATAATTCCAAGAATTTCTACCCAACCAGCTTAGGAGGTGCCATTTAGGCTGGTGAAAAGTTGTAACTAAAGAATTTTTTTTTTGATTATTAAATTTTATTTAAAATTTATATCTAGTTATAGTTCTGTTTAAGATGGATAAATTGTCCTTGTATTTATAGATGAATGTAGTATTATGAAACTCTATTTAGTTTTAAATTAACTTTTGAAGACTCTGTCAAAATAGACAACATTGCTTTTACACAGCCTGAATAATTTCAATTCACTGCTGTGTAGAAATTGCTAATATAGGAGGAGGACCTTTGTACTAGATTGAACTGGCAAACAGATTTTTTTTTTTTATATTTAAATAATTTCTACTTTCTCTATTAGGTAGCTTGATTTATCATACAAACACCTGTATATGTTCAAGTATGTGCATGTGTTTCTGGTCAGATGAACAAGTAAGGAGAAAAAGAATTTTTAAATTACTTTGGGGAGGAAACTGTAACAGAAAAACATTAGATTCAACGATCTGTTTGATCTATACCTGAGTGGCAAGGGAATTAATTTATTAATATTAAAGCCAGCAAATGCTTGAGAGTTGAGATTTTATTTTTCAAAATTACTTTAGATAAATTTTCTAAATCAAGTATAAAGCTATGATTAAAATATTTCTGATAATAACAACCCGTGTAGATTAGATTTGATCTTGTCAGTCAGCTCTGAACAGAATTCACATGCCTGAATTGTAAAGAACCTTCCCATGAGTCCAAGAATTCAGCTTTCCAAAACAAAATTAGAAAAAAAATCCTGTTAAAGAAAGATAAAGTCCTAAAGGACTTCAATTATTTGTAACTTCTTAAACATTTATACCCTTCAGTTCAGATCTGTGTCTCTAATTTATAATTAATATGTACAACAATCTAAAAAAGAAACAAAACCCAAATAAATAAAGCACCCTGAGCTTTTTTATCTGTACTTCACTGAGTTCATTTTTAATGATGCATTTTAGAGACAAAAATCAGGGGTTTTAAGTTTCCTTCTGTTAATGCCTCTATTGGCGCTATGCTTGATGTTTTAATGTAGAGAGCTTCATCAATGGTTAGCTTGGATACTATTCAAAGCTCCTTGAAAAGATTTTTTACACGATATTTAAAATCTTAATTATTTCCTATTGAATTAAAAACTTTGTTTTATTACACAATGTATAAAATCAAGATGGAATGACAATCACATTGTCACTTTAAACAGCCCTGGATTTGCCCAAGCTTGTTGGTGAAAAGTTAAAGAAAACTGAATTTCACCATCTAAGTAAAAGGGACTTCAAACTTTAAAACAACTGCATATGCAAGAATTTGCTACTACAGGTAGAAATTAAAATCCTATCCTTTTCATAGTTAATGGACATTTGTATACAGCATTTAATGCAGCAGAATGTCATCTTTTTGCTGGCTTCTTGATATCCTTTCAAATAATAAAACCACAAGTGATTAGTATCAATACTCTGAGCATCACAGCATTTCAGCCTTTGGCATCAGAGAAAAAATTATTTCCCTGTGTTAAATATTTTATTAGCATAATACCTGCTAGAGTAGCCCTGCCTGCAAATGAGCACAGGATTGAAAGAAAAGCACCACTGACGTATCAAAACAAACTGTCCATTAATAAATATGACACCTGGAGGTGTGTTATAATTACTTTTATTTGACTAATTAGAATTAACGGTTTAAAGTAATCATCTAATTACATTCTACTCAGAAATTTTGAGAGGCTCAAGACACAGAGCTAGTTCCCAGAATACATTTTACTGACACCTCAAAACACTGCTGTCTTAAAAGTTTCCTTTTCTCCTTAATACAGCATTTCTAAAGACATGGAGTTTCTAGAAATCATGTTTAACTGCCGTCTATAGTGTGTTGGGAGGTAGGATGCTGTCATGCTCAGATGATAGATAAGGACTTGGATCACTTTGGAAACTAGAGAAGATTAATCTTTTGTCTGAGCTCTCTTCAATTTAGCTGAATTAATCTTTTCCTGACTTATTGAGATATTATTTAAAGGGGACATATCTATTTTTGATGGGAAAGTTTAAATATAAACAAGACCATGGACTGTCTAATGTTGTAAAAACTGAAGTCTTTCAAACAGATCAGCATACAAAGTCTTGGGAAAAGGAAAGCACATCTATTTATCTCAGGAACTTTCAGGAATAGGTGGCAACTTAGCTGTGGGTGTGAGGAAGTACAGCTTGAATTTAGTTATCAAAGTTGAGACATTCTTTTGTGGTTAAAGTACTGGTTGCAATGGTTCATTTACTGATCAACATTTGAATAAACTATCAGAAACATATAAGAAGTACACTTATTTTAATATCTGAGTTTTAGTGTTTCATAGATCTGCTATCAAAAAGGAAGACCTCATGCAGCTTACAACATTTTTTAAAGTCTATTAGAACACGTAGTTGTTCCTAAATTGAGAAGTATTTCCCCATATTTTGTCTTCTAAAAAAAGATTATATCAAATTTCCCACAATAAAAAGAATGTAATCTATTTTCCAGAAAAACAGAAGGGTATCTTAAACCTAAGCATAGTTTATGGGGTTTTTGTTGTCTTTTTAAACTATAATACTTTACAAATGACCATTCAACTACTCTTTAAAAAAAAATTTAAAAAAATCAAATTATCACATCTTAGTTGGCATTGTATCTTGAGGAAAGGCAGGATTTGATTTCAGATCTCAGAGATGCTACTGAATAAGAACATCCCAATAATCTGTCCTGAGCTTTAACTGTTAATTTTGAGAGAATAATTTTTTCCACCCTCTGAATAATGAGTGGATTTGGCCTCAAACTGATCATAATTTTACATGAACTTTGGATTTTGCCACATTAATATCTATGATTTCTTTACTAAAATTTGCTGTAGAGAGGATATAAAGGAAAAAAAGAGAAGAGACTGAATGCTGTTGAATAAAAAACAAACTGCATTATTCTTCGACATTGTATTATAGTCTTTTTCAGTGCTCAGTGTGAAACTTGCAACAAACAGTGAGTTCCACAACTCTGATATAAACTAGTATCTTTCATAGATTTATATATTATTATCTATGTATTAACAGATTTATGGTTTATCCAAAGTAGTACAAATACCAGTTTTCAAAGAGACTTGGTGCATACATAAAAGACTCTTTCTTTAATGATAAACCACACTGGCAAATTAAAAAAAAAAGTCTTGCATTTTCAGTTTGTCATTACTTAATCATTTAGTTGTCTTTCTGTGTGAACAAATTTTGTTCCATTACATGTGCCATATAAATGTTGACTAAGTTTCTTTTAAATATAAAGCTGTTGTGAACATTGGATAATAGTAATAATATGTTAAAATTACTTTTAAACCACAGTTTTTGATAACAGCATTTAATAAACAAGCATATATTTGGTAACAAAGAATCATTCTAAAGGGAGATTTTCACCCAGAGAACCCAATCAGATAAATGACTTTTCATGTTTACAAACTGAAAGAAGAATTAGAATTCGCTATTAAATTATCTATCAGTACTTGTATCAAATTGCAAAATTACCATCTCTAAAAATTATTGTAGATCTATTTTTTGAGGGGAGAAAAAAGAAAACATTAAAGGAGAATAAATTCTACTTAATAAAAAATTAAAGCCTCAATTAATCCTTAGTTCAGGTTTACTGCCTGTGGAAGGAGTATGCAGTGCTACTGACTGCATTAGAGCAACAACTCACCTCATTAATAAAATGGATTGCAATATTTTCCATTTCAATTTTAATGGAAAACATTGACCAATCTTGCTTGTCTTGTGGCCTAAAATGCCCACAGAATAAAGAGGTTTTTTTCTCCTCATGTTGAGTTTTGCTGATGCTGCTGAAGTTTTTCTACACGAAAGGTGACCAAAATATTCTCACAGATCAAAAGCTTCTTATTCTGATCCTGAACAACAGGAAAACAGAAAGGAAGTTCGATTTTTGAAAGGGCTGCATGATTCTTGATCAATGTCTCAGTGATTTTCAATGGCTTAGGCCTTGAAGTTTTTAAAGGATGTGAGTATTGTGCAGAGATATTAGCTTTCATTGACCTCAATTGAACTGGCTTTGGGACTGTAAGGAGTGTAGCTCTGCTAAGCTTAACTTCATGAATGAAGCTGGGAAACAGTGACTGCAAACAGCTAACATGGTTCCTGCAGCATTACTGGGCAAGTTTAGTTTACTTTGTGCAAGCTCCATAAACATTTTAAAGAGACAGCCAGTGAGAACTTGACACCTTTGTGAATACTCAGATCCTGTCAGTATGTGGTTGCATTAAATTCATAAAAGGTACTCTAAGGAGACTTCAAAGGCAAGGAATAATGTTATCTATCAAGAAATCTACCTCCTGTATAAAGACTTTGAACAAATCATTGATTTACCTTCAGATTTAGCAGGCAGTGACAGGGTGAGCAGGTCATTCAGTAAGGGAAAGTGGTTATTAATAATAATAAGTGGTTATTAATTATTAATAGTAAGCCTGCTTATTATTAATGTATTTCCCAGTTACCAATAATTTCACAGCTCCTCATGGCAAATGTTGCTTTGGCACTGGCAACTATCTTCTTAAAAAACTAAAAATGGCAACGTCTTCCTTGTCATCATGAGAATTTACCAACTCTAGGACAAGATATTCACCTAGAAGAAATCTAACCTCATATATATTCCAAATGCCCTACACATTGCTGATCATATTATCAATATTTATGAATTTCCTGTGTTTTATTTTCTGAAAATATACTGAAAAACTTGAATATATTTGAGTAAGATACAGCAAAAATGGTTCAGTGTAGATTTACATATGTGACATGAGATCATACAGAATATACAGCTTTAGTGAATATTTCTAAATATAATTCTGATCAACCCTGCTTGCTCCTCTTCATAATATTTTACAAAGAAAATTTTGGATTTGCTCTTTAATTTCAACAATAGAATATAAAATTTTGAAAAAAACCCCCAAAACTTCCTTAATTAAATCTTCCTGCATTCTTAACTTCCAATAAATTAAATTAACGTACCACAAATTGAGTCTGTTTTGTCCATGACTGTTGTTGGTAAGTCCTGAACTGATGGTCAAATTCAGGGGCCTGTTTGCTGCCTATGGGTCTGGAGCTGAGCTGTGGCTGATCACCATCATCAGAGCACTGCATTGCTAAAAAAAACCACAACTGGAGTTTTTCTTTCTACACAATATTTAGGATGTTATGAAATATTTCTTCACTGAAAGGGTTTTCAAATATTAGAAACGACTGCTCAAGGAAGTGGTTGAGTCATCCTGCCTGGATGTACCTAAAAGGTGTGCAGCCGTGACATATAATGACATGGTTTATTGGCGGACTTGGCAGTGCAGAGTTAATGGTTGGACTCCATGACCTTATGGGGCTTTTTCCAACTTAAACAATTCTATGAATTCATGATTTAAGAATTTTTAAAAAACTAGTCCATGCTAAGTTCTAAAGCAAGACAAGGAAACAGCATGTATATTTGTCTTTTTGAAGTTTTTTAAAAGAGAGAATTTTGATTTTTTTTTTCTGAGACAAAACATTTCAAATTGTACATGAAAAAATAGCACAAAATATTAGTTGTGAAAGATAAACAAACTGATGACATTAGAAGACAGTATAAACAACAATCTAAACTTCAGAGCTATTGCTCTTTAATCTACTACATACTATTTGAGAAATCATGTTACATTAATTTAATTAATCTACTGTTGCTTGTACAAAAAGCTGCCAGCTATTTTATAAAACTTGTAAGAGTATAGCTTACTCCTGTGATTTTTCTAATTGAATACCATCATATTACAATTGTACACGAGTAATTATATGCATCGCTAATCCCCATCTTGCTCTCAATAAGTCTGCTCATATGAATAATATTTACACACTTTGCTTCTAAATAGGAAATCAGACAATAAAAATAAAGGCTGTGAAATAAAATTTTAATGATTAAAAAACCAAAATAAAAGGCACTATAAAGAGCAGAAAACGTACAACTAAAACCCTGAATTTAAGTTCATATTTTTAAATAGTTTTTTTTCTCTTCTTGAATATTTTACTTTTCATCTTTTCTATGAGTATTTATCAGCTATCTTTTATGAAGCCTTGATCCTGAAAATGCTTTGAAATAGGAATAAAGATTTGAGAAACAGATTACCAACCAGAATAAAACATGAATTTTTATATGAAGAATTGGTAACATTGTGGTTTGTGGTTTTATTTGCAGTAAAGTTTTTATGAAGACTTTCTTGCAATAAATTTAAAAGACACGAGATAAAATAAATATTAATTAAATTCTTTAAGAATGACCCCTCCTGTGGTCTACTAACAAGCACTTTATTTTCCCCCAAAATTATAATATTAAAAAATCAAGATAATAAGCATTTTTCTGTTCAGGAGTTATATACTAGAACTGTGTGATAGATCATGTCTCTGCTAAAAGATTTAGTAACTGCATTTGACATAGCACAAATTTTGAGATGTTTGGTCTCAATGATAAATGAAAATATTGTTTTTCAATATTAAAAATTACAATAAAGTATTTCACATTATGTAAATGAAGATTTGAAAGAAAGATAATTCCATTCTTAAAAAAAAAACAACCACAACCATTGCCCAACATAGACATCAGAAATTATATATATAAAACAAAGATTTTTTTTACAGAAATTACCAAATTTATATTTTTAACAATAACCCCTGGAAAATTAATTCTTGATTTTGTTTGCTATTTTGTATATATATTTTTTTAAGATTATCATAAAGATTCACTTTTTTCACCTCAAGTATATAGTTAGAAAGAACATTAATATGCTTTGCAACATGTAAATTTCAGTAGAATCCATGTTGGTGTCTTTTTATCAGCTTATTCTTTGGTCAAATCAGTTGATATAATCAAACCGAAATTAACTTGGTAGTATACCTTTGTACTTCTTCACCATAATTTCAATATTTTGAACTGTAATTAAGTGATTTAAATAAAGTTACAAAACAAAGACATTCATGTAATTACACCACTATACAATTTGACAAAATTTTGTCTTTCAGAAATATACAAAAAATGCTGTCTTTAAGGGTCTCTGAATTATTATCTCAAAATCTACTGGTGGTGTTCAATCTTCACATAATTTTATCAGACTTATTTAATACAAGGGGAAAGAACTTTTTTTTCTTTTATTTACACCTTTCAGTCTTTCAGATTTCAGTTTCACAAAACTGCTTAAATACTGTGGCCTTTCCATTGAGTTAAAATAAATTATGTCAGTTTTCCAAAAAGCTTCTTGGTGGTTTGGTTTTGTCATATTAGGTAGCCCAAAGTTACATGAAAATACTAAAAAATAGTACAGATCAGTATTAATGTGTACACCATAAACAATTTTAGTTGACAAAATTATTAGAATTTTCTTACATTCAGTGTTACCCTATCCATTTCATTGACTATGCAGGTTGCAAACCAAATTAATGACTGTACTAGCAATAACTGAAGACATTTCTTTCCATCTTAAATGTTTTAACTGTTCAAACCATGCCTACTCACATCCTTGCAGTAATTATTTGCTGTTCAATGTGTTTGTATTTTTCCTAACAAGTGCTGCCCTCAGAGATTTAAATGAAGTTGTTTGATTTTTTTTGAGACAGTGGCAGTTCAGTGTTTGGTTTGCATTACAGGGCCTCACATATTTGGCAATGTAATTTCTTGGTTTGTGCCAGATAGGTTAATTAGTTGGACAAATCATAGGACCATAGAATAGCACAGAATACACGAATTTTACCCATATTGATGAATACCGCTCCCAGAATGTTTCATAGATACATGCATTGTATTATTTGAAGGGCAAAATGAATTATTTTACTAGACTAATTGATATTTTGTGGAAAAACATTTGAGCCCAGAATTTTCCTCAGATTTGAAAGCACTGTTTTCCATTCCTAAAAGGGCATGTAGGCATCTCATTTGAAAATATTGATTTATGTATAAAATTCCCACTAAAACAGTATATCTAAACAAAACTAAACTTGAATATGTTGGAAAATTTTAGAATTAAAAGGGTGGTCACATTTAATTCCAAACATATTTTTTTCATCTTTTGATAGCCATGTATTGATTAAGAAAGGGAGACAAAAATAAAAAAGTCCTATGTTGTGGGAGTGCATTTTTTAATTTTAGGTTTCATTTATAAATTAATGTTCTATTGTAAAATGGTTGGTTCTCTGTACCCCTATTTCTGTTACCCCCATTTGGTTCCTTCCTGAGTTTCCCCGCCAAAACCAGTTAACTGTCCATCCCTTTACAGACAGCCACCTGTTGCTGTCTGTCATTTGGGG
>JBBMKD010000145.1:85097131-85209478 GCA_037834095.1 Argya squamiceps | reverse complement strand
GTCTCCGGCACGCGGCTCTCGAGGTGAGGACCCCACGCCGGGGTTCCAATAAACTCGTTGCAACCCAGCCGTCCCGGAGCCCCCCCTTTTATTCCTTCCGCCATCGCCACGCAGGAGCAGCCCGAGCGGAAAAGAGCCCATCCTAAAATATATGACTTGTTACCTGTGCAGAGGCTAGCCGGCTCGAAAGACAGGCACAGCAACACTGGGTGTTGCAAATGTAGCCTGTTTGCATGCAATGAATGCTAGTTATAACTACCCTTTTGAAATAGGAGGAGATTAGGCTTCAGTTGTTTTGTGTCTTCTTATATCCTTAACTTAAATTTACTCCTTTTTTAATTGCCACATTCTTCAGCAATATTTTTCAGCAGTGAGGGGCGGATCTCAGACCTATTTTTGAGCATACAGTTAGCACTAAGTCACAGGAAGATCTGTGGGTTGTAAACATCAGATCTTGTAATTAAATATTTTATGTATAAATATAAATGTAATTAAATATTCCAAAAGAAATAAATGTGAACTGCAAAATCAGTCATTTTTACTCCATCACTTAGTGATGTGTGAATGTTTAACTTGGCCAAAATCAGATTTACTGATTCATTTGTGACCTCTGTTACTTTTAGCAGCTCCATTTTCTTATTTTTCCCATCATACAGGGCTTTTAAGGCTGCTTTGGTCACCTCTTTCACTTCCTTGCTTCAAAGGTGAGTAGAAAGATTAGTGAAAATGCAGGCAAGACAGGTCTGTTCTGGTACCAGTTCCAGGGTGAAAAAAGTCACTATTCAGATTACACAGCCCTTGACTGAGGTTTACTTTCAGAAGACAGGAATTGTGAAAACTGTAGTTACCAATTCTTTAATCTTATATCTAAACACTTTTTCAAAGGACTAAAAAAATAAACAGATTAACAACAATAACAACAAAAAATCATCCTCTAGAAGTTTCTCAGTAGGGAAATCTGATTTATCTGATTTAGTTTGCAATTCAGTGTCAACTATTTTTACTATAACAAAGGGGCAAGGATAAGCAGCCCCTTTCAAAGCTGTCAGTCTCAATGTGGTGGTTTAAGTTTTGCCTGTTTAACAGATATACAGAGAGTTGGCTTAAAAGTTTTGCTAGTGGGGACTTGAATTCATAGTCATGGACTTCAAAAAAAATCAAAAAGCCAGCTTATTTTATGTTTTAAAATTGAAAAAAAATAATAACATAAAACTATTGTATATATTTTTAAGTCCCCTGAGCTGGATGCAGAACTGCTGGTGGTGTCTTACAAGATTGGAGTACAAGGGAAGAATCACCTCCCTCAGTGAAGAGAGGTGGAGAGAACTGGGATTGCTCAGCCAGGAAAAGAGAAGACTTTGGGGTGACCTAATTGCAGCCTTCCACTACCTAAAGGGAACTTCTAGGAAAGATAGGGTAAGACTATTTTCAAGAGCACATAGCAATAGGACAAGTATGTTTCTATTTTTTTCTTTTATTTGCAGCTCTCATTCACAGATATAAGCTCAGAAAAAGAAGTTGAAATTCTTTGTACAAATATGTGTATAAACTTTCACAGTTATTTAACATTCATAATTATGAGATTAATGTTCACTATTCAGAGACTTCTGCAACTGAATAATGCAGTCACTAACATTTTTTGCCTTTCAGATGTATAAAGTCTAAAAATACTATCAAGGTGTGAAACTTTCTCAACTAAATTTTTTTAAAAAATGATAGAAAAAACAAATGCCTACTGTTTTCTAATAGAAGAACCATAGGAGGGACTTCTATGGCATTATCAGATTCTGCATGTAGTCCTTCAGAGTTAAAAGAAAGGTAATGATATCTTTAACTATCTGTCTGTCACTATTCATCAGTAAGGTAAGAGGAAATAAGTTTTTTTGTTATGTCTTTGCATCATTATTAAAATGAAAATACAAAAGCAGAATTATTTTGCCAAGGGACATCCTATTTTCAAAAAGTGCAAAATGTTTTAGGTATTCTGGAAATGTTCAGTATTGAAACCACCTGCATTCCATTAGTGACATCAGTACTTTATCTTAATGTTCAGGTGAAATTTCCTGAGACTCTTATGCAAAGGATCTTGAAACTGGTTAAGTAGAGCTGCTCCAACTTTTTTCTTTGATGCCGACTGCACAGGCTATTTACTCATTCTCTCCTTATCTTTCTTTTGCAGTCAAATTAAAAGAAATGGGATTACTTGGCTCTTTCTTTACAGACGGTGGTTGCTCGGAGCACATGCTGCAAGACATTGACATTTTTCTGTATTTTGTTTACTATGGGAATCACCTCCTAAGTTTAAACACCTCATCATAATTGTGCTCTGAGACAAAGTTTGTAGGAAGGGTACTAGCTGACATGCTGATAGAATTGAAAATAAGTTTTCAGGAACAGCCTTTGTTTAGAAGGCTGTTTGAACAGAAACAACAATCTCACAGTCTAGCTTTTCTAGATTTAGCTTGATTCTGCTCCCCAATTGGACAATTCAAATAAAAAGCTAGGTAGCAGCTGCAAATCAGGGACCATTTTAGAATGGGAAAAATGACAATGCTTTTAATTTCTGTATGATGAGAGATCATCTGTCCTGAGAAAGAAATGAGAAATGTGGAAAGTCCAAATTATGAAACAAGAATTTCTAATTACTTGATTTCTTTTTCTTACTTAAAATTCAACTTATCTATGAATTTCAACTACCAGGACCTTAAGAAGGTGTTTCACTGAACTTTAGTCAATATCAGTACTGAGAAGTCAAACCTTAGACTTTTAGTAAAAGGTATTCTCCCGTTGGTAACTAGGCATTGATATCCTTTATTTCTTCCTTTTATGCCAGTTCATTTGGATATGTAATAGTTATATACGTTAATCTTCAACAAAATTGTTCAATATCCTACATTTCATTTTCTTTCTTCATGTATATTGATTCTGAAAATGATTTTAGTAAGATCAGGGATTGTTTGAGTGTTAGGAGAAGACCTTGTTCCAAGACAGAATCTCCTTTCATGAATACTATTGCTGATTTCATTGTGAGAAAATAAATTTCAGCATGCAGCATACAACAACCTAAGTCTGGAAAAACCATAGTTTTTCTGCAATTGTGTCTGTTTACAGGAGGAATATAGTTTCTTTTCAGACCTTACAATAAAGAGAGACATCCTATGAACAAAACTACTTTTTAAATTTGTGAGAGAAACTCAAAAAACCAAAAAAAAAAAAAAAAATCTTATAGCTAGAGCCTTTGATACTAATACCTTTCATTTGAGGATGATACCAAACAAAATAGCACCTTTAAGTATGTTTTGTTAGTAGGTGAAACCAAGTTCATGGTCACTAATAGCAATATGGTGACTTTGCTGCTTACAAAATGAATCCAATAGCAACTTTGCATGAATAGGGTACTCCTTACCAATTAGCTATGACACCTTTTGAGAAAAACACTTTAACAATTTTGCAATTGTAATGCTTATGTTAAGCCAAATCTCATGACAGTATTTGTTAATCCTAGTTGTGTTTTTCAAGTTTGAAAAGATTTAAACAAATTAACACAAGTTCTTTTGCCTCTTGAAAAAATGTTACTTCAGGTAAGAACTAAGGCAAAAAAATTGATTGCCATAAAAGTTTTCCTCTTCAAACAAATTGGAGGGGTTAATTTTGGTTTTGGAGAATACGTAAGAATTGAAATCAAAATACATCAAAAAATAGTAAGTCAAAGAATTTCATTAAAATGAGAGAGAGACTACAGCTGTATGTTGCAAGTTTTTAAAAGATAAAATATAATTAAAGGAGGTTTTGTTCATGAAAATTTGGGGAGGGTAATTTTCCAGTTGACAGTGATGCTCATGAAGGCAATTATATAATAAAAATTATTAAATCTGCAATTCAGATTTCTAGTAACCACTTTTCTTATGAATGATTTGGCTAAATGTCAATACGTATACAACCACTTTCTAATTTTTTTCCTTGCACTGCTCACAATCATCCAAACATGATCAGATAAAAAAGAAACACCAATTTTTTCTAATAACTTCTGCAAACAATTTCAATTTATGTGTTCTTATTACTGAATTTATTTAATGATTTAGAGAAGAGCATTTTCGTTTAGATATAGCAACATTAGTAGGGTTTTTTAAAATTAATTTTTGTTTTTTCCGCTGACTGATTGTATTTCAGTAAGATAAAATGAAAACTTGTGTAACTGAAAAGAGTAATATGGTGTGGACACTGCATCTTCAGTATTTATTGATTGTGTCTGAAGGTCGGCATCCACTACACACTCTAAATACTTCAGGTAGGGAGCTGTCAGGGAAAGAGCAGAATGTCCACTCAAAGTGTTGTTAGTGAAAATGGAAGTAAATTTAAAATCCTTTCCATGCTTTCTATTAAGACTTAACATTTCAAAGCAAAAAAAAATGAATGAAATATTTTTGGGGGCTTTTAAAAGGATGTGGGACTACTGTATTCTGTCACCTGACCTTGATGTGTTTGGAATTATACTTTTCAAAGCTACATTTGCTTATTCTGTCCTGTAGCAGAGGCAGATTTTTCTTTTAATGATCCTTTTTATTACGAAATTCAAGTTCCTGTGCCTCCTTCATGGTGAAATCATATGTTTCAACAACACTGGAAAAATACTTACTATTTCTTAGGTATTACTATTCTTTTCTATTTTTCTTCATACAGGCTACTAATATGTTTAGTACCCTTCATGGATTGTATTCTGTTTGAAATACAAAACAACAAACAGAGTTCAAGATCAATTGGAACTGAAAAAAATCCCAAGCAATATCCTTCAAAAGTACATCATGTAGGGCAAAGAGAAGCAAAGAAAAACTATATGTATTCTATTCATATCTAGGCTTAAACAGTTCAAATTTTTGTAAGTTATAGACATCCTAGTTTTTGATATTTCCCAAGGTAAAGAAAAAAGAAACAGATTAATCTTTGGTAATATACTTTCTCTGTTTATCTGCTTGAGATTCATATCCATCTCTTGTTATCAGCCTGATTTTTTTTCTTCTGAAGAAGAAGCCTGTAGTGGTTTTAGCATTATTCTCTTCTTGGCTTGCTCAGAAATGAGACTTACAAATAAAGAGATTGTCTTATTTTATAAATTTCTTAATCTATAAGTATTATTATTGCTGTTTTCTCTTTGTTTGCCTTCTATTTCATTTAATTATACCCCTTTTGTTTATGTGTGTACAGACAATTTGCATAATAATAATCAAGTAACTTGTAGCTGATGTGTGTCATGAAAGAGAATGCCTCCTCCCCTCTGCTTTTGTATAATGTCTTTGCTTGCACTGGGGCTGAACAGCAATTTCAATAATTGGAAAATTGTTCTACTGTTAGATAATAGTGAAATAGATAATAGATAATAGTGACTCATGAAAAATTCCTTAAACTGCTGCTGTGAAGGAAATAAAGAACATATTTATATTCTAACCTGCACCGGAATACCAGAAATCAGCTGATAAGGGATAGCCAGGGCAACATGTTGCAAACTAAGCAGTGATATATCCCCTTTTGTGTCCTTTGGGAACTGTTTTAGCAACAGAGTGGCAATATAGGTACAACTAAGATATTTTCTTTTAATATTGTTCCCTGTTTTCTCCAGTTTCATATGCTCTTTCCCTTCCAGAGTAGCCATACTTAGTGTTCTAGTTCAGTAAGCAATTGCCCACATATTTGAGTTACCCCTTGAAGACATCTTGCTGAAGAAATGTGGTGAATTAGGATCTGAGTGATTGAATATGCAAATTGTAATTGGTATCAACAGCAGTGATAGGAATCTATCTAGGAATTTGATTTGTCTATGAATGACAAACTTCTTCTGATTATTATACACATTTTATAAATGCAAGCAAGGATATGATAACAAAATTTTAAGTATGAAACCTTAATTCCAAAATTATTATATCCTAAATTTCTGTTTTGAAAAATATGTAAATCCGTACAACTCCTAATATAAGAGTAAGTTACAAATATTCCCTGGGCTTCAACAAATGACAGTGCTTTAAAATAAGCTATAGCATGTATCAAATGAAATATTATTGCCACAAAACACAGGGTCTAAACTCGAAGAGCTTTTGAAGCAATTTAAAAGACTTAGTTGAATCAGAAAAGATTTGCAGAGGAACATCTAAACTGGCAGACAAAATGCTTGCAATTAAGCAGTTTTAGAAGAAAGCACCTGAAAAGCTCATCTCAACTCCAGTAAATTACATATTTCATGTTGTTACCTTGCTGAGATGAAGAACATCTGAATGGTACATTGAGGTAGGAGGTATGGAACAATATACAAACACATGCTGCCTTCAAATTATAACACTCTTCTTCTAAGTAATTGTTTGCACATTGTCTCTGTCAGTATTGATTACACTAAATATGTTATTAAAAGACAATATTTTCTGGGAAAGAGAAGAACATGACTCCAGTGGATAAGATTTTCATGTCTAGAAACAGACATTCACTGGGTGATCGTTTGGAAATGAATACTAATTTTTTGGACTTGAGTTCAAATTTGAATATAGTGTAAAATCCCTACACAGTTAAAATGATTGACCAGCAGGTTTTTGAGTTATATAACTATGAGGTTATGATGTAAATAAGAAGTACAGAAATACATGGCACAGAGATTAACTATGTATTTCTGAGAGATTAAGAAACAGGAAAAAGTATTCACAGAACTAGTGACCTGTAAAGTTCAGTTTTAAGCATGCAGTTTTATTTTTTGTGCAATTTTTCATCCCTAATTTAACATCTGACTAAATGCCCAGGTCTTTTTTCTTACTAACACACAAAACTTAACCTAAGTTTTTTCACTGAATTCAATAAAGTTAAAATTTGATCTCTGGGAAATTAGGAACTATTTATTCAAGATGCCCATCAGGATAGTATTAATTAGGTGTATTCTAGTTTTCAAAAAGTAGAATAAAATTCTCCAATTGTCTTCATTTAACCCCACTGACTCTTGTTTTCAACATGAAACAAAGTCGATTTTGAAGGCCACTATTTTGGTTGTAGAGATCAATAGTCTACTGAGCTTGTAAATCTCCTGAATGAATGAAAATTTGGTACCAGTTTTGTGCATTGCATATAGGAAGTACCTCACATTATATATAATTAACACGCCACAAAAAAAAAAAAAGTATGAACCCATTGTCTCCTATAAACAATGTTCTTCCAATGTACAGAAGAGTAATCCACATCCATAGAAACCTGCTATTTTTAAAAAAAAGAGCATTGATGTGAACTCAGACCTCATTCTTCTAGAAAAGTGTCCTTTTAAAATTAATTTTAGTCATGCATGCTAATTAGTCACTGGCAGTGATACTGCTAAGTAGGCACTTATACTCTGTGGTGCATTTGGTTATCTGAATGTTAAGTATATAGTTTGTCCCTGTGCATAAACCCAAATCTGTGTTGATATCTGAATGGAACCCACCCACCTGTGTGCTGGTTGTCTCTAAAGAAGGTTCTTGATTATACCAGAAAAGTTCAATGGATCACTTGACAGGTTTTAGGCTGGTAAGCAAATCTACCTTAAAATGTAGACATTGCCACAAAATTCAAAGATTCTTGAAATTCTTATATGTCCACCTTAACTCATGTGAAAGATGTATTTAATATTATATGGAACATAGTCTTTTGTTCTCAAAAGTCTGCACTTTAGGGGAGGCTGAGATTATATAAACACTTCAACCACTGGTTCTTTTGGGCTTCCCACTCACTTAAATGGCATTAGTTCCAAGCTATTTTTCTAACTACTTCAAAGAGAATAATTCCTTGAAGTTGTCCTGTAAGATTGAAAAATCGCAGCTCAGGAATACACTAGGAGAAAAGTTGATCAGACAAATTCCAAGGAATATCAGAAGGAGACAAATATTTGAAAGTGAAATCTTTACCAGGAACGGACTGTTAGATACTTTGAAAACAAAATGCTGCACGGTTTGATAGAGCTCATTTATTTGCTAATTTTAAAATGTATACTTTTATATCAATTAGAAGATGAAATCCAAATTAATTGTTCACTTCTTGGTAATTTATTATTTGAATCAGCGATCATTTTAAGCTACATTTTACATGGAATTCTCATTTTTATTCTGTTCTTGTTCTGTGCTAATTAAAGAAAAATGTATAATAGTTGCTGACCAGTCATTATAAGTAAACATGAAGATTAAGACAAAAGGATGTATCATCCTTTTGGAAGATGGGATAATTATATTTTGCTGTGGTTATCAATTCGCATTATTTCTTGCTAACCCTCAGTCATGCACAAGTATTGGCAAGTTAGAATTTAATGATAAATACATATTTACAGCTGAACACTTATTAAATGAAGCACCATTCCTTTGTAATTTTTAAACACATATTTAATATTTATTGTTTACCAATATTTGGTAAGTACTTCAATTTTCCTAATTAATATGACTCATATTACACAAAAGAAACCAATATGCATGTGATAGAATAAAACAAATCTGTTTTAAAGTTGTTGCCTAACGGTAATCAACAAGCAATTTATTAAATTCCTCTTTCATGTGTTTTCTTTTGATGAAGGAAATGGATTGCATTGAACAGCATGGGAAATTACCGGATTCTGAGTTGATTAACAATTTAATCACATAAATATTGGCTGGTTTCATTTATAAGACAGGTAATGGTCAAAGCAACTTACCTCTAACCCTTATGTCTTCTTGATTATAAATACCAAATCTCTCCCACCACTTGGGCATCTGACGGTGACAGAAAAAGATATTGTAGGTGCATGTACTTAATCAAAACTGAAATCTCACCTAAAGACATGTCAACTGCTTCTGAATTGGTTAGAGCTGATATGTGGCACATCTTCAAGAGATCTTTACCTGATTTTTCTTGACTAAAACTCTGGAGAGTTATAAATCGGCGTGTCCGTGGGGGTGCTTTTGCCAGCTAGCAGTTCCCCAGGACAATTTATAGCAGTTTGTGGATCCTCTAGTTACTGGTTGAAGCATGGATAGGCTTGGAAATTAAGCGGAGCGGGCTCTGGCTTGGGTAGGAAAAGGTGTTTATTTCTGTCCTGCCTCCATGTGCAGAGAGCCAGGTCCAGAAGCCAGAACAAGCCAGAACAAGCCAGAACATGTGCATCTCCCTTAAGTACCCAGGAGATGGGCCTGGGCAGGGAAGGAACTTGGGACCAATGGGGAAAAGGGAAGGGGGTGGGGTTACATCAGGAGGAAACCAGGTGTAGGGGTTAGGAATGGGGGGGTGAAAGGAACATACCATTACAAACAAATAACAAAATACAAGTACAAATTCAAAAACCTAAAACACGCGCTGCAACAGAGGGTGCAACAAAAATTTTCAATTTACTTGCGTGTCCATATATATTCTCCCAGAATAATATTTTGTACCATTTCCAAAATATAGTAAAATTTCCATTCTGCACACAGAAAGCCTAATCGTCCTAATTTTTCTTTCTAAAAGCTTCAAGTTTTCATCAGTTTCTGTGAAGACTGCACATTTTCTTCCATATTCTAACTACTAATATTAAGACACTCAATTCTTCACTTATTTCTTCATTGCTATTGTCAGAATCTTCAAAAGTCTCTTTGTCAATCAACTGCAGCTGAAAAAGATACATTACAATTTAAAGTCCCACTGACATGACTAGTCTTTACCACCAGGAATGACTATCATGGTGTTTATCTCATAAAAAACTAAATGCTTAAGTGTCTCACTTTGATGAAATGTAGAGCTAATTCTGCCCACACTAAATGTAATTCAAAATCTCTTTGATAATTTGTTGCATAAACAATAAGAAGGCTAAAAAAGGAATAAGCCTACATTATTACATATTAATTAATATGTATCATTGTCTATGTTAGTTGTATTTAGCCATGGTAACTTTTCTGGTATGATAGAAATCAAGACTCATTGTGTGATTTAAATATAAGATGAAAATATCGTGTAGTATAAAAAGTCTGTTTGCCTTGATATACTTGAATCTGATAGTAGCCAGTAGCACTAAAGGAAGATTACATGGACATCACAAGTGCATAGTAGTGTTGTTTTTTGGGGGTTTTCTTATTTGCTCTTTCAGTTTGTAGCAATTTGGGGGTTAATGATTTTTTTTTGGACTCACAAATTGTAATTTTAATGTTTAACACCTTTCAGTAAACTTGTATTTCCCAAAATTGTCTAGTAGCTTTTAAAATTCAAGATTGCTCCAGGCAACTATAAGGCTCTGCAGCAATGTTTTATAATACTGAGTTACACACAGTATTCCATTTGATTTATTCAAATTTGTTACAATTTTTGAAGTAGTCCTTTCTTGTCATTTAAATTTGTTCAATTTTTTGCCTGTCCTTTTTATTACTGAGTTAGAATTTCTAAGGAGATGTAACTGAAAATACTAAGAGCTCTTTTCTGGAAAAGTAAAAGATAATTTAAAGGGTATCAATTTATACAGATTTTTGGGCGGTTGCTTGTTTACATATGAATCAATTTGCAGCTATTCATACTGAATTTTATCTGCCAACATACTGCCCATCATGAGACGCTCTTGTACCTTTTAATAATTTTTTTTTCACTACCCTGTAATACCTTGCATACATGTCAAAGTCTGTCACCTCATTAATTTTGTCTTTTTATAAGCAACTAATGAATATGTTGAATGTCAGTTCTGTTAGCAGATCCTATATTTTCATCAGTTGTTGAAATTTCTAATAATGCGCTTGCAGGCCTTCTGACAGGCAAGAATTATGTTTGTTAAACATTTCATTTAGAACATCAATTTATCTGCAGCAAGAACAAAACAAATAATTCCCCATTCCAGGAAATACATGTATCATGAGTTTCATTAAAATGGTGGCAGTACATACCTTGCATACATAATGAAAATGTAGTTCCGTGTCTAAATTTTCTATTTTGAAATCTCCAAAAATAGTCCTGTAAAAGTATCAAATACCCTAACTTACAAAGTATGCTAAGGTATATATGTCTCAATAAATTACTGAAAGGATTGTTTAACACCAGTCTGTAGAATGCTTTTATCACCAGTGGAATATGATAAATTGCTATTTTTATTTGCTATTTTTTGTCTCATAGACATCCATCTTAAAATAAAGTGATACTCCTGCTTGATTGGCTAGTTCTCATTAGTTATATTGAGAATATACGTCAGAATACACGTTATTTAGCTTGGAAAAGTACGTAGTTTGCCGATGGCTGAAGGTAGAATTCTGTGATTCTTATTTTAGTTAAAATTAATGCTAAAGTCTTCATCAATGAATTACCTAATAATGTTACAAAGAACCTACAAGTCATATACACACCTAAAAGACTTAGGGACATGATACATGCAGAGTAATTTTTTGTACAAACCCAAATGGATGCAACTGGTCTAGATGAAGACAATTGCAAAGCTGGGAAAGAAAAAGAGAAATATTTTATTGGTTTTATTTTTTTTTTAATTGTGGGGGAGGTGTATGATGCACAGCACACTGCACATAGACGGAGTGGAAGAATTCTCACATAAATCTGTTTTAATATTGAAGTGTACACATTTTTCATGGTGACTGCATCATTGACTTCCACTAATATGCAATTTAGAGAACCAGTTTTAGCTCCCTTGTTTGTGAAACATAAGGGAAATATAGAAAAAGAAAATTACTCTCAAAATATATAGTACAAGGAATATGAAATAGAAAAGTTAAATTAACTGTTGAAAAGGTGATTGTACCTAGACAATATTTGCACTGTCTTGGTTTTTCATGTCTGTGGAATAATGATGTTATATTTGCATGGAATAGAAAGCAAAAAAAAAAAAAAATACTATTCACAAGTCTCTCTTGATTTTCATATTTATGTTAATATCTGTGACAGATGAAGTCTTACCACTACAAACACTTCAACTTTGAGATTTGGTATTCATGTAAAAAATCAAATCTTTGATATCCTGACCACATCTCTCTTTAACAGTCATAACTACAGAGGGATTTTTTAAAATAAACTACACTGAAAGTTTTGTTTGATGCTGTTAAATATTAATTATTTAACTAATCCTGATTATGATCTGTGGATGTTGTGAAAAATTGGCACTTGTGATGTCTTTTCTACAAACCAGAAGAGTTAATGTTTCTTGGAAAGGATCCAGAATGGAATAATGTAGCAACCCCTTTGCCATGTAACTTTGAGGAAACTTAGCAGAAATATTAATTTGAAGTGAAGTACTCCTGAACATATATTTTCTTCTGTTTGTCTTATGGAGACAAACATATGGAGATGAGGATTATTATTACTGCATGTGTTTCCACACAGTAAAACTTTTTGAATGAAATTACATGAATAAAGGCTTATCTCCACATAGCCTAAAAAGAGCCCACTGGTAAACAGGAGCACCCTAATACTCCAGTCAGAAACATGAGCCCCCTCTCTGAACTGCCAGAGCTGTCCTAAGCGGCCCTCAGGCCCAGGAGCAGGGAAAACCCTGCACCAGAAGTTAGTAAGGAATATTCCCCATGGCATCTCAAAAAGTAAGGGAAGACACAGTCCATTACTCTGTAGCTCATCATGGGAAGAGTATCTGGAAATGAAGATATGTTGAGGTTTCTTTCATGGGGGGCTGCTATCCTGGTTAGCAGATTCCCCTTAGACCACAACAACAGTGTGGGTTCCTCAGCTTAGCTGGCTGGAAGCATGGATGAGGCTTGGAAGAAGGAATCGTGCTCCCTCTGTGTTAGGAAGATATCTATTGAAGTGCAGCCCATGTGGAGGAGGCTTTGCCAGAGCCTCCTCTCAGCATGAAGAGATATGGAGGGAGAGAGAAGAGAGTTGGCCTGTGTCTCCTCTTTTTTCACCTCAGGCGCTGGGCGGGGAAACACTCTGACCCAATGGGGAAGGAAAGGGAGCGGGGTTACATCAGGAACAGTCCAGGCACATCGGGGACAGGAATGGAGGGGGGAAAGGAACATACCAAGTACAATAACAAAATACAATACAAATTCAAAAACCTGAAACTCGTGCTGCTACAAAGATACGAATGGATAGTATCAGTTCTGCATACACATTTTTGTGGGGAGCTCTAGAAACTAGACTGTTACTTGGGAGTATGGGGAACTGTGCTTGGGACAAGGGTCCCTTGTGTCTGGGTAAGAGCAGCTGGAGAGAAACTGGAATGCATACATACTGTGTGGATAGATGCCAGTGGGTGTCAAGGTGGCCTATCTGGCAAGTAAAATAGCAGTCCTGGGAGCCAGGTATCAAAGTCAGCCAGAAATTCTTGGCTGCTAGAGAGACTAAGCACTAGCTAACCGGCTAACCAGCAGTCAACAGGAAGATCCATTTGTATGTGTCCCTCTGGGCATTAGTCAATTGGAGTCCAGAGAATGTAGAGGTTAGTTATTGGATAAACTAGGTGTATAAGACCAACTGCAGGAGACACCCATATTATACATATATGTACCCGTATTTTCCATTAATGGATATTCATCCTGAGCAGTCAAAAAAGTGAACGGGGTCAGGCCATTACTGCTGTTTGCATTTGTCTTAATGCAGTGTGCTCCATCTGTGTTGATCTGTGTGGCCAGATGTACATGTATGGTGAGTATATGTGCATGTCTGTCTGCTAGGGCTGCACGCTCAACTTCATTATTCATTAATAACAGATCTCAGGACATGGGGCTGCTGCAGGCTTGTGTTTATTGAGCTACTGCATTCTTCAAATCCTACTAGTAGATATGACAGAAAAAAAAGGTAAATTTGATTAACTATATGCACCATTTAAATGTTAAATAAATGCATATAAAATAGTAATAGATTCTGACTACAATTTCTGTTCCAATACTCTTCACAGTCTGTTGCTTTGGCTGTGCATCAGTGAGTGCTACATATTGTCCTTCCTCATATCTGGCCGTGGCCTTCTGCAGGGTAATTTGTGTTATTGCAGAAGTAAATTATGCAACTTGAAGCACACCATTAACACTGTACAAGGTTTTCCAGATGTCCAGATATCAAATGATTAGTATATAGTCTGTGGACGCTACAAGCCAAATGTTATTAATTGGCTGCAAAGGAGACAGAGACGAAGAGACTGTGACCAGGTTCTCTGGAAATATTTGTTCTTCCTTGTGAGAATATACGTCCATCTTGTCTATCACACATGTAAAAGCATTTAAAACAGACTAAATTTATAGTTTCCTCAAGCAAAGGTCTGATTAATTCATGTTTCTAACAGAGATGGAAGATGTACACTTATTAGATGAAACTGAGATGCTTGCCTGGTAACAGCAAGAGTCTGTATTTGGCATATAGCAATGTTTTTTTTCTGTTTCAGCTACTTATAATCTTATATTACAGGAAGTAAAAATAATGCTTGTGAGTATAAGATGAAGCAGGAACTTGCAGAGAACAAGAAAGAGAAACCAAATGCTAGTTTCCCCCAAAGTGCAAAATGGAGCACATCATGCCAGCAGGAGAGAAACAGTAGCCAAAGAGCAGATATGTAAATAGATGTGGTAACAAACATCAGTAGGAGATACCAGGTATGTTGTTATTTCTCTTTTAGACCATAAAAACATGCAAATCTTTCCCAGATGGTATGATTAGGAATGATGAGAATGAAAAATCCTCATATTAAATGCTAACATTAGAACTAAAAAAAGAGGAGTGGGCTTTGACTTCCAAAATAGTTATAGACAAAAACACAGTGCTGTCTGACAAGGTATTCAACCCACCTGAGATCGGAGCCATTCTTCAGAGACATCTATCAATGTGCATTAACAATGCAAGCATTCTAACTTGATAATGTTCTGACCCAGAAGCCTCATTTCGATGTCATATTTAGATGAGATACATCCTGAACTCTTCACTCAATTCTTCTCTAGAGGGAGCTGACGACAAAGCCCTTAATGTCTTTTCTGGTGACAGAGCTATTATTGTTTACATCCTAGAATCTTCAGATACATCCTACTCATGTTCTGCAGTCTGCACTTGTAGTGCTGTAATTAAGATGTCATCTTTGAAATATATGAAATCTCACCTATTCTGTGGAACACAGCTTACACATCCTCTCTTGTCCTTTACTGCTTTATGCTTTTTGTTGAAAATCCTAAATGGAATAAGGTGTTTTGGATTATTTGGTTAATTTGCACATATTAACTGCAAAGAACACAGTAAAAATAAGTGATACATAAAGCCCCCTCACTTTTGGACAATAAGTCATTAAATATAACATATTACAGTAAAGTGGAAAAAATAATGGTTTAAAAAATGAAAGAAATTAAAAGTAACTTATTTTTTAAATAAATCAGTGGGGAATAAAAAATTATATTGTTACATTCTTTTAAATATCAGGCTTACTGAATACATTGCTCATATGAAACAGAACTATTTATGAATATTGCCTGAGAACAGATTTTCAAAGTGTCACATGCCAATTAACACAGTACATGTGAACAGAAGCATAATGAATTTCAGATGATAATATTCCCACATGCAGAAAATGTCAACAAGAACATAATTGGCAGCTATAGCATATGGTATATTGAGCTCAAAACTTGTTTATACCATCTTGTATCTCTCACTAATAAGATTTCTTTATTAACAAAATATAAAGAAATATATCTGAAGTGCCATTCAGAAGTGTCACTTCATTTTTCAGATTCAGGAATGAAAATTGATTGATGTGTTTTCTAATGTCAAGCTTGATGTTATATAATCCAGTGGAGTGTGTACAGCATTAATAGTATGGAGTTTAACATACCAAGGTTGCATAAAACTGCTTACTAGCTTGTACAAAAGTGATATCGACCAGGACATTTTTGTATGTCTCTGCATGTGGGTGTATATTTCTGAACTTTTAGTATCTGAAATCACAATAGTCAGCATTTTCAAATACAAATATGCAGGTCTGATTTCATAACTTTTGTGGACTCTGCTCTAGTCATAGTTTGTTCACACTAAATGTAAATGACCAAAAGAAGATTTCTTCAGTGCTCTAGGCAGGATGTTTCAGCTACCAAATCAAACTTATTTGCTTCATTTACATCCTACTGGCAAGAGGGTATAGATTTTTTGGAAATGAAATACCAATGTTACAGTGGATGATCTCTGGCTTTCCTGATGCTTTCTAGATATTTTATGAAAGGAGAAGGTGAGCGTACTAAGAGTGTCTTAAAACTCCCAAACATAAGCATGAAGAAAATAAGTACGCATTACATGGACATGAGATTTGAACTCACACTGGTGATAATTACTTGTGCATTTCTGACTCTTTCATAAATTCTTAGGACACGTGAGCTTAAATTCAAGTAGCTTCATTAATTATAATAATTTTCAGATTTTACATTGCTGAAAACAAAATAAACTTAAAAGAAATCATGGAATGTTTCCCTCAAAATTTCCCAGGAAGTTTCATCAAATCCTTCTCTTTCATTTCTCATTCTACCTCTTCCAACACATCTATTAATAGTATTAGTGACGTGTAGTTATTGGTTGTTATTAAAACCATACAAACATCACTGTAAATCACTTGGTTACTTTCCAAAGTTTCCTCCTCTTGATAGTATCAGGCAAGTTGCATTTGCATATAATCCAAGAATTGTTTTCCACAGAAGTGAATCCAGGCTAGGTTCAGATGCCCCTTATAAGGATTTAAACACCACTGAAACAGTGGTATCCTACTTATTAAATTTGATATGAAGAGGCTGACACTGCATGAAGGTGATGCAGCAATTTAGCTGCATCAAATGTTTAACTATGGTGCCTTTTTCTGAGTTGGAAAGGGATGTCCAGAAATTAACCAGATCTAAGAGGTTCATGAATTTTCCCCTAGAAATATTTTGAACATTGATAAAAATAGTCATTTACCAGTGAAATTAAGTACTGATTATGTTTGGGAGGTTTTCTTTTTTTTAACTTCTTAACTACACTATCCTGTATATTAGAGAACCTCTTTTTTTTATTATGAACACAAAAGAAATAAAAATTAAAAATTTTATTTTAAGTTTAAACCCAATTTTAAATTAACAATAAACAAATTTGATGGCAAATAATGATTTTGCAAGGATGGCTATAAAGGAAATAGAGTAGAATCCAATATCTAGCTGAAATTGGAGGAGAACTGTAGAAAATCTGAATTTGCCTTTTTAAATTCATGATAAGAATGACACTGAGGTAAAGAGTAACTGAATTTTTTAAACACCACAATGTTTACACCTACCAGTTTTACAGGTCATCTGATATTTCTCATGACTTCCTAAGTATGTTTCATTGGCTATTGAGGAGCTGCTTAAGAAAAGGGTATAATTAATTACTGTCATTGTTCTCAAGAACTTTCCCCATTGTTTTTAACAGTCTTACATCCATATAGTAGCTTCAGTACTATTTAGTTTATAGAGACTACCTAGAAATTATTTGAAAATATGCTAAACCTGAAATTACAGTTTTCAATAATGGATTTAGTCTCACATGAGACAAGTACTTTCGCAGCATTCTTCTGATGCTTAGCTCCACCAGGATGCACAAATGCCTACTTTTGTCTTTACATTCCTCACTAGAATGGGGACAACATAGTATATAGTTTTAAAGTTTGCATTACATGTCAGGTGTTCTTTAGGTAATGGAGGGACAGTGATATCCTTTGAATCAATAAATGGATGTTTAAAGAATTCAGAGTTAACTGGGCCTGAGAAAAGATCACACAGAGTGAAGCTCCACAAAAAATATGGCAGGCTCTACTGTGGTATTTAATTGTTGTCAATGGCAGAGGAAATAAAATCCCTATATACCTATTCTGGAGGGATGTCTCAGGTAAGGTTTTTTGTTTTCTTTCCTTCTATCGTCCAATAAATCACAGCAGATCACGTTCATTCTTATCAGACATAAAAAGAATAAAAACCTCACTTTGTAATTAAGCAATTATTACTCAACTTTGAATGTATTGATAGCAATAAAGTAACTTTACACATAAACAATGGGTTTTGGATGATAAAATTGTGTGATAAAACAAATTAACATATGTTAGAGTTTCTCTCCAGGGGTTTTCATATTTTCGGCTTCCTATGGTTCTTTCAAAGTATTGTCATTGTTCTTTTTCTCTCTTTTTTTAACCAAATAAATACTTTTTATAGGTTTAAAAACTAGAAAATTCCCTTAACTGTCTTCATTTCTTCTTACTTTTTTTCTTTGGTTGGTTTTTGTTTGTTTGTTGTTTTTTGTTTGTTGGTTTTGTTGGATTTCTGTTGGGTTTTTTTCCAAACTTTCAAGCACTCTCATAATGACTTCTGTAGTAGTTCTGGAGATTTAACTTTTTTAAAAGGTAATAATGAAAATCATTTTTTACTCTTGCTTCATCATACAATTTTCTTGTCCTTGAAATGCTTATGTGACAGTTGGATTTAGGTCTTGGTTTCTATTTAGTGCCCTCCCTTAATAATGTGTAAAGCATTTTGTAGGAACAGACCTTCCCAGGGTTTCTGAGTGGCAATGTTCCCTTTGACTCTTCTGAGGACGTTCCTCAGGAAGGTGAGCTCTCACTGTTATGCTTAGCAGTATGCAATAGATCAGATTATATTGTACATTGAATAAAATATTATATTGTATATTGAATAAAAGATTATATTGTACATTGAATAAATGTTCTTACAGTTGCACAAATGATGAAACCAAAATCCATCACATATGCTGCTTGTGCAGTCATATCATTATATAGTCATATGGCTACAAACAGGTAAGTGCCAACTTTTCCTAACAGGAAGAAGTATTTATGTAAAATAATGAGAAGAACTATATGAAAATAAACCTCAGGCCAGGCTGTCATTTAGGACACTGTCATGGGAGGTATGGGTTTAAATCTCCCTAAAGAAATCTGGAAGTGAACCCAGAAATTTCATATGAGGTGAACTTTTTAAACAGTGACCAAATAGGAGAGGTGTTTTGAAAAGAAGTCTTGACCTTTTCCAAAAAATCTGCTGATCCAATTTTGCAATAAATAAAAAACTGTAAAAGACAATTATAATTTCATAAAGATTATGATCCCTTGACATGAGGGAGATCCTTCCTCGGGTCCAAAAGGAAAAAGGATTTCAGCCTTGGAAAATGGTAGGTATAAAAATAGTCTGTGCCTCAGCATACGTAAAGGATTACCATGAGGAACTTTTTGCCTACCCTTGTGAAGACTTCTGAAATTCTTGATTGTCCCTAGGTTGCTAATTTAAGGCTAATCTGGTACAGTTTTACTTTAGCCCTGCAAGTGTATAATGACATACTAAAGCTATTTCTGAATGTTCAAACAATGGCAAATGATACAGAACTACTTAACATGTTCTAGTTATTTTTAAAGCTTATGATCCTTGTTCATAATTGGCAAACAATCCTCAAAAATACTTATTGTAACTTTTAAAAAAATCACCCCATTTAATTTCCAGAAGGATCTCAAGGACAATTAGTCTTGATTCTACTCTAAGATGTTACCTGTAAGTGGATTAACACTATATGCTTATTGTATGGTTTGTCAAGCTGATTTTTCATGAAAAAAGTTCTCATATTCTAATTTATCATTTCCTATTTTATAGGATCTTTTTTTCCCATGGTCAGTCTTCATTTGTCTGTGAGATCTTTCTTCCTAAAGAGGTAGTTTTCTTATACAGTTGCCATGTAATTCTCTGGAGGTTGTCAAGAGAGTTGCTTGCCCTGTAAATCTGGCTAAATTATTGCTTAATTTTGTTTGTAAAATTTAAACAAAACACAAAAGCATAATACATGATGTCAAAATAAACACAAAGGAAAAATATGTTTTTGAGGGTTGTTAATAGATTTTGTTCTCTCTTAGATGTTTATCTCTGTGTTTCAGAATACAATTGAACTTCATATTATAATAAAAAATAAAATATCACAATCAGGAGAATAGCTCTCATGGCTGACATCTTTTGTCTTGGTCTCAGTATGTTACACTGGCAAGACCCAGTCCTTGTTGCTCTAGAGGTTTATCCCTAGCCTTTACTAGAAGCTGAAAGCATATATACCAATCCTCAGACTTTGAAACAGACTTTGCTTATCATTCTGAGCTTCTATGATATGGTAGAATTAGCAAACATCCATTAACATCATATGGAGTTCTGATAAGTCCAACATTCAATATACTTAAGTGCTATAATTTATACTTGAATGTCTCTTTAGATCTGATTTAAAAGAAAAAATGAGAATGAATTATGCAACAAAAATCTCTGCTTCAGAAAAAATGTGTCATTTGTAGGCAAAAAATAAGAAGAAAAAAGTGACATCATTAATTTTAACTCTATGTTAACATGTTATAATGAAACGGTCAATGAATTTCAAATTTAAATGTTTTTGAGTGGATGGTCTTTCACTTTTGAGAACTGAAAATAATTTCAAAGCATTTTCCTCAATATGTTCTGAACATGGTTTTATAGGCAAAAAATTATCTAACTTATCAGCGGCACTAGATATCTGAGTTCTTTTAGTGACTGTTTGAACACGGGTCCCTTTTTTGTCAGTAAATTTTCTTCCTACTCAAGGGTTAAAATAAGAAGTAAAGTCACCCTCTTTTAAATTACATTTACTAATGCCCCTTCTTAGTACAGTAACCAGTAATACTCAACTACTTTTAGCCCCTCTCCTCTTTTGTTCTTGTGCTTAGATGTTTAACAAATACATGAAGTGACATCTCTGCGTCCATTAAAGATAATTGAGCCTTCTTGTTTTGCAAGATGTTAAAATTCACTATTAAGAAAGTAGAGCAAAAGTTGCAGCACAGATTCATTACACTATCACAGTAATTACTTTCTGCTGTTACAGATTATATCTAGACCACTGTACAAGAAAAAGGAAAACAATGTAATGCATGTTACAAAGGACCATCCATCACTTGATGGGCATAGTTATGATATAGAAGGTGCAATTTAATCAGTATCAATAGAGAAGTTCTTTATATTCCCTAAGAAATAATCATTGCACATATCCCTCAATCATTTATGTCTTCCCGTTGTCCATTTCTCTGAGGAAAAGTTAATTTGGCATAGCCAAATAAAGCATTGCTGTCTGCAGTCTCTTGAAGAAAAATAATCTAGATAGTAAGCAAAAATATGAAGCTAGTCTAAATCTGAGCAATACAACAAAAACCCTGTCAAAAGTTATTTTTGTGTAGTATGGGCAAGATAAATTCATCCTTTGGAGTATAAATAAGGTCAAGGATGGTCCTATTTTAGTACTAGGCCAATGTTTTGAGGTTTTTTTCTCAAGAAAAAAGCCCAAACACAAATCAAACAACTTGGATACAGTTTTTTGATATGCCTTGTATACATGTGTCGTCTAAGTCAATGTAGTGACTCTTTAAAGGGCATTTGTTCTGACAGCAATTGGCTTAAACGATAGTACTTGGCTACTGAATTTGCAAACATGTGGGGGTGGGCACTGCATTTGAAAAAAAATTTCCATCAGTAACATTGAAACCCACAAGAAAACTACATTAGAGTAAAGAAAACCAGGTTGCAACTTTTGGGCAATTAGTAGATTATTATCGTTCTTGTCACAGTGCTGTTGTTTTAGAACAGGCTTAGGAAGATCAAAGTCTAAAACTATCCAAAGTGGGAATAGGAACCCCAGGCATGGTATGAAGATCACAGGAAAAGTGAAAAGTCTAAGCAAATGCACGTAAAATGGGCCAACCCCCATTCCCAAAGTAAGGTTATTGATGAAGATTTTTCTAACTGATGAAAAGAGCAGCTCACTATGAATAACTCCCCTGCCAGTACTTAATAGTCATACAATGAGAATCTTCACACAACCTGGATAAGGCATAGTTACTTCAAAAACTAGTGGAAAATAGAGTTGTGACATATTAGTAGTTAAAATGGGGTTCAGGGGGAAAAGTGAAGTCGAGAAAAAAAATCCCATCATTGCACTGAGGCCAGTAGAGTCAATACATCTTCCCAAAGATCAGTAGTGAGTTTACAGGAAAGTAGAGAACTAGACATACTTTGATATGTCTCCATGAATCAAAAAAATGTTACCTTTATAAAATGAAGTCCAATGTTACCTTTATAAAATGAAGTTTCTGATACAGGTGGCCCCAAGAGCATGCTCTTCTAAAAGTCAAAACTATGGATATTATTCACATATGACTGATCACCCAGATGCAGTTTTTCTTTTCATATTTTTCTTTGCACTTTCAAAAACTGCTTTTTATGCATTCACAAATTTTTTTTTTTAAATACATGCATATATTCAAGTTTGGTTTTCTATTCTTCTATCCAATTAAACTAAGACAAATATATATCCTTGATAAATAAGCAAATATTGATGTGAAAGAAATATTAGCTATGCAAAATGTTATTTTGCATACTTATAGAACAAAAAAAAAATGAATTTTCATCATTATGACTTTGTTCACTTGTTATGAGTTAAAACATGTATTACTGTACAATATTTTCATCTTTACTAGCTGAATAAAAGTAAATGAAACTGTGAAATAAATATAAACATACGCAAAAATATGCTAAAAATTTAGATACAGACTTTGTAGTAACTTGACAGTATCAAATAAAAAACATATATCATATTGATGTTGGGAATAATTATAATGTAGTCTTCTAAAGCATTCAACAACATGGAGGGGGGCCATTTACAAAATTTGTAATTATCTGCACTTTTTATCCTTTTTGTTCTAATTTTTTTTGTAAAAAAAGAAAATTTTCACCGCTGAAAAATTCTGAGCGCTGTCATAATAAAGACAGTTTTGATGACAACCTGAATGAGAAATCATTTCATACAAAAAACCCTATTGATGGTCATATACATTTTGTACATCACCAAGTCGAATGACATTTTTAGTATTTTACTGTTTTCAAACATTTGCTCTGATGTTAAATTTTGGACAGTTGCCACCAGTATTGTACAAGATTAACATGACATATAAAAGCGTCAGCACTCATTAGTGATAAACACCATCCTGTCTCCTCTTCTGATGGATTATATGTTTTTTCATTAAATGGAAAGAAAGGATAACAGGGGATATGCAATGTTCTGGTGTTTTCTGTTAAAATGTTGCTGGCATTTGAGGGGCCCTTTCTATACTTTTCTAAAAGAAAAGGTGTCATTGGTAATTGATTCTGTTGGGAAACTTATGATAAAAATCACATATACTCCCACAGCTTAGGGGACTGTCAAATTTTAACTCCATCAGTTTTCTTCTAGACATGCCAGACAGAAGTGTTAACAAGTAAATGTTAAATAACTTAAAAGTTTTAAACTGGTATTTAGGGAAAGGAAGATTTTAAATGTAAGCACTGATTATACCAATAAGCCTGAAATTGACATTTTGTATTTTCAAGATTTTAAGAATTCACAACTCTTCAGTAATTTAATATCATGAACCTAAAGTCAAATTACAACTCTGTATTGGTTGAACCAGTCATATTTGTGACTATATAAAACTTGCAGCCTTATTATTATTATCTTATTTCTTACTCTTTCTGCCCCATATTATCCTTGTTTGTCCTGGGAAGAAGTTACAAGTGCAATTTTGGTGAAAGAGACCTGGCTTAACTATATTCCTTTCTAGATGAAGGATCTCAGCCAACTTCATTAAGTTAAAGCTTGCAAAATCTGAATTGCAAAATTGAGCATAACTAAAAATATCTAATTCTTTATGCAGTTTTGGCAGCTATTCCATACTCTGTTACAAAGTAGGTCATCTACAATTTTTTTAGCGTAATGGATATTCTGTTGTACAATACCATCATTTACCTCTCCATTTACTCTAATTGAGGGCAGTTTAATTTGAATTAAATTTAGTTTTACAGCTGAAGCACCACAATAACAGAAAAGTCAAGGTGAACATGGTCTTCTTTTTTGTTTACTTGATTAAAGTGCATTCCTCTGCACTTCGTACTAGAGTAAAAAAGTATTACATACAGCACCTACCAAAGGCAATATTAATAAAGCCATTGTAATGAATCACCAATGAAGAACAGAGACCTAAAGGAATGTTTTATCACAATGAGGTATTTCTCTGACAGGTGTCACTGCTGCTCAAATGGTTAAAGGAGATGATTATAAAGAAAAAATAATAACCACAGGTGTATATATTTGCACATAGAAATAAAGAACAAAGATTTCCATTCCATTTATTCCATTGCAAATCAATCTGCACTAAGCATACCATGAATATCTATATACTAAATGCCTGTATTAATCAGAAAAATGTTATTCTGATTGACAATTTTTTGCATCTGTGTTGACTTCTTTCTTTTTCTCTTCCCTTGTTGCTATCATACCAGACACCATATATCAATTTTTCCCTCCTGTTGCTTTTAAAAAAAATTAAGATTAAATTGGCCACTGCAGACTCCCTGTGAGGACATGTCAAGTTTCCTGATTCAGGATGAGGAGATGACACATCAGATTACCAAGGTGATGTCTGGAAGCAAGATTTTGTGACCATGCCATGAAAAGCACCAGTACAGCTAAGAATTCCATCTGTTTTTAAAGGACTTGACATGTTCAAAAAGCTTTATGTCTCTATCCCTTCTGGCTGATTTCTCTTGTTTTAAAATTGCCCTTCCTTAAGTTTCTCCAGGTCCTGATTTTCCAGTATCATTTCATCTATATGCTTTGCAGTACTGCCTTTTTTTGTCCTCATTTTCAATACTTTCATTTCTCAGCATTTATTGGTGCTTGATCCTTCACCGATGTTGCTACAAGCTCTGTTTTTTGCTTGCATCGTATTTCCAGTTTCATTTTTTCTCTGTGGTTTCACTTTTCACTACTTTTGCTGTTGTTTCCACTTACAAGGTCTTTGTTTCATTTCTCTTATTTTGCAAACTGCCATTAGATTAGGTACCATGGAGCAGTTACCTTGAGTGTTTCCAAAGCAATCTAATGGCAACTAAAGACTATGTGTAGTGAGCATTTTTTCAGGGATTTTTTTTTTCTTGTTGTTATTACCAGCAGAGTCCAGCTTGTATTTTTCTTCTCTTTCTACATTTAAAATAAAGTTCCTTTATTTATATAGGAAGTGCTAGCTTTTAAAACTTACTTTCCAAAAGTTTTATCACTGGGAGGAAGTCTCCTAACATGTTGGAGAAATGATTTGTCTTATACCCTTTAGCGAAATAATTTTACTGCCAATATATGCTTACAGGAGGTCTCCTCATGGTACAGTGGAGGGACTGATGAGCTGTGAGATACTCAATACATGAGGTCATAGCTGAAGGTCACACTGCCAGGAGAATTACTGCTTGTGTAAGCAAACTGAAATATTTTGTGAACTAAAGAGGTAGTTCACAGAAGATTTTTTTTTTACATTCAACTTTTTAAGTGCATTTACCTCACTAATTCACACACTAGAGGGACAAGTTTGGGTATACACACCAATAAAGTTGTACATGGAAATCAAACCTGTTTAGGGGGATTTAATATAATGTTCATGACAGATTGATATGAGGATTAGGTTTCTGAGACAAGATAACTTTTTGACTGTAACATGATGGGGAATACAAAGCACAATAAATTATAGTAATTGGGAAGAAAAAATCTTAAACTTTAGTTTCTCTTATCCATGCCTGGCTTCAATCCTCTATATTCTCTTCTCCACATACTGAAAAATCTGTTGTGTTAAAACATCAAAAGTTATAAGCACAACAGCTATTTGTCAATCCTTCTTCTCTTGACTGTAATATCAAGATTTGTGACAAGCACTTCTTTGGCAGATCACTGCAGGGTGACAATAACATGTTCAATATTTAATTTACTTATTTTTATTGAGTTGATTTCTTTTTATGACTGCATGCATGCAGATTCTCTGATAAGTGATCATGGTCAGCATAGTACAAGAACTAGCTTCAGCAGGCCTATTCTGGATTTTATGAGAGAGCTTTAAAATCTAAGAGAATTAGATAAGGATACTTTTTAAATGAAAGCACTGATTTTCAGGTGCTCAGCAGTAGACATTGTCAGCCTAAGAGGGTCAGAGCTAAATAGTCTTTCATTATTGAAAAGAGATTTCCACAAAAAAGGGAGATGATGGAGGAACATATCCACTCTTCTTCAGAAAGGTCTATGCAAATTACCTCTTTCAGAAGTCCTTTAGCCTTGTCTCTTTGGTGTGATACTCCAGTATGCCAACAAATCTTCAGTTTACACTTTTCAATTTGCTAATCAGGATGCATACTACTACCAGCAGCCTGGACAGTTTGGGTTTTTTTTGAAAGTTTTATCCAGTAAAAGAGCTAATGTCAAGATATAACCCAGAAGCAGCATTTTAAACTAAAATATTAAAAGGAAAAAATAAAAAGAAACCCACAAGAAAATTCTCAGAAAACTGTCCTATCTTATTTGTATTCATTAATGCATGCTCCATCATAATATATGCCTCCATCTCTACTGAGACACATGTTATAGACCAGGGAGCTAATGAGATCATTTACACTGAGACTATAAAATTGCAGCATGAGGAAAGTACAGATCTAACACAAGAATTGTTATAACTTGGAAATCATAGTAACTATACAGAGATCTTCAGATTTCTGTTGTAAAGAGATGGTAAATATCCTAAATACTAGTGTTACCTTAAAACATGTATTTTTGAATCATTGTAAAATTGTCTGCTTTTAATATTAATCCTTGTTATATGCATTCTAAGCTCTTATTTGTCTTCTCATTGTTCAACTCTGTCCTGCTTGTCAGCCTCTACTGTCATTTCCCCTCTCTCTTGTTTCTCTGGCCTTCTTTTGTCTCCTTTTTCTCTTGGCTTTATTTTTCTCTCCCTGGAGAGACTCCCACATCACATTAGAAATGTAGGTTAGACTTCTGATGTCATTCTTAGAGAAAGAAAAAGAAATTACAACCTCAGTTTTCAAGGCTATATTAGGAAATCCTCTTACATGTCTCTGTAGCAGTGCTTTTTCATGATCCTGAGATGCTTGAATGTGTATTTGTGGATAAGGAAAAAATGAAAACATAGGAAAGTATAACTTCAGAGTGTCTGAAAACTTAGGCAGGGTTGTTTGTCTTACTGTAGAGTTGGTGTTGTGCTAGACATCCAGTGAGAAAAAAAAATCAGAAATGTCACTTTAGAATAAATGAATACACTGATTTTGGGATTTGAGATGCATTTGTTTCATCAGGTCTTCCTTGTTTAGACAATGCTGTGTGCCATGAATCCCATAATGAGATATTTCAATCTAGGGAACATAGTGTCACAGGGACTGAGTTTCACAGATTCAACTACACAGCCTGAAGCAATGAAATTTAGAGAGTCAGGTTCTTTGTCTATTAGACATCTTTCTGAATAAAAATAGGTATTTTGAGCATCTGAGTTGTATAGGTTGTTTTTTCAGGTCAGGATCAATCTTGTTGTTAAATGATACAATATATTTTTATTACAGTATTTCTGTAGCATATGATCCATACATAGAAAGAGCAGTCACATATATGTTAACACAATTCTTTCCAAAACCAAAGACTTCAGATGTAGGCTGTTATTCTTTTCTAATGGTTGGAATTATGTGTCACTCGTATGGTTGTTCCATGGTTTTAAAGCTTCAAAACCTATTGAAAATCATCCTCTGTACTACACAATGCAAAAAGTTTTTCTCCAATTCCCTTTTTTAATTTACAAACCCATTTGTATAAGAACAGGATCTTTGTTTCTAACAATTCACCTGCTAGACAGAAGACACTACACTACTTTGTTGTAGAAAACAATCAGGTTAGTCTGGCATGATTTTCCTTTGCTAAATTTATGTTGGCTTTTGTGAAGCACCTTCTACATTTGATTTGTAGTGTGCCTCAAGAGTTTAAAATGGGAGAGCTTTACATCTCAGACATGTATGTGACTAGAAAGAGGTTTGGGGTTTGGACGTTTGTTGTTTGGTTTAAACTCATAATTTTGTCTAAAATTTATCATATTCATTTCCATGCTACTTCAAACTGTGTCTTTTGAATCTAATTCTCTTGTCTTGTCCATTCAGCAGGTCTAGGCAGCAAGGTAGCCCTCTTTGTAATCAAGTACTGTCCCTGTAAATCTATAAGCTGCATTTCCCATTTACTTCTCAGTAGTGAATTTGATGCACAGGCACAGTTGTAGCTTGTTCCAGTACACTGTCTGCTCTGTCTGCTCTGAGCAATCAAGCTACAAAACATTTTACCCACATCGATCAATCTCAGTAATATGCATCACAAAATGCATATAGCAATGACAAAGTCAACAGACTTTTATAGGAACCTGTTCCTAATTACCATAGGCATTTTTATTATTTATTTCTTGTATTGGAGATCCTTGTAATCCTAAGTGTTTGTACAAAATCCCATGTGATAGGACAATGCTTTTTAAAATTTGTTCTCTCAATGAAATAGTTGAGAGTATGGTCACCCAAAAGTCTTCTGGATGAGCTATGAAGCTGTCCTTTTTTCAGGAGGCCTTCACAAGAGTCACTTGTAAATCATTCCTTAGCAAGCTAAAGTAAAATAAAAATGGAGAGTAACACATGAGAATCTGATATTTGTTTTTACCCTGCTGAATTTTTCATAGTAAATAATATTTTTCCCTGAAGTGAATATTATAGAAAGTTACAGACAATATACAGTATTTTACAAAATAAAGTATTTTAAAATGTTCTGTAGTAGACCATATTTTTATGCAATGAAATAGGATAAAATTATTTAAATTTCTGGGAAAGAAAAATGACATAATGTCATTAATCTTCTGTCAGTAATGCTTTTATCTAAAACAAATAATGATGTTTGTGGTGCAAGAGCTTGCTTCATTGCAGTTTGAGTAAATGACTACAACTGGCACATTGATTGATAAATTGGTCACCAAGGCTCATGTATTTCCTTGTTCAGTTCTGATATTAGGGGAAAAGTTCCAAATGGCAATCAAAAATTTCTCTTAAACACTACAGAAGGTGTAGGTAGTTGTCATAAACAAGATTTTTGTATGAAGTATTAGAGAATTCCTCATTGTATTCACAAACTGCTGAAATATATTGAGATACTTGGACTAATAAGTCTTAGGGTCTCATTTCTGGTGCCTTGATTTCTTTCATTGCATTTCTTTCATAAGAAACAAAGATTTGATCAAAGCAGCAGGAAATAGCATGGGTGTAATTTCATGCTCTTATGTAAGCTGTTTTCAAGAGAACAATGAGCAGAAAATGAATTATGGCTGTACATGAAGTATCTGGATTTCTTCAGCTTTCTTAATTTATAGTTTAAACAATATAGGGTGAGGAAATTTGAGGTAGCAAATCTGAAAAAAGTACCTGGAGCAGGGATGAAGAATTTCTTGTCATATATAAGGAAACTAGAGATATTTTAACATTTTCTCTTAATATAAATTTAAAACAACCTCTATGTAACTGGGGAACTGTTGAGTAGAGAACAGGGAAGAAAGAGGTGTGCTTGTTAAAAGTGAATGCAAACAAGATGGAAAACCAGCGCAGCAAAAATTATTCCATTTTTCCATTAAAAAGAAAATAATATTTATCTACATTTAAATGGGAAAATAAGCTTTAATTTGTTAATTTGTTTAATTTGTTAATTTGTTCAATTTTTCAATCAATTTTGAATTCATGTTTTGACACTAGCAAGCTGAACAGTTGTTTTAGGACATACCAGAAGCCACTTCAATAAACTAATAGTCAAGTAAACTTTTTATTTTTAATTGCACAACTATCTTCAGGAGAGGGACATTCAGAGTTTGACTTTGTTTTCCTTGATAGTACTGTGGTTGAAGAACAAACTTCCATTGGACCAGTCTATGTAGGACAAAAAATTGAGGAAACTTTGACTGATTTTTTGGGTTCTGAGTTCTGTACACTTCTCTAGTTACATATAGTTCTATATAATACCTTGATTCAAACTCAGACTCTCAAACTCAAAAGATTTAAGGTTTTTATAGAGGAGGAAGGTAATTCATGAACATTTTAAATCAGTCTTTCACATGAATGTTGTTGAAAGTTTTAAGTGTAGACCTTCAAAAATATTTGAAAAGTATTCTAAGGTATTCAAGGTTACAAATTTGAAAAACAAGAAACAAACAACTCAGCTGATGTTAGTTGTTGTTGAGGCAGAGGAAGAAAATTTTTTTAAGCTATACATTTTAGAAACCTATATTAGCCCTTAACCTCTAGTTAACAACTAGTTAATTGATCACTAATTATCATATAGGCTTCAATGAGGCTTAATGAAACTATGCTGCTTTTTAATACCTTTCCTATCTACATTCATACTTTAAAAAAATCCTGAAATATTTTTTTCTAAGCAAATTAACTTTGGCAGGTTTTCTAAAAAAAAATACTGTCTTTTTCATCCTGATTTCAAGTATTTTGAAATGTCTGATTGTATATGTAATATTCCTGTAATTAAGCAATCAGTTATGCTACTCCTGTTACACTTCTTGTGCAAAGCAAATGGGAGTAACTTTTTTCCATTGATACGAAATGTTTCTTTAACTAACAAACATCTTCTCTTCAAATGTCTCTTTTCCAAAGAAGCTTTGACTTGCCTTCACAAAAGATTTAATAGGTATTTTGAATTTTTACTTGCCTGACAATCCCAAAAATGTTGACAAATATAAGACATTACCTGCTGTCCAATTCTTATGATGGAAAAAAGAATAAGTGTTAATGTTTCCATAAAACAGTTACTTTACAGTGGTTTCATCTGTAGGATAAGCAATTTAAAGAAACCTCACTGATAGCACAGTTATAAACCAGTCAAAAGAGTGTTATAAAACATAGTGAAAGACTGTCTTAATTGAAAACTTCAAGTTATGACTTTAGAGGGCCTGTGAGACCAACTGTTCCTGGTGGCTACCTGGCTGGAAAATCCCATTTTATATACGGATTGTTTTGACAGCAGCCAACCACAAAGATGAAAAAGTAGCAGCTGCTGATTTAGTTTCCCTTGGCCTCTTCCAGGAGAGGATCTAAGACTCCCTGAGCATGTACAGTAAGTTATGACACCTTAATAATTGTAAGTTGTGAAGTCCAGAAGGAGGTTATGATCAAACTGCAGGGCTTATTATTTTAATGACTCTAATAAAATGTTTAAGAGGAACATGTAAATTCCAGCCAGCTTTGCAATGAAGAGACCAGCCTATGCTGCAGTTGAACTCAAGAGGAGAAAGAGATTTAGTTAAATTTAGTTTGTTTAAATTCAATATATAATCCTCCAGAGTAACAAGTGAAAAATACAGTTTTCTTTTCAAGTGTGGAAACCTTTGGGCAATTTGAAAATGTCATACTCTGCTTTCTGTGACTCACTCAAAAGTTGTTGGAGTTAAGGTGTGAAGCAATGTTTCAATGGAAAATAAAAATAATAATTTTGAATTATTGAATAAAACACAAGGCTGAACATTGTGAAGGAGACCAGCTCTGCTTATTCTTCTTCCTGGGGTTTCTATACCATCTGCTGATTTTTACCAGCATATCCTTTTGATAAAGAGCTATAAAATTATGTAATAGAAGTTTTGGGGGTTTTTTGGGGTTTTTTGGGGTTTTTTTGGTATTTTATTATGATACATATTACTTGAAAGTTACGCATTGATAATATTTTTACATGTTAGCTTTCTAAACACTTAAAAATTTCAAAATACCGTAGTCTTGGAACAGTCTGTAAAAGTGGGTGACAGCAAGGTGTGGGGTTAAGCTAACACTGGAAATTTCATTCAGCTAGGAATGGAAAAAGGTCTAGAGCAACTTAAAAAATACTTCATTTTTTAGCAGTCTTATGTTGTGGTAGTTTATGTGGTGCAGGTGTCCAAGAATTCAGATTCATCCAGACAGTGTCATCCATGCTTAGAAGTGTAATTTTTATTGTCAATATAAATATGTCAGCACAATATTTTTGCAATTCTGCCATTTGTTGCAATTCGGCTATGCTACCTACTTACTGCACGTTTTTAAGAGTATTATAAATATTATTAAAGATATAAATTAATTCTTTTAGTATGCATAAGGTGAATATTGAAAATGGTTAAGAACCTGGAAAAAAATTCATAAAAATAATAACTTCAGTATAGTGGTATGGCTTCCAGAAGGCTCTCCCACCCAAACTAAAAAAAACCCAGAATTGGTTTTGCAGATAAAAGTATCTAAATTCCATATCTATGTGATGAAATTGTCACTAGAATAATACCATATCTGCACTTTCTAAACAAGCCAGCAATTCACTGACCTTAAAGTTCAGATAGAAATTCCAATGTGCTTCATAAAAGAAAATATTTGTAGCATCTTCCTTGTAGTGGTCCATTGCAATGTTCCTTCGGTTCTGTGCCATATAGATAAAAAGCCAAAAACTGAGTGCATTCTAACTTATTTCCAAAGATTTGATGCTGAAGGTACAGCAGATTTCTTTTTTTTGGAACACGATGTTTTACTTAAAATAAGAGTTTCTGCTTTTTGCTATCTGTGGAATTGCCTACTGTGTAGTCTGTGTTACCTGGATAGCATGTGTAAAAAAAGATATTGAAAATGAAATTGCAAACATATGAGAAACTAAAGGATTTTCCACAAGAAATAGACCTGTGCTTCTAAAGCATAGGTAAAAGAAAAATTTAACATATTAAAAAAAAACTGAATAGAAGTAAACCAGTGTTGCAGTTCAATTGGTCACCAGCAGGCTTTATTAACCAGAGGAATGGTGGATGAATTTCAGATGACACTAACTAGCTTGTGCTCTGACCTGGAATATACAGTACTTGAAATTTCATGGCTCTGTCCCAGACTATTAGTAATGGCAGCTTGTATGCAGCAAACTCAGCATGTAGCAAATGATAGATAAGCCAAAATCTGGGCACCTGTCCATAACTGAATTGTAAATACAATTCTCTTTCTGCCTTTGGGAAAGTAGCATCTGTCTTACACTTTTTAGCATACAATTAAGAGATTACTTTTAATTAATATTCCCCATGTTCTACTGCATACCATCTCTTTGTTGATAAATTGATAATACAATTTAAAAATTTATAATATTCTAAATATTCAATATGTTTACTCTGAATATAATTTATTTTGAAATGATTGAAAATGCCATTGACAACTTACACTGATTTGAAAATTATGTTCTTGAACTTCAGAAATACATTGTGAAGTTTTACTTAAATGAGAAAAATAGAAAACTTTATCTTTAATTTGCATGTAAATTTTTTTTCTCACTGTATCAAATTTGACTTTTATATTCTTTTTTCATCTTTGGCTTCCTCTGTTGATTGCATAATGGTAACATTGTAGGCATGAGGATAAAATACATCTGATTAGATATAGCTTAGATTAAAATTTTTCTCTCATGCTTGAAACACACTCAGGTTATGTAGAATTTAACTAATTCCACATTTGCATTACACCTTTTGCCAATTTCACAATATTGTGCAAAAGACATCATTAAGGTAGTACTAACATTTCCTTAATTGGTTAGAAATTGTCATTATCAGCATTTTCATCTGCATACAGTATATGCCAACAATCTGATAGCCTTTAAATTCAGATATTTGCAGAGTCTAAATTTAATTACATTGCAGTAAAGCTGAAACATCCTCTTCCTTTCCTGAAAAAAAGCAGCTTAAGATCAAACTCAGACAAGATTCACCAAATCTTTACTTTGAGTGGAACTTTTTATTCCAGTAACAGTTATTGTGGAAAAATTAATTTCTGTGTAATAAAGATTTTCAACAAGACCTCTTGTTGAATGTAAAACAACCTTCTTCTCTGCTAATTAAATTCTGCAGTATTTTTCCCAATGATAAGTGTAACATTTAAATAAAATATGTACAAGTGACATGTTGTTCAAAGTGCAAATAATATAACATAACTCTTGAGAATAAAGAATGATGACGATCAGTAGCAACAGCATTAACCCAAAGCTTATACTCTTGACAATCCCAGCTGAAACCATTCTATGAATATTCCAAGTTAAAGTTTCAATTGATACGAAGTTAGAATGCATTAATTTTTAAGATCTCTGGAATACCATTGACAGGGGAGAAAAAATCCCTCGTATTTAGTGAGGTGAGAAATCTTGATGAGTTCCTGCAGAGCTGTGGAAAAACCAAGGACCAAAAAATCATCAGCCAAGAAGGCTTTTTCAGCTAGAAAGAATTCCATTTTAAAGCAATGATGATGAGAAAAGCTTCAAGTGCTGAAGAAAAGGAACTAATTATTCTACTTGACTGCAAAAGAAATTACACATTAAAGAGAAAGCTGCAGTACATAGTCTTGGTAAAACAGCAAGGCAGATAAAAATATTTGGCTCATGCGGAGGAATAAAAACAGTTGAAGGCAATAGAATAGGGTCTCAGTAATTGCTGTGGAAACAAGAAAAGAAACCTAACTTAGAGATGATACAATTGAAAATGGGAGGGATTTAGATGTATTCCATTTCCAGGTGTTTAACAAGCTCAGATAGTGAACTGTACAAAATATTTTAATTTTTATAGGGTGAATTTTATGGGAAAAGCCTTGGCATTTTTTTAAAGCAGACAGCATCATTACTGTGATTGTCAGCAACTTGCTTCCTAGATAGCGTATAATTTCAGGGAGGAGCTAAACAAAATATTGGCTGATCAGACAAAGACAGACAGCAAGAATTCTGAAGAAAAAGGTTACTGTAGTAGAAGGCCAAATGAGCACTGCAAGCAAAATAAAATGGCTGATCTGTTGTCCAGAATTATCCAATGTCTGTTTTCTCTGTGTTAATCAGAGAAAATTGTTCTTCAGATCTTTGTGTGAAATATTTTATCCAACTCTATTTAAAACTCTCCTGTGTTTAACAAAATGTTTAACATCATCAGATGCGATGATTGTAAACAGTTCTTTTGGCATTATTATTAATGAAAATACCTTGAAGAGAGTTTTGGGTGCTAAATAATTATTACAACAATGACTGAATTATTATCCACTAAGAAAAAAAATAGACAACCAAAAAACCAAATATGCATTTAATCTAAAATAATGCTAATACAAAATCCTTTTACATGAAATTAATACAGGTACAGAGATAGCTATCACTGAACCATCTTTATCCTCGGTGTGATAAAGGCCTCTTCCCATTTCTTCCTTAATGACCCTATCTTGTCAATGGGTTCACTTTTATGCAGTGATATACATAATGTCTTTTAATACATTATGATTAATAAAATCCTAATACAGTAATCAATAATACAGTAATATGACACAACATTATCCAGACTCTACAATACACAGGAAACAGGAAAAAAAAAAGGCTGTAATGAAAATTTCTTAAGAGTAAATCATATGGGAAATTCCTCATAGCTGGCATATTCCATATCCAAAGTGCCTGTTTGCTTTTGTCAGGGCATGCCTGAGAGGGAGCCAAGTGGTCTAGCCCAGGACCAGGACCACTCTAACATCTGATCAGAGCAGACACACAGCTCCAGTGGACAGGAGCAATCCAGAGCTTGGCAATACTTTATTGGCTAGTACAGAAATAGTCCGAACACCCTCTGTTCAGTCTGCTCTGACTGTGGTTCTTCTTGAAACATCAGCATTACGAAAAGTGATGCTACTCTGGCCTAGGATCCAGTGATCACAGTGTCATTTTGTTTTGTTAAAGACAATCTGTAGTTTAATTGCATCAAATTAGGATTTCTGATGCTATAAATTACTTCCATTACTTTAATTATTATTTTGATGTTATGTTTAACCAAAATTTTTCTAACAGATAATAAAATTTATTAATGATTGAAATTCAAACCAAATAAACACTATCCAAAGATCAAATACATAAATCTTCTTCCATGTTCAAGAAAGATTGATTTAAAAATCAGAAAGGCATCTGTTTGTATTTTAACTCTTTCAAGGTTTTGAAAATAAAGAAGAAAAAAGACAAGAGATACTATATAAGTTTATTTTTATTTTTTTCTGCCCAGGTCCTATATGTTAAAATGGAATGTATTTTTTTCCAAAGGACCATTGGTTTCCATTGGCCGCTCACAAATGGACCTTTTCAGGTGATTGATCTGTTAATGACCGCAGTATATTCTGTTTCATATATTTTCCTCAGCAGTTGTAATCTTATCCTCTTTAAAAATTGCTTTTTTAATGAGGCTATACCTGTGGTAAAATCTTAATTGCTTTCTCCTAAATTTCACATTTGGCACTAGATATGGTAATCACAGTTCATATCAAACCCAGTCCCAAAAGATCTCTCTTATTACACTGATACGTTCCGATCAGTACCTTGATCCACTATCCTTTTTCAATGCACAACTTTCTTGTGAATAAATCATGAATAATGCTGAAAAAAGTACTTTCTTCTTGTATGTTAATCCTCTTCTTATAACTCTAGTATTTTGGAGTCAGATTCAGATAATATATATTTTACTCCCACTCTGTCTTCCCCCCCAAAAAAAATCTTAAATGTAAGTATTAAAACTAAAAATTCCTTATTTTTTTTAGTTTTTGCAAATGTATATTAAAAATGTAAGCCCTTGTCTGTTTAGCAGCTCTGTAGAATAGTTTTCCTAGTCTGAAGATTCACCAATTCTCCATGCAGAAGCAATTACTTTTTGTTTTCTAGAAAGCAGGCAATTTATAATCTTAGTCTTGACCACCTTCCTCACTTCAGTGTGTTAACTCATCTCCACAGTCTGCTGTAGTCCTCCTGTAGCATTTCACACTGTTTATCTTTAATGTAGATGGTTGGGGTGTTTTTCTCACAGCACTTTGAAAAAAAATCCTCTTCATTTTCTCTTTTGTTTTTGCCACAAAACCAGAACACTTTTGCCATCAAAAAACTGCACAATTCTGGGTGCCATTTATATAATCCAAAAGATAGAGCTTTTTATAATGACCCTGTGTGCAGGCATATTTCTCAGAGTCTTCCTTTGTGTTTGTATATAATTGAATGTCTCAATATTTGCCTCTTTAAATGAATATTCTCTTCTTTTTCTGTCCTACCTACAGTAGGAAACAGATTTTATCCAACATTTAATATTTGTCTAAAGGTAAAAGAAATTTAGTAAATGTAAAAGACTGAAGTGGTTGTTACCTTTCAGCCTTACAACTCTGCTGAAATCTTTAATATCTTCTTTATTCTGCCAGATCCCTTGATTCTCTAAATCATTTTTTAATGAAGGATTTACATAGCCATTAATTCATATGGTTTTCTAGTGAAACCTTTATCTTCTCTGTGTTCTATTAATTGCTGGTATTGTTCTGTCACCATTTTTTCTAACATTACATTAATTTATACATCTGTGCCCATACATTTTCTTTCAGGCTGCTTGTTTATTCATCTTATGCAGAAATGCTGGGTATGGTTGTTGTGAATTACTCCTCTGAACTAATGGTCTTAGATCTCCTTTATTTTGTTTGCTACACTCTCATAACACTTGGTGGTGCATAACCATCACCAACCTTGCACCACATTACACTATGGTCTCAGGAATGCTCGTTAGCCCTCAGCCTTGATTATTGGCAGTTCAGCCACCCTTGAGTTTATCAGAAACACTGTCTGCTCCCAAAACTTCTGCTTTTGTTGATGCCTTCCTGGTGATTCTTTAAGTGACCCAAAGCACTTGTGACATGGCACTTGCAAATTGTTGAAAAAAACCGCCACAAACTATTGCAGTTCTTACTACTTTTCCTTTGGGTCATGGTGTTGCCTTGTGTTGCATCATTTCCTTCACCATACACTTACACGTGGCTTTGTTGGTTGAATAATTGTAATTTGAATCTCTGCACAATGCCCTGCTTCAAAATTGTTTACTGTTTCTGTTTAGAATTTGAAGTAATATTTCCGGTGTTAGAACACAGTCCATATTTCACAACAGCAAATAAGCACTTTCTTATGTTTAAAACAAATGAGCTGGCTTTTGCAAGTTTGAACAGGCTTACTCACCCTGTGTTAGTCAAAAAGTAGTTTAGTCATAAATGCTTTGTTTTTATCTTTCTTTCACTACCTACTTAAAAACATCCTGTACATGTTCTACTTCAGAAAAAGTGAAGTCTCTTCATCTGTATTTTAGTTTTCTTTTCCTGACTTGCTGAAAGCTACTGCAAACATCAAATACCTTGGAATAAATTCGTAAGCTCTGCACTTTCTAAAATTTTGTGGAAAGTAAATAATATTCAAGCTTCTTAAATATTTTTGTAAGGAGTTCCTTAAGAGATGGATGTCCTTTCTTTCTCTCTCATGCAAACTATGTATTTTTAGTTCCTGTATTTTACTTCTGGTCTATCTTGTGGTCAGAAGTCACCCCAAAATGGTCTGTTCTAGAATGGAATATTGGCAGACTAGCATAGTTTGAGACAAGTTTCAATATAATACAACAGTTAGTTTCAAGTAGCTCTCACTGTAGTCTCATAAACATTCAAATGATTCCCCACATTTCCACAACAATTTGCTAATGAAAATTTATCATTTAGACTTCCATACCTGTCCGCTCTCTTAAACTCTCTTAAAAGTGATCTTTCAGCATGTACAGTATTCACCTAACTGCATTTCTGTATACTCAAAAGGGGAAGCTTTTGCCATCTATCTTTTTTTAGGTATAATTTATTTTTAAACTTTGCAAATGTCTTTTTAGTATCTTTTCTAAATGAATAATAAAAATATTTTTGATGCTTTGCATATATGACTGAGTTAATAAGCACAGAAATTTTTTTCAAAATCAGAGGGGTGGAGTGGAAACCTTTCACACAGTACGCCATGGGACAAGAGACAGGATACTCTATTCCCTACATTGATTCCAGCTAATAATGTCTATTACAGTAATGAATTTTCAGTAAGAATACAACACTCATGTCTAAATTGCAGTGTATAAGATATATCAAAATAACTTTATCTCCTCAAAATACTATGTATTCTGTATTTTCTTTAAGATATTTATTGCTTAGTGAGACTGTATTAAATTTGATTTACCCATGCTTATATTCCTCAAACTCCTAGGAAAGCACAAATCATGCCAGTTCTCCTAAGTAAATATATTTTAATAGACTTTAGTGGGTCTATGTTGTTATCAAAAATTGCTGGTAACAGAAATCACTGCCTTCTTGCTGCTGAAAGTCTCTGTAAAAGTATAATTGCGACAATTCTATCAGTTTGTCTCTGTTGGGCAAGTAATCAAGGATGGCAGACTGTGGCAGTCCAAAATCAGCCCATTACAGCCATTCAACAACACCTCACCGCATGGCCAAAATAACAGAAAATGGAATAGTACAGCTGATAAGGGATTATATGTCAAAACAGAAGTAGTGAGGAAAACAGATTTGGTAAGTGCTTTCAAAATCTTTTAGGAAAATAAATATTATTCCTGGATTAATATTAAAGGCTTTATATGGTTTTTAACTAGCAACTGAATCATACAACCCAAGAAGAAGCAGGTTTCACTTGATATAGTTTTGCTTCTCAACTTTTATATTGATTAATTTCAAATTTGAAAATGTGAGGAGAAATATTAGGGAAAAAGCCTTAAGCTTTTCCTTTGTGACTATAAAAATGGAATTAAAATGTTTGAATTCACTTTACAAAAAGAGACTATGACTTGGTTTTGAAAGTATTTGTATACATATGTGTTACAAGACAGTGCAAAACAATGACCTAAGGACTCCTCACGGGACCCCAAAATGGTTGAGATCAGAAGGGACCTCTGGAGGTCATTTAGTCCAATTCCCCTGCTCAAAGAGGGATACCTAGAGCTGGTTGGCAAGGTCTGTGTACAGATGGCTTTTGAATGTCTCCAAGGATGAAGACTCCACACCTTCCCTTTGCAACCTGTGCCAGTGCTCAGTCACCCTCACAGTAAAAAACTGTGACATCCGGACAGGGTGACCTCTGTTTCAGTTTGTGCCCATTGGCGCTGGTACTGTCACTGAAAAGATGCAGCCTCTGCTCACACTCTGTGTACCCTCAGGTATTTAGACACATTGATCAGATTGCACCTGAGTCTTTTCTTTTCTGTGGTAAATGGTTCTAGGTGGTTTTTTTTGGTTTTTTTTCTTCTTTGTGGCTCTTCATTGGACTCTCCAGTATGTCCATGCCTCTCTTGTACAAAGGAGGGCAAGAACTTGACACACCACTTCAGCTGTGGCTGAGTAAAGGAGGATTATCTCTGTCAACCTTCTGGCAATACTTTATATAATGCAGGCCAGCTGTACACCAGTACCCCCAGGTCTTTCTTGCAAAGTTCCTTCCTAGATGGCTAGCCCCCAGCATATATTGACATCTTAAGTTTTCCCTCCACCCAGGTTCAGAACTTTGCAATTCCTCTTGTTCAGAACTTTGTAAGTCCCCATGTTGATCTTCATGAGATTCTTTTCAGTCCACTTATCCAGTGAATCCAGGCCCCTCTGGATGGCAGCATGACCCTCTGGGGTATCAGTCAACCCAGAAATAGACATGACTAAGATGATAAAATAAAACTCAGAATATTATCTGACACTTTATTCTGTTCATTTGGAAAATCCAATGGTCTTGTATAAAATGGTTAAATTGGAAGGAAGAAGAAAGAAAAGGAAACAGAAAAGAGGCGGAGATCGTAAAGAGTGGTGCTATGTGAAGCAAACATCATGCATAAATAAGGTTTTTTATTAGGTATAAAAAAACAGTACAAGAAAATAGGTATTCTCAAAATGTTCAAAGAAAATATTCCTTTGAAACAAGTCTGAAGAGAAAAAGAAGATTGAGAGCAGAAGCTAGGGTTCTTAGTGCTAACAATGATGAAGACTAAACTAATAAATGGATTAAAATGTTACAATTACAATACTGGCTGGAAGGTAGACAAGGAGTCAGATGAACTATTGAAGGACAAGAGTGAGATGTTAATGACAAATTAGGTTCATATTGCCAAGAGGCTGCATGAATCCTTTACTAGTGTGTGCATAAAAGAATTTGAAGGTCATATTCCATTGCCTGGGATATATTTTCCTGGTGAAGCAAGTGAAATGTTAAAAGTCTTTATGGTCACAATGAAGCAGGGAGTTAGGAAATTAGACCTATTAAAACTGACATAGTACCAGGCCAGGATAAATTACATCCTGAACATCTTCATGAAACTGTAACAAGAAGCAGGAACATTTCTGGATTAGGTATTTGTCTGAATATGAGAATGGAAAAGACCAAGCAATTCACCACAAGCAGCTAAGATAATTTATAATTTAAGGACATAAATGTTACATGACCACTACCAATCAAAGCTAAACATTAATTGATCTAATGTTCTGGAAACATTGATAGGAGAAATACTTCATCATAAGAAATTGCAACTTACAGAAATTGCTCAGTACAACAATAAATATGTGGAACAAAAAGGCATAAGTTTTATCTCTGGATGTTGTTTCAATCAGTGTTATTTTGAGGGACTGGGGGATGAATGGCTAAATTATTTGTCAAATATCAAAAAACAGGGATTTATGCTTTGGTTTTTTCGGTGAAAAGGCTACTTTAATCAATCTAGTTATAAGTGGTTGCTGGATAGTCAGTTGCAGCAATCAAAGGCAGCCAGATATACTGACTACTTACTTTTTGTTATGTATGACCAAATTCAGAGGTGTGTTCTTGGTTGAATCAATCATGCTAAGGTTCTGAGTCACACATTTTATAAAGACATTTGATTTAATAGGGTATGTGCGTGGTCTTTTGTGTGTGTGCACATATATGTACATGAACTGTCTGTGTAATATGTATAATTTAATTTGTATTTATTTTCCAGTTTCATACTTACATTCTTGATAAATTGCTATATTTTATGTTTTCCTAATGACGTGTACATTTATTCAACGATTAATATTGAGTGCTAAGAAAATTTTCAGCAGTAGAGCCCCACTAGAACTCTCCCACCATGACATCATTAAGTTGGCAGTATTAGAATCAGTGATAGGATACATGCTGTGGAAAATATCAGGTACATAAGAGGAGGACAATTGTGATGAACTATTCAATTTTACTTGTCAATAGGCACACTTTATGGCAGAAGAACAGTTTAAAGATCTAGAAGTAAGCATTTCATGACTATCATGAAATATTATGCAGGGTGATGAAGCATAGCAGATTCCAAATATTTCTGAAAGAATAGCAAGAAGTGAGGGAGAAGGAAGGAAAAAAGGAAGAAGAAGTGGGAAATGAGGAAGAAGGAAAGAAAAAAGGAAGGAAGGAAGCAAGCAAGCAAGCAAGCAAGCGGGAGGTGATTCAAATTCAGATGTAATGCTAAGATGTTAGTCAAAGACAAAAGCCTGAAATTTGGATACAGGTTAGTATTTGGTCTGTCCTTTATGTTACTGAGGTTACATGGATTGATTGTGGGGGAAGTTTTATGTCTATGTAAAATAGCAGTTGTGACAAAACATTAACATAATTATTTAAAGATATTTAGGTAGATGTGCTGGTTTGCATTGATTAACATTTGGTGAGGAGGGAAGAAGCCACACATGGAAATGATTTTTCTTAGAGAAACTGCTCGCAGTTTCCTCCGTGCCTGACAAAACCAATCAGTGATTGGTTTTGAATATTGGCACCTTATGAACCTGTGAACACACATGTTAAAAATGAACAAACCCCAGGAAAGCTCTTCTTCCAGGCTGGCCTGGCCCCCTCCGTGTGGCTGGGCTGGGTGAGCCCTGCTGAGGGGCTGGGCCCCTTTCCTGGGGAGCCCATCGGGCCCCATCCTGGCCGGGCTGGGCCCAGTGCCCGATAATATCTTCCTGCTGGGCTGGTTCTCCCACCTGGCACAGTCAGGCCAACCCACTGAGGGAATTAAACTCAGTACAGGCCTGAGACCAGCCATGCGGCCAGAGCAGCTGCCAGTGGTCTGCCCAAACCCCCTGAGGTCCTGGCACAGCCCCAGCATGGCCTGAAGCTATCACTGTGACTGCTTCGGCCATCATGGCCTCCACAGGCCCCAGCCAAGACAATAACTCTTTCACTGCACAGATGAAACTTGCAAAACACTAATCCCTCCTCAAGTGAGAGAAAAGGACAGAGTGAAGGCATGTAGAGAAACAACGTGAAGTCAGTAAAGAAGGAATCAAGTCCCAAATGGGAGGAGAATGAGCAGATGTCTTAGTCTTGGGCTGAAATTCTTTTGTAGGGTCATGATGATGAGCTGTGATACGCTAGAATGTCCCTTTAATTCATGGAAAAAACATGGGGAGATGGAATGTTCAAATTATAGACATGAGCAAAGGCATTTGTGCTGAAGCAAGTAAATGTTGAAATAGCTGTGATCTCATGAGAAGCTTGAACCGAGAGGGAGATGAGAGTGATGAAGACCCTTTGCCGCCAGGGAAAGAAGAAGACCTCTGTTCCCAGAGATGAAGATGATCTCAGACATAGATGAAGAGAACTTTTGCTTTTGAACAGCTCATCCTTAAAATAGTACCCCAGGAGTTTAACATGGCCCATGAATGCAGCTGTGGGAAGGCTGCAAAAGATGGGAGGGACTTCACAAATGCAGATTTCCATGCTGCTGTTATTTGTAAGAATTGAAGCCATGAGAGAACTCTTTTCTTGTGGAGAAGTCTCCATGACAGCAAAAGAGACTCCCCTCCCTAAAGAAAGACAATTTTAGAGGTAGTAACCTGACCTAAGTCCCAAGTGTTGTCTCTGTACGTTGTCAGTGGGAAAGAAAGGAAGGTTGTGGGAGGAGAAGTGTTCTAAATGTTTTATTCTGATTCTTACTATTTTTTTTCTTTTCTTTTAGTTCTGTTTTCTTAAAGTTTTAAAAATAAAGTTTTCTTTATACTCTTTAGAGTTTGAACCTGCTTTGCTCTTCTCCTATTCCTATCTCACTGCAGAAAAAGAGTAAATAATTCTAGTAGGTTCATTGGCATTTAGCCAACACTAGACTCACTATGTTAATTGGTGCATTGGCTGGGAAGTCTCAAATTAGCGAACCAAAACCGCTAGAGTAGAGAAGGTCGAGATTATGATTTTTTTTAATTCTGGATGTGCCAAAAGTCACATTAAAAAAGAGCCTGTAGGATGTAGCACTAAGAATGCTAATGAAACATTAATGAACAGACAAGATGTCCAACAAGACCTCCAGCCACTTGTAAGGGAAATAGGTAGCAATACAATCAGGAAAAAAAAATCTAGAGAATAATCAGTGAAGTCTCTTTTGTAGATTTCTGACCTCTAATTCTGTTCCTGGAGATAATTTGCAGCCCAAATAATGAAGGTGAAACATCTCAGTTTATGAGTCAGTTCCATCTATTGGACAGCCATAATCTCAAACCACTTCTGGAAATTTCAGGCCAGTACAATGTGGTCACCTTAATAACAAATTCTTAAAAATAAATATCAAAATAGTAAACATCTTCATATTCAGTTGATGAAAGATTCTTCAGCTCTAAGACGTGAAGAATTATTTAAAGGTGAAGCAAAGATTGGGCTCATCTTAGAAACAGAAAGCCAGATGGAGTCTCAGCCTTTGGCTGTGTAGACAGAGTAAAAATGAGAAATAGATGGGTGCTTAAAATCTAACCTGCCTGAGAGAAAGAGACTAACCTTTAAAAAGTTCTCATTCCATTTTCTTCACATAAAACAGCCTGGAGATGCATGTTATATGTCCCTGGTAACTTTTTCATTTTATACTCAATTAGCTAGAAGTGCTTGCTTTCTTTCAAATTGAAAACCCCGAATTATTACTTTTGAAAAAGAAAATAAAATTCTAATATCAAAACAAAAGCACAAAACCACCATATGACACATAGGTTGCCATTTGTGTTTCCCTATGTTGTGTAAAAATGAGTAATTGAATATTTGCTTGTTAATTGCATTGTGTGCTGAGAATGTTCTCAGTACATTCTTGTAGAGTTATGTTTCTTAGTTCTTTTTATTTACTAGCACAGCTATATTGTTGATGCACAAGTTCAAGCCAACAACACATATTCGTAGTGAGACTCACAATAAAGCTGAGATTTTTAAATGTTGTAACCTCTCTTTTTTTAAAATGTTTTACTATCAAACAAATTCACATCATTCAATTAACTATTAAAATACTTTCTCAGATGACAATATATTTATATTGAGTTCTGAAAAACAATTAAAACCATGTTTTTCACAATATTTGAGTAGGTTTTTTTGCATAGTTATTCCTCCTATTGACTAAAGTCTAAAGAATCTTATTTTGAAATTACTACTATTAAGAGAAAAATATTACTAAAAGCAAATTTATATGTGTCGTGACGATGCATTGAAAAAAGAAATAAAATGAAAGAAGAAAACTGCTTCAACCTGAAATAGTAGAGTTTAATTTTAAGAAATGATAGAACCGTTCTTTGAATGCCTCAGTTAAAACTAATTAGATGGAAAATGAAGCACACAATCTTTTCCTGTTTATGCCTTATATTATTTTCTTCTTAGTGTAGAACTTGAAATAGTCTGGAAATTATCTTTTTTAATCACAGAAGCCACGAGTTTCAACTCAACTGAATTTTCATTAATAGAAAGGTTTGGGATTAGTGACCAGTTAAATATCACCAGATATCTGTCAAGAATTTAATTTCCATACATGTGCATAATGTATTAGGTTGAAAATTAAAGCCTTCTAATAAAATTGAATGTTGATTTACTTAAAGAGATTCTGAGTTAACTAATTTGTGCTTAAAGTCATAGCTGTTTGTATTTAAAGACCTGTTCAACTTTGCAGGGCATCCTGTAAGTTTCAATTACCTATAAAATTAGTTAATGAAAAAAGTAAGGGCATGCATGAGTATGTAGAATTTAAATGACAATATTTAAAAAAAAAACATGGCATGTATCTTCAAAATTTATTATCCTGTGGCTTTTTCTTACAATAGCAGAAGTCAGAAAAATCTGAACATAGTGAAGATTAAAGATAAAAAATAAATTAGTGTATTTCTTCAGAAAGTTCCTGGTTTGTTTTACTTTTTTCATCCTGGAGCAGCCCTTGAACACTTGGGTCAGTTTTCATGTATTGAGATAAGCTAATTTACTCTTTACAAAAATACCAGTCTCAAATAGTTTAAAAAAATTGCTTCAGGAAGTAGCAATGCAAGAACTATTTGAACCAAACATATTAAGTATGAATTAATTTAAAATAAATTAATTAATTAAATATAAATAAATAAATAAAAAGTAGAATTAATTTTATTGCACTAAAATATATTTTTGTTTTGCTTGATTTTCAAGTTTTTTTCCCATCCCTTTTGATTCTCTGTGTTGGCACTTTTCTGAGAATTTTCTCATTTGAAGCTCATTTTTCATCCAGACCCTGTTTAGAATAGTGTTCTTGTAATAAACTGTTTCACAATTACAATACAACTCTCATCGTCATTCTGTCTTGTTTTAGTGTGATGAATCTATTTTTGTTGTTGTTACCTTGTCATTTTTCCATAGTCTGAATCCTTTAATTTTAAGTGGAAAAATGTTCATAGTGATATATCAGGATGATATATTGTTTGTTATGCATGACTCTAAAACTTATTCTTTGACCCCTTATGTTCTGGGGGAAGAAAAGAATCCTTCATAACCCTAATGGATTTAGAAGGAAGGCTAAATCTTACGGTAAAGTCTGCTCCTTAAATGGCATTTATAGTCTCCTATATACATCCATTCTTCTTTGTCATCCTTACCGGAGAAATGGTCCTACAGACATGGCAGAAACCAAAAGAAAAACCTAAAGCTTTTACAAAAGGAAGTCTCTTTCAGTAGAATCTGAAAAATGCCCACCAATGAATTGCACAGAAGTAGCAGACACTGCAATACACTTTTAAAAGTAGATATAATTTATGATTTGAAATAGTGTCTCATGCTGAGGGATAGGAATTCAATGAACCACAGATTCCTTTTCTAAAGTAGTTTGTCTCAGGTTCCTGCTTTCTCAGCACAAGCCTTAAGCTTTTTTAAAATTGTGAAGTCTTCCCCACAATGACAGCAATCTTGTCCTCTTCCGTCTAGGGATAACTTTGCAACGAGTAGTCCTGTTTAGTCAGTAGCATTATGGCAATATGGAAAAATATGGAAGATTTAGCTCTTTGGCTATGCCTTGTTTCATTTTCTCTTTTGTGTTACTTTAGAAGAGGACTGTCCTGCCTTGTGATTAATTATAGAGGAAGGAAAAAAAGATATCTCCTCTCAAGAAACCATGGATGTTTTGAAGAACTGGAACAGAAGCAGTAGAAAGAAAAGATGCTACCTGATACTGTGCTGATGTACTGCAGGTTTTCAGTCCTTAGTGTGCATAAATCCATCAGGCTGTGGAGCATTTTCTGTCAAACATGTGGATATTCACATCAGCTGTGATATTAATTTCACTTTCAGCAGAAAAGAAAATGCAAAAATGCGGTTCAGGTGAAATCAACATATTTTACTTGGTCTTGTATTAAAACTGGGAGATTTAGGCTGCTTTAGAAAAAGGTCAAAAAGCATCACTGTTTCAAGAAACAACACGTGGGCAATCTGGAGGTATTAGTCATTGAAGAAATTTAGACTTCACTAGATAGTGTTTTAAAAGTGAAGCATGTGAGAAGAAAAAGCTATAAAGATTTAAATATATGTAATTAAAGAGTTAGGGAAAAAGCAGAGAAAAAGACCAGAATCATTTATTTGAAATATCCCACCATGTGAAATGAAAACTGGCTTGTTCAAAGTTCCATCTATACCTTGTGTATCACTATGGTGTGCAAAGGATTAAAACAATAGAGAGGGAAAAATGAACTTTGTCCCAGGTTTATGCAGTAGGTTGACCCTGGCTGGATACCAGGCACTCACCAAAGCCTTTCTATCATTCCCCTCTGCAGCTGGACAGAGAGAAAATACAGCAAAAGTTCATGAGTTAAGGATCATGTGAGAGATCACTCACTCAATACCATCATGGGAAAAACAGATTTGAATTGGGGAAATTACCTGTATCAAAATCAGGGGAGGATAATGAGAAGCGAAACAAAACTTAAAAACTCATTACTCCCACTCCTCCCTCTTTCCTGGGTTCTACCTCCCCACCAGTAGCACAGGGAGACTGGGAACAGGGTTATGGTCAGTTCATCACAGGTTGTCTCTGCTGCTGTTTTCTCCTTCCTTCATTCCAGGTCCTCATAGTTGTGGCAAATGCATAATTTTTAAAATATGGACTATGACTAAGCTATTTTCAGATTGTGTCATGTGTTTTTCAAAAAGATTGAAATAGCTGAAGACATTTAATGATAATATTTTATATATTTTTTTCCTTCAATACACATCTGAAAAACAGTTTTTAAGTTAAATCAAATGAACATCCAAACATAAATACCTACCAATATGCTATATCTTGTCGCAAATGTAATTCCACAAAACTGAAACACTGCAATCTAAAAGAAAGAACAAGATTTCCATCACTGCTTAAGAAAATGCTGTCCTACTTAATGGCTCCAAGCAAGTATCTTTTTGAAGGAAGTTTGTAGTGATGCATATACACATTTTAAAAATTCTCTATATTGGAGGGGACAAAAGCTGAGAGAAGTAAGACTAAGAGGACTGTGCTGATGTTGTTTTTTCTGTTATATGTTCAAGATGTTTTCTGTTCTTCATTTATGGATTTAGTTCCTATTATCTACATCTACTGACAGAAAGTCCAGAGTATTTTTGGTTTTTAGGCTTTATAATAATATGGGAAAGAAATAAACTCAAAGAATAGGAGAGAAAAAGAATGTCTGTTAAAATATTTGAATACAATCTTTTATGAAGAGATATAAATGTTACTAGTTCAAACTCAAATATTCATGCCTTGCACCATCAGTGTTATAGGGAATTAAGCATTCAGAGGAAAAGAAATGTTTTTTTTGGCAAGGCTCTTTGGGGATTTTAGTTTCTTTTATAAAGTTCCAGTGCCCTGAAATTACTCATTTTGATCTATACATAAGATAGAGCACGTTTATAATAGAAGTTATGTGATTCAAATGATCTCTGTGACCACCAGCCTCCCTCCCTGTCCATATGTAGAATGAGTGTATCTGTCTCTTTGTATCTCTTAAGCAATCCCTCTTGTCTCCATCTTTCAAACAGCATTAAAAGATAACCTTTTTATTGACTGACATTACTGCTAGTCATGAAGTTACAAGTTTGTTGAGAGTTCCACTGACTGGTCAAGTATTCATTTGAAAAGGGTCTGAAATTCTCATTAGTACGTCGACTATTTGTATTATTTTGTAAGACTGTGGTCAGTTGATTGAAAGAAGATCAATAAGGTTTGTGCAATTGCAGAGTTTGCAAGGAACTAAACAAATTGTATAGAAGTGCTATGATAAATAAAACAATCCCTGAGTGATAGCATAAGCCTCTTCCTAGCACAGCATGTCAAGATAAATTTACTGCTATGATATAGATAACAAATTATTATAGAAAAATAGCCTGTTACTGTACAGTGCAATCAACAGATATACAGATATATGTATTTTAAACTTATTCTTTTTCTGTACTTTTTATATTCACTAAGGCTCTGCAGAAATCCTAAAATAAAGGATAGGAGTTAGAGATTTTTGTTCGAATTCTTCCCTCCTACATCACAAAACAGCATTTCCTATTATTTTACTCATTTGAAGTACTTGTCCCAGAAGTACTATAAAACATTTCACTGAAAACATTGGTTTTTCAGGGCTGTAAATTATTTTAATGCCATTTTGACCCTAAAATTGTTTTATTAATTTCATTTATTTAAATTTAATTAATTAAAACACAAGCATGGACAGACAAAGTCATGAGAAGGGAATCTGATCCTCCTTAGTTCATTTCGTCTTGTATCCAAGTCACTTTTATAGACTCATAAAATCATAGAATACTTTGTCTTGGAAGGAACCTTCAAGACCACTTAGTTCCAACTCCCCTGCCATGGACAGGGACACCTGCCACTACAACAGGTTGCTCAATACCACATCCAACCTGGCCTTGAACACTTCCAGGGATGGGGCATCAACAACTTCTCTGGGCAAAAATTTGCATGTATATAAAAACAGCAGACACAAGGAAAATTATGCTGGACTTCCCTTTCCAACTGTTTGTGCTATACATTTTCTAGAATTCTTGTTTCCTTTTTCTCGTCTAATTTATTTGATTTTCTCTTACTTTGTCATGTTCCACTTAAAAAAATTGAGTGAAAATGATGTGATTGATACCTGTCATATCAATATCATCATATCAAATAGTTTAGTGGTTAGGACATTTTCTGGGGAAAAAAAATTACATTAAGAGAATATGCACAATGATGTCTAAATACTGAAAAGATTTTTGTTTTCTGGGAACATTATGAGGAAACAAAAATCACCCCAGAAAATGTCACAAGGAAATTAATAAAAGTAACTTCAAACAAGGTAAATTTTTGTGGTTTTTAACTTAAATTTAAAAAAAAAAAGATAAGTGTTTTACAGTGTCTCCAAACTCTCCTCATCACTCTGAAAACATTATGTTTGCTGAAAATCCCTTCTGTATTTCATTTTTCTGTCATAACATCTAATATTTATAAAATTGTGAAGATGTACTGTCTGTGTTACTGTATGGTGCATTTTCCAAAATGCAAAGTAGATCATTGTACCATATAGCTGAACTGAAGGATTCAGATTAGAATCAGATAAAACGCACTTACTTGAACAAGCTAGTAATTACACTGAATCATGTAATGTGTCTCTAGAGCTACTCTATTCTAGTTTGCTTAAAGAGCAGCTGACTCTGAAAGCATACTGTTTACAAGCCATTCTGTTCCCATATTATATATTTTTCAATATTTATCTTCCATTGTTCTTTACTACTAGGAGCATTTGCATGAAAACGGGATCCTTGTTTTTTGGAGTCCATCTGCTACTGCTGCTTGTTCTCAGCCTGAAGTCATAATGCAGTGTTTGAGACATCAGCCTTACATTTAGAGGAACCAGATGAATTGTCATTATAAACAAAGTATAAAAACACCCTCAGATTCTATCTTCAGATGTAGTTTAAAAAGAGAAACTTGAGAACTCTCAACGATGAAACCTATTTTCTTACAAATGCACATAATGATGCACAGCTAGGAAATCAGTAAGAAGAATCAGCAACTTCTTTAAAAGGTATGAAGGTACCCCAGGGAGTTAGGGAACTAGATTGCAGAAAGTGGGTTTTGCTATGGTAACACCACCTACACCTCTTAAGTTCTCTAATGTCTTCAAAACCTATGCTGATTTTACCTTATTACAAGAATTTCTTACCCAGACAAATTCTCACTTATCAAGTAGGACAGCAGCAGAGATATTGTCATAATTTTGAGAAGGCCTGAGAATTTGCAATCCACACAAGGTCCCCTAAAAAAAACCATATTTTTACAGTTGGCTTTGACAGAACATAGATTTATATTTGGATTCAGAGTGTTTCTGATTGTGACTGATGAACTGGAAATGTCATTCCAGATGTTGATAGAAACATTTGAATAAAAATGCATGGGTTTTTTTTAAAATATTTGGAAAAAAAAAAAAAGAAGAAAAAGAAGAGCAGAGAAAATAAAATAAAATTAATTGTAAGTAGTTAATTAAATTCTTTCTCTACTTGACACCAAGGGGCAGTACCTGCTAAGGGCAATTTGCCACTATCACAGCTTATCTATCTCTTATCAATTCCCTCAGAAACACAGATGATTAGCTTAGGATACTTAACTTTTTGTTAACTGTGACTTGCCTCACTGCACCTTCCCTGGTGAGGGAAGTCACATCCCAAGTAATAAATACAAGATGCAGCCTGGGAAATAGAAATGTTTTCCACTATTTTAATGATGCCAGAAAAACAGCTGTGCATGTGGGCCAAGAGATTACAGCTGTACATACATAAGTCTAGAGAGCATGCAAGTTTGTGGGTAAATACATAAATAATATTAGGCAAAAATCTAACACATTGGTGAGCTCTTTGTCATTCCTCTTTTCTATGTATTTATGTTGAGGAGGAACTGAACATTCAAAACCCTAAAATATTTAGTCTGAAATTATTTAAATTTTATTACAATGGCAGGGTGTCTCAAATAACAGCAGTTCTCTTGCCCATGTTACTTGGTTGTCATTCTCCAGTTAGATTAAATTTTCAGATGGGTTAAGAGAATGAAAAAATGGCTCATAATCATTGCAGTTTCCTACTTGTCCACATTCATCACAGCAAATATAGTCCAGCTAGCAAACGTGCAGGGACAACCAAGCTGGGAGATACTGTGAGGTTTTAAATTTACAAACTATACTATTTATTCAGAAAGCATTTCTAAAACTATATTCTGTGACTTAGAACAAATTACAATTCTACTGAGATTTTCTATCAATCATGGTTTACTTTATCCAACTAAAATTTAGGTCTGCATTCAGGTAGTGTGCTTTTGTTTCATAACCATGTACATGTACACTTTCACTGCTGTTGACTTGTCTGAATAAGGATTGTAAAGAGCAACCTAAAGCTGCTATCATCTGTTTTCATTTCATCCTTTGTCTTTTGTGTTTTAGCTGTGTTCATCCTCCTTTCTTCATCTTTTGTAACTTGGTCTGCCTTATTTCTCAGCTATGTGACATTACTTGCAATTTGGGGATGCAGTTCCAAGGGATTTTCCTGCTAGCATTTAAGAAGGCAACATGGAAGGAAATGGTGAAAATTATGAGAACCTGAGAGAAACTTTGGGGTATGGTAGAGCATTTATGTGGACTTTCTGTTACTGAGTGACTGCATGAAATGTTGGACATGTACTTATTTGAAAAAAAACCCAACTATTAGATTTTTCTATAAAGCTTTTCTATACCACACTTAAATTGTACCATCCACAGTATATGGTCTGGCAGGCCCTGTAATTTCATTTATAAAAGAAACATCTCTAGGCTTAAAAATAAGAATTTCTACACCAGCCCTGCATGTAAATGTCAGAGGCGGATTTCTATCAGTGTTCCAACTACTTAAAAATGTATTAGTATATATAATTGAAAACAAAGAAACAGCAGATCCTTCAATTCTCATTTTGTTATTGCTTATGTGTCTTGATTCCCCTCCAAAAACTTGCTTAGGACATTGTTTTTTGTTCAGATTTTATTTTTCTTCAGGCACATGAACTAATAGACTTTCTCTTTCATTTTAGGTTTAGAGCTGACAGCTCCATCAAAAAGTTTTTCTAAGAGAGATTAATGACTTCCATGAATCCACAGTGGACACCTGAACTGCTCTATTAGTTCTCTTTTTCTTTATCTAATAACTAATGGATATTTTCTTTCACATGCTAATTAAAAATTGGTTTTTATCTACTGTGTTACCAGTTTTGAGCATTCTGATATTTGATCTTATATTAAAGATCACTTTTTGGGGGGTCTTATATAAGATTCTAGTCAATATTTTGCCTTCTAGGTCAAATTCCTTATGGTTCAGTATTAAACACACACTTGTTATAAAGAGACTATCATTTCCTTCTTACATGTAAGCTGAAAACAGGTTCAGTTACTAAGTCTAGGAAAGGTTGAGTCTTTCAGTTCATTTACAGCATTTTTGCAGCACTAACTTGACACAAGAAGTTTATAAGCAGTCTCAAAATTTCAATTAGATTGGTGAGGATGTTTCAGATTCTCAGGAAATTTCTCTTCTTCCTGGACTTCCAACAAAGCATTTCAAAAGATCTAATAAAATAATACATAATTATCATTCACTTTCTGATTTATTTTTACATAATAATATTTTTACATAATAATAGAATGACTTTAAGAGAATTCTATACTTACATATGTTGACACAATAACAATTTAGATTTTGAAAAATAAATACTATGGAATTATGTATCATTTACTAGAAAATATATTTAATAGATTTTATCAAATGTTATATTTTAATTACATTGGTTTTGAACATTTCATAAAATAAACATTGTAATGAGAAACCTATTCCATGAGCTTTTGAAAAACAATTCTTTATAAACAATTTTCCTCCAAACTCTTCCATGAGACCTTTTTTTCCTCACCCAATTTCTGTGCTCATGGTTCTGTATTTTCCCAATAAAAAGTGCAAGCACTTTCAGTTCTACCAATATTTGCCAATCATATGATCTAATGTCCAACATCAGAGTTCACATTTCTTTCCTAAAACTCCTAATTTCTCATACTCTTAGAATATATCAGGGAGAGAAGAAAAAGATCAAAGTGGGATCAAAGTGAAACTTAATTTAAACTTAAGCAAGGTTTAACTGATCTATGGCATACTACAAATATGTTTTCTGGATATCAACACTTACTGTCAGTGTTCATTTACTGTCACTTCCTGCACAGGAAGGTGATAATTTAGCACATATCTGGCATTGCCTTTCTATTTAAAATGTTAGAAATTCTATGATATATCAAGTCATCACATAACCTATCCGTATGTGCTATGTTTAACAGAAATGCATGTGAATGTAGTTTTCTAGTAGAGAGACTGATTGCCCTCAGTCGTGCAAAGACTTGAGTCCTTTGAATGCAAGTGCAATCATATTTCTCTAAAAGAATTGAATATAGACATATTCTATAACATCTAATTGATAAAATTCATTTTAACACTAGAGGATATGGAGAAAACTAGTTGCTCCTTCTTTGCTTATTAAGTTCAGAATTTAAAAGAAACATATTTGAAACAGAACTTGAATATGAATTGCACACAGACTTGTTAATGAGGTGCTGCAGTAATAGGAAGCTGTGTTTGCTTCTCTGAGTTTTAACTTGTTGTAATACACATTTTCTATAGCTGTTTGTCAACAGCTGTTAAGCTTTTAAAATTAAGTTTAAATCCAAGATTACAAGATTCAGTCACACTGAATAACACCTTACAGCATAGCCGGTCTCACTGGCATGTACCTAAATAAATTAACTGTGTAGAAAGGAAACAGAAGAACCTAGTCTTAGATGAGCTGACAGTTTTCATAATTAACTTTTCCTTTCAATCATTAAAGCTAGTAGTGATCAGTTCCTTAAATAAAAACAAACAAATGCGGACAATCAGCAACTTTCTTAGATAACCGTATACTGTATTTTATTATTTTGTGTATGCATTTTTTCCTTTGCATATTTTCTATGTATATGTATGTATGAAAAGGGTAGACTTCTTGAAATAATTTTTTGTGCAATGAACAACATCAGATTAATACAGCAAATGGCTACTCTCTTAGGTTCTTAATTTTGCATATTAGCTGAGTAATGACTATCCAACAATTATTTCAGATTCTCATTCACATAATATAGCTGTAACTGACTGAAAAAAATCTCATACAGATGTTGACACTGCATGTAAATTATTTTTCAACTATCTTGCTCAGAGTTACAAAATCAGATCCTACAAGAAATGAGAAATGAGTAAACAAATTATTTCCTTATCTTCTTAAGTAGTTCCCTAAGTAGTTCCCTAAGTAGTTTCCTAAGTAGTTCCCGTAGTTTCCTAGTTTCCTTATTTTCTGTAATTTTTGATGGCTGGGGGGTGGCTGCCATCAATTACAACTATTATGCCACCCATAATTACATCCTTTGTTTTTTCATCTATTGTCTTTTCATGTTTGCATCTATTGTTTTGAGAACCTTGGAGATGAAGGAAATTTTTTTCTGTCTTCATATGATGGATACAGACCTCAGTCATATTTCAGACTTGTCCATCTAACAGTCCTGCTGCCCCTGTTTGCTCAACAGACCAGTATAGCTCTGGCTGTAGCTGGAATAGAGCACTTCAGCACAATTAACATTTTAGCATGGACAGACACTTGGCCTTATTGTCCAGAAGGAATATTTACCATCGTTCTGTCTAAGCACATCTGTTCTATATGTACAGAAACCATTTTGAGGTCAGTCTCTTGCTGAGCTTATAGCTAAAAAGGTGGTCATTACATGCATGGGTCCTGAAGTAAAGCATTTTAAGCCCACTCCTAAGTCAGCTCATCCTCCTGTAGCTTAACTGAGCCTTCGTGAACAGTTTTCTGTCTGCTGAGTAGTCTCTTAATGTGTGTTTGGCTCTCACAACATAGCTGAATCTCTTTTACTACAATTTATATTGCACTGTCTTGAATGGGCAAGAAAAGTTATCAGACTCTATTTTGAAGAAAATTACTGCTTGAGTATATATCTCAAATTAGATCTCATCTCACAACCCAGCTATTGCAACCAGAAAGCCTCTTCCTTTCAAGTATTTGCTGGCACAAGAACTTTGTCCTTGCAAACAGTCAGTCTATGGTCACCAGTCTAAAAGTTAATATCTGTTTACTTGTATTTGTGCAAGTGTGGAAAGAGATGCTGGACATATACACCTTGCTTGAATTCTGATGTAACATAGTAAAATGTGAGAATTTTTTTTTTTTTTTTTTTTTTTTTTTTTTTTTTTTTTTTTTATGAACATATGAGTTACTAAAAAATTTGAGTTTAAAAAAATCCAAGAAGTGTTTTACACTCAAAGGAAGTTTCAAGTTTGGATTCCATTGTGTTAGGTGTCTTATTGCACTTGTTTATAATCCTTATGTCCTTATGTTTAAAAAAGCCCTCAGAATCTTCAGATGTGACTGACCAGGCAACCCATATGTTTATGTATATATTCATATCTCTGTATATATATATCTCTTATGTGTATATACGCATCTCTAAATCATATACAATTGTTATAAATGCACACCATATAGTTGGCTTTTCACAGATATTAAAATGAATACTATATGTATAATGTGGGAAGATTGTACTGTATTATTTTTTATTAACAGAGTTTAGAAAGATGATGAATGCATATTTTCTGATTGTAACATAGTGTTAAAAGTAAAAGACTGGGGTTTTTTTTCTCTTTGTAATATCTAAACTGACCAAACCAGAAGGTAGGGGGAGTCACCCTGCATTCCTGCATGAAGACTGCTGACCAAAGCTATTGAACCTCTGTCATCAAGTATCTTATCCAAATGAAGATAACCAGAGCCTCAGGAGAAGAATTTATGAGACCTATGTTATCAGATGGAATGGAGCCACCTACAGATAGGTGTACCAGATAAAATTATTGGGGGGGAGTTGAAACTGAACAAAAGAAAATCAAACCCAAAACCAATGTTTGAATCATGCATTAGAGTCTTTTAAATATGTAACTCAGATATCCTTAAAAACAAAGGATCTGAAAGGGTAAGGGTGTATTGGCTGGCTTGGTGCCAGGCACCCTCAGCCAAGAAACTGTATTTGCTTCATTCTGTTTCCTAATTGTCCATTTTTTAATTTTTAATTTTTTATTAATTTTCTAAGAAAGTGAACATCGTTTTTCAGAGTATTAAAGGATACAACTGAACACACTTTTTTTAATTTTTCTTTTTTAGATATCAAAAATTGTAGTGTCTGAATGTCATGAAGATCAAACTGTTACAAGCTAATAATGACTCACATCTCTGACTCAGGTCTTGTTTTCTAAAGAATCAGCTCCCCTTTAGGACTTAAATTAATTGGCCAGATTGCCAAAAGAGATAGCATTAGAAAAGTGGATCATAAGTGTTAGGATTGGAGTTACTGAGTTTTGCTCTTCTTTTTTTTTTTTTTTTCCTTTAGAAGAAAAAAAAAAATTAAATAATTATTTCCAGTTTTAGAGGGAGAGTACTTGAAAATCTGGCCTTGAGGTCTTCTCAAAATCTGGCTGTAATTGTAAAGCTGAAACAACCTTCTCAAATCATAGCTACTCAAAATGTCAGGAATATTCTGAATAAGACTGAGTTTTATAACATTGTCAATCAAGCCTATCACTAAATAAAATGTCACATGCTGAGTTTGTCTATTTATTGCCAATAAAGTTTGAATTTTAACTTTGAGAATGTGCCTGAGAAATTATAATTTTCCATCTTCCTGTTAACTCTTCCAAGCAGACCTGCAAAGTATCTTCATGGTTTTCACTCAGAATAAAGAAATTTTCCTCATTTAAAATGAACTGATATTTCTGAATATTACAGAAAAAAAACCAGTACAATAAACAACTTTCCTTGAATCCACAGTACTATGTATCATAACAGGAAAAAAAAAGGATGAAGCTTAAAACACTTTTTTAAATGGACCCAAACTAGCAAAAATAATTGTAATTTTTACCATTTGAAAGTTTATTTGTTTAAATTCTCAGGAGTTTCATGAAAATATTTGAATATACCTTTCTTTTTTCAAGTTTTTCAATATTTCAAATTAATTGTGAGCTCATACTGGAGTGCAATGGTGTTGTGGTCCAGCCTCTCACTTAACTTATAGGAAAGGCACATCTGTCCATTTCTTTGCTTCCCTGTATCACACATGTCTGAAAATCTTATTCTTCAGCAAAGATGATGAAACCAATGGACACGATTATTAATCATAACACATTAGTCCTATACACAAAAGCGTAGTTAGACTTTTCACACATACAGATGATATCTCTTCTTATAGGACACTAACTTATAGAGACACTGTAACAGAAAGCATAAAGCTTATGACATTACATTACAGATAAATTTATTTTGTCACATCTCTGCTGTCTCAATATTACATGATTAATTATTCCAATAAGGTATTCTGACCCCTTTATTTTATGACCATGTTCTCTCTAAATTCTTTAATCTTTTGATATTATGGTAACAATTAACAGTTTTTGCTACAAAATTTGGAGCTTTTTTTAGTGTATGAAATTATACTTCAATGGCAGAATAATATAGCTATGGAATATTTCCTGGTTTGTCAGTGTATCCAAACTTAATGCTTCTGTTTTTCAACAGTGCTGAGACTTTCATGCATATGACACATAACTACTTAAAATTTTAATACTACCTAGATAATAACATTGAAATTATTTAGTACAGTGTGAACCCTACTGTAAAATTTTCCTCTTTTCCATATCTCCTGTGCCAATAATATCTCCCCATAATGCCCATGGGTTTTTATCTTCCTTAAACTATCCCTACCTTTCAATCTACTCTGTTTTTACTTCAGAGTAGGTGTAATTATCAAATAGTACCAGACTTAATTTTCATTCCTATTGCTTTTCAAAAAGTGTAGGTTGTGTGAGGTACTAAATATACATACATATATATAATCTGAATATTTCTCTGATTTGGCTATACTGTTTCCTGAGACGAACTATCATATGTTAGACCTGTAGAAAGATTCAATTTCTTATATGTAATCTCTGAGTCTTCTCTGCTATCATCCAGACTTCGAGACTGATATCCTCTGGGGCCAGCTATGAACAACAGTGTGATAGCTTATATAAGTCTAGCCCTAGATGCTGCTACTGTGGGTGGAGGAAATATCAGGTAGAAGGGAACGACAAATATGGATGAAGAAAACAAAACATTTCTGCCAAATTCTGACATCTTCATGGTTAAAAAATTGTACTTTTCTACATACAAACTCCAAGTGTATGTCTGGATGCTGGGAAAGGGCGAAAAAAACCCACCATCTGTGGAGTGAGAATTATGGAATGGGAGAGAATGAACACAAAGAAATGTAATCATGCAATTGAAAACACTTCATGGAGGATGTGCAAGAAGTTCCTCTGAAACCTCTACTGGGCAAGGTGTTCTCTGCCCTATTCATATATTTATCTGGTGGCTGACACCTTCCAGGAGAGGCATTTAATTTCAGAACACAGCCTTCTTATAGTGGCTGTGATTTTAAACTTACTGGGTAATGGAGCGTATTACCATTTACCATATGATGAGACGGCCTTGTCTGTCAGCCAGGGAGCTGCTTAATGTAATATATGGGTCAAATGAGCCAAAAAAAGAGAGAAGGGAAAAAAATTCAAGAACCTTGAGCCCTCTAACAAAAGGGGAAACTTCTATGACAAGCAGCCACATAGTTTTTTTTAAAGATCCATTTTCTCCTGAAAATTTATTAAGTAGCACTAAATCATGTAAAATAAAGGAATTCCAGTGTCAAGCGGGATTTCTGCAGAATCACCCATCGCAGTGATTACAGTAGCAGATGTCCTTTTGGCAGAAATAATTCTTTAATGTTTGCAAATACACTTAGTTGCATGAAAAAATAGCAATTCCCCAACATATCAGAACACTAAAAGCTTTCCTTGTGAATATTTGCACACAATAAATGAGGAAGAGCTATAAAAAACAAATCAATCAGATGTTTGGAATTTGACTAGTTGTTCCCAAAGACAGTTTTACTGAATGCATCCTTTGGAAGGTGCAATGCTATTTGCATACCTTACATGACATCTGGCTATGTAAAAGTCGAGAAATATGTAAGCTAAAAATAAAAAAGATTTATTGAACTAATCAAGTCTCAGCTTGATTTAGTGAAGGTGTTTATTTTTCAGCAACATTGACCAGAAAAACGAAATAATAAGTTCAGGTTCAGTCCTTAAAAAAGCTCTACAATAACCATGAAATGTACTATATAGAAAAAATAACTTTTTTTCTCACTGTTTGTGACATTGGTCTTCAGAATTATAATTATTGAAGTCCTAAAAACCTTTTATTGAGACAATCTAGAGCAGAAATCATCTTTGAAGGGCTTGGATAGCTGAAGAATTACGGAGCATGATCAGTCATATATTGCACTCCTTAAGACTTAAAAGGATTCTGATGGGTGAATTTAAATGTAGACCATTTTTCTGTCACTTGAATTAGTTGACATTGATTTTACCCTAACCATATAAATGGTTATTGTGGTAAACATATGGAAACAATGAAGTTTGATTACAAATAAGAAAAAAAAAAGGTGAAGACCTTTCCAATTAGTCACATGATCCGCCTACTCTTAGTACTCTTAGCCTTTGTCCTGGGGTGACATGGTGTTTGTATCCCAATCGTCTGTTGGGTCTGGGAGCTGGGGGAGGGGAGAGGCGCGCAGTTTGTTTTTAGAAACTGTCCTCCGCCGGCTGGCCTTGAGAGTCGAATTCAGCACACATGGAGTTGTTTTTTCAGTAGTGAGTTAGTTAGTGTGTAGCTAGCAGGAGGGGGAGAAGCTTCGTTTTCTTTTTTTCCTTCTCCTCCTTTTTTTTTTTTTCTTTTTCCTTTTTTTCTTTCCTGTTTTTTTTTCTTCCTTTTATCGCCTTCCCTTGGAACTGTTAAAAATCTCTCTGGACTGAGAACCCGGCGGAGCGCCGTGAGGGCTTGCATCTGGAACCCACCAAGATCTGCGCAGCAACGCTCCCCAGCACCAGAGGAACTGAGACAGAGCAAGCATCTACAGGAGGGACTTCTTTCCTGAATCTGTCATCTCTCCAGAGCGGCACAAAGTTCTTATCATTGGGTATTGTTCAATTTATTGTGCCAGGGAGTGCTTTGCCTGTTTAATAAACAGGGTTCTTTCCACTTCTCTCCGAGGAGGTTTCTTTTTTTGAACCGCTTGGGGGGAGGGGAGGGAGTGCCCCTTAGAAGGTTTCCTCCCAGATTTGCCCTAAACCACTACAGCCTTACATGGTGACAGCTTTCCCCTAGCTATATACTCCTAGATGAGTGCAGGATATGTGGAAATAATGCCCTAAAATCTGCTTAGTAACCTCCTTTAAATAAATCTGAGGACCACAGGGCTGAAATCCATGCCTAGTGTTTCTACAGCTGAACTGGCAGGCCTATACTTAACATGAATTCGATCCTTATCTACAACATTCTTTTGTTTATACTGCTTTGAAAAGACGCACGGTTATATGCAATGTCTGCCATAAGACTTTGACTACAGGGCTGTTTGTGTCTATTAAAAGGTGTCTTCTTAAATTATCACAGCTTATTTTTATGATAGGACCTGCATCGTTTTATAATTTTGTCCCAAGTTCAGTTTTGTTGCCCGTACAAAGTAGCCTCTAAACCCATCTCAAAGATCTAAAAATAACTATAGGCTGGAAAGAGGTCCTGGAGAAATCTGAAACAAAGATGCAATAGGAAAAAAAGTGGATCTGGCTGTTTCCCCTGGATGTTCACAAAAACAACAACAACAAAACCCACAAAAAAACCGACCAAACAAAAAAACCCAAATAAACAAAAAACTAATCAGCAGCTGCCCTTTTAATAACCCAGATCTTTTTTAATCTGATCAGTATAGAACTCTTCTGGAGCTCACAGTAATTACAGTGCTGTAAGTTTTCCCATCTTAATTCATAGTCTTAAGGTTTTCTTATTAAAGCCAAATAGTGCCTCAAGAGAGAAATTTCTGTAATGTGCCTATGCATGACGGTGAATTTTCAATATCAAAGATGAACCAGAAGTTTAGCCGTCCAGTCAACACCACTGCTCCAAAATCCATATTTGTAAGTGCCCTGTGTTGTTAAATTTTCTTTTGTCAGTCACCAATTTTCTTGACAGCCACTGTGATTTGCTTTCAGTGGGAGTATGCTAGCATGTAACCAGTAATTTGGTGTCATCTGAAGATTTTGAGTGGAAAAATATCTTTTCTTTTATACATAATGGTAAAAAGTGTGCAGGAAAATGGCCAAGTTCTAATTCAGTAGTGATGGCATTCTGTATTGCTTCCATAGTGTCAGGTGGTTTTCTGTACTAATTGTACAGGCTAACTCGGGATTTTTTTTTGTTTGTTTGCTTGTTTTTTTCAATTGATTTCCTTTTTTTTAAATTTTTTGGGGGGCTTGTTGCTTTTTTTCCCCCTCCCTTTGTTACATTCTATCTGAAAAATTATGAAACGCCTGTCTTCATGTGCTCTTTTTGTTAGAGAAACGTGTTCAGATCAAATGACTAAAAACAGTTGCAGCAGAGGAACCTGTAACTTCTGCTGCCACAATTTGCTCTGTTGAGCAAGTCAGGAGGTGGCCGGTGTTAAGTGCTTTCTCTCTCTCTCTCTCTCTCTCCCTAAGTGTATGGTAATGGAGATGGTAAGGACAGAGTTACAGTTCATGTTACCATCCTTTGTGACATGACACTGGGTTCTCTGAAGAGTAGAGGTAACAAAGGGGCTGCTATGACGGTTTCACGTACTTGCAGCTCAGAGGATGTTCCATTGGATGGCTTCATCTGACTTGGCTTCACAGAAGAAACCATAACTTGGTAGTCAAAATATGGAAAATAAACATTTATAGTGATAATTAAAACAAAACAGTCCCACAAGCACAACTTGAGACATTCACAAAAAGCTAGAACACTGTAAAACCTTTCTTCAAGCTTCTATCTTATTGTTTGTTGCAAAATACAAATTTATGCAGCTGTGAAAGGGCTTATTGAAGACTCTACAGAACCATATTAAAAACCTATAATTTGTGAATGGCTCAGTTATTTGGAATCCTGGATTAAGAGTAGAGAAATAATTAGTTCTGGTCATAAGTTAGAAAGGAAAGCAAAAACATGAAATCTATTCTTTTTAACTTTAATAAATGTTGTTAAATTAAGAAACTTAATATGACAAAATACAAATTCAAAGGATGTTATCATATACCTAAGATATACTACTGCTGTTTAATATTTTACAAGCCATATTTATTATCCTCTTATACAGCATCAAAACAAATGTGCATCTGTTAAGGTGACTTTTGTCATTCTTGAGTCTAACTAAACCTTTGTTCTTTTCTTACTTTGAAAAAAAAATCATTATAGACCATATGGAAAATATTTACTAAGATTTATTTTATTATTTTATTGCCCTTGTAATATTTACTTTTTTTCTCTGGTTATAAACCCTCAAATCTTCTTTATTTTGGTACTTGAAATCTGCCAATAAAGGGAAAACATGAAATACAAGCTACCAAGGAATAAGGTTGTGTTTTCTGAAAAATCAAAGAACAAAAAATATTCAAGGCACCACTGAATTTACAGGCTGCATAATTCATCATCCACTTAGGAGCTGGACTTGGTGATCTTTGTGGGTCCCAGAATATTCTGTGAAATCTGTGAGTAGTTCAATTGTAATCAATCTGAAGTGAAATACAAAGTGACTGAACTATATGCATGCTGGAGGATACACTCTCTTTTGAAGGAAAGAATGTACGCAGAAATGAACATTCTGATTACAGACAAACAAATCTATGTAAATGTAGACTTGTGAACACCTGAAAACTTAAATGCTTTTGATTTTTGGGACTGATTGCTTCAACTGTAATTTACAGTAGAGATGGACACTTTTTAATATGCCCCAGACAAGTACTGATATAATATGGATGCTCACGTACTATTGTGTAGGCTATTTTAAAATGCGTTTTTTAGGAAAAAGGGGAAAAAAAAGAGTTCAGATATACAAATTTCTTTTCTAGTCAATATAGAGGTTGGCATCTGTAAACAGCCAGATAAAATCATTTGCTTCTAAAGAGATTTATCTGGATTGAAGCTGCCAAAATTAGAAATAACTATAAAACCTCTATAACTGGCTTAATACTGTATTTTTTATGACAAGGTTTACAGAGATGTTTGTTTGCTGAGGTTTTTTCCTGTGTTTGGCTCTTACCTTCTTCCTAGGACTGCTGGAAGTAATCCATTGTGCGTTGACTATAGTGTTGACTTCATTAGTGTTGCAAAGAGCAAGCCAGATAATAATGTACCTGACTAATTATGCCTGCAAATTATCATGAGAAGAAAATGGAAAGTGATTCCCAAAATCAAGCTCAAAATAAAACATAACCACGTCAGTATTGTATGTGCTTGTTCTTTTTCTAGTTCACAATGGTCAGAAAAATATCTATGCGAATCAGAATAAGCACAACAGAACTTAAACTCTATCACAGTGTCTCAAACAATTAAGTTACTCACAACAAAGCACTGAATGAAGAAAGAAAAACTATCATTCTTCTAGAAACTGCAGAATATGTGAGGTGTTCAAACCAGGAGGAATTAAAATTCTAATGCCTCATTCTCTTTTAGGTAGAGTATAATTAGAACAGAAAATAGTACAACATTAATCCATCCTTGTGACAAACCCTGCAAGGTAAAAGGCAATGGGTACAAACTGATCTGTCCTTGTTACTGTCTTCTTGTAATGCCACAATCCTCTCTAGTTACCCAAGTACAAAGTCATACAAAGTATTAGTTTTCAAATCAAATTGTACTGTTGGCAGTGGGTCCAGTTAACTGAAATTGCAGCTTCTATTTCACTTAAAATAGGTAAATAATGAGACACAATGTGCTGAGAATTCAGTCAATACTAATGGATAGTTCTTACTTAAGTAAAGGACTGACTTTATCTCTGGTATATGCCTTGATTCTGGCGTTGATTTTTCCACAGAGGTTATGTGCTGTCACATATATCTGGAAGCTTTGGCTTAATTGGATGCTTTTGTATTTGAGTATAAAGAAACCCCAAATGACACTATTTATGCTAATTCAAAAGTGTGGGATGTAGTGAACATTTAAAAATAGACTACATGACTATGTATCATAGAATTGGAGTTTCAAGGTTATTTCAATACACAAAAAGATTTTTTCTGCTTAAACACCACTGCAAGAGAGGCCACACTAATCAGGTGAAGTCACATCTCTGAAGAATCCCAGATGATTAGATCTACCGAGGGCTACTTCCTTCCTGCAACAGTTTCTAATGCCTTTGTGATCTTGTAAAAAAGGTTAAATATTTATCTTTAACTCTTTGACTCTTTTGAAACAAATGAAATGCCATTTTTCAAATTCATCTAATTTTTGAAGTCAAGATTATTAAGAAATGTTAGTCAAGATTTTAATTTTCACTTTCTTAATGAATGAAAAGGAAAAAAAATATACTTTGTAAAAAATTATTTTCAGAGAGTTTTAGCACAGCATTCCAGCAGTATCATGATATTGACTTGTCTAAAAAAGAGAAATATACTAGTAAAAATGAAATCCGAGATATGTCTCAAGAATTTCTTGATTCGCTTGTGTGAAAAGTGGCAAGTGTGTGGGTTTTAATTTTAAATGTGTAAAAAACATTTCTTTTTTATAAAAAAGATAGTGGCCATCCTATTTTTCCTCCCCACATAATAGATCTCCAGCACTGGGATACACCATATCAATGGTCAGATTTAAAAAAAAAAAACCCTCTTAATTTCACAAAGTGGTTCAAGAGTAGATGAGATTAAATATGATCAACTAGATAAAATGTGTGAAAAAGAAGAATGAAGAAGAAACCCAGAAAATAATATGAGGTATTTCACACAGTTATAGAGCGTACTATAATACAAATTACGAATGTATTAAGTAGAGATTGATTCTCAGAAACTAATGAGATAGTTGACATAGGTTTTAGTCAATAAAGCATGAAGTGCAAAAGAATTAACACTCTCCACTGTGCAAGTATAACAACTAGTTAGCTTTATTTACTGCTTAAGTAAGTACCTGGGTAGTATTATTTGAAAAGATTATGAATCTGGTTGATGAAGGTAATTATTTAACTCCATGAGACATTTAGTTTCAAACAAAACATAAAACTTTACTACCTTAAAATTGAAAGGTTTATGCAAAAAATAGGGAGGCCAGTTCTTACTGGCTACATTTGTATTACTGGATCTAAAAGCATTTTTCTACTTTTGCTTCAGGTATATGACTTGATTTTATGAAGGTAATTGACAGTGTATCCCTCACCCCACTGCACACTGCAGTCCCCTGCCCCGTGTAACCATCAGTGGAAATGCCAATGCACAGGTGGTTTTTTCTGAGAATCAGATACCTTGACTGATACTGGTTATATGTCTAATAAGTAAAGCATTTTAACAATTCTGTTATTAAAATTCAGAGACAGACCTTTTATCAAGCATGCTAGAATTTTCATCATGTTTGGGGAAGGAACCTCTTCGATTGCACCAAATATTCTTTTTAAGAAGACTCCCTTTGCCACATCCATGAATTTCCTGTGATCCACAGAACTGGAGTACTTGACCTAAACTTACATATTTTAAGATCCACATATTTAAAATCCACCTATTTTCAGTTATTTTATGCTTTGCCTTCTTTCAAAGTGGTGGTCAATTAATTGGAAAGTATGCATAGCTGGAGATTTTTAATGACTTTCTGATAAATCACTTAACTTGTTTTTTTCAAATTTTGCTATCCTATTTCATAAAAGACTGCATTTCACTGGGCTATTTTTTTTTTCAGGTCTGGGTTTTGTCCCTGAAATTTGTAATTCCCTTACAGCTAAGCTCCAAATGCACTCTTGACCTGAAACATAAATAAAATTGTCTGCACTTTTCCAGACACATTAATCCTACTATAGTAATTATGTGTATGTGAATTCTTAGGGAGGCACTCACAGTCTCATGGACAAAGTGTTTGTTAAAAGGCAAAACTAATTTATCAGGATCTTGGCAAATGATAGCACTCATATGGGAAATCAAGCCTCTTGAACAGCATGATCAATTGTTGTCTGATGGCAATGGGAGTCTCCACTGCAATAATCACTGCAGTGGCATCTTCAGTGGGGCTGGATAAAATTCCAGCTGTTCCATGATCCTGTGTGACCACTCCAGCACGTGAATAACCCACTGCTATCCATTACCCTAACTACATATAAAATATCTCTCAAATATCTCAACTATGTACAAAATGCTGATCTGCATGACCTTTTTTTTATCTCTATGAGTAGTGCTCTATTGGCTCTTAACAAATATTTGTTCTCTCTACAGTTTGATCAGTTCTGCAGCAGGAGCTGCATGGAGGTCCTTGGGATAATTTGCATGTGATATAAATCAGCAAATTTAAAGACAACTTGATTTTTTGAGCAGTCTTGGGGATCTGCAGAGGTCCCACCTGACTGGAAGCTGACAAATGGCCCAGTTTTCAAGAAGAGAATAAAGGAGGACCCTGGAAACTTCAGTCAGGCCTGACAGTCTCACTTCAGTGTCTGATAAAACCATGGCAAAGGTTAATCTGTGAAATACTGAAAAACACCTGGAGAACAACACAGTCATTGGTACCAAACAGCACAGCTTCATGAGGGGAAAGTCCTGCTTGCTGAACCTGATTTCTTTCTGTGACAGAGTAACCCACTTAGGCAATCTAGAAAAGCCAGCAGATTTTGGACTTCAGCAAAGCTTTTGATACTGTCTCTCACAGTATCCTTCTGGACAACATGGCTGATGATGAAGGTGGCTAGTGGTGCAGCCAGTCAACTGGTTAAAAGTTCTTTGCAATCAATTATCTCATGCATGCAGATCCCTGGCTGGGGAGTTTCTGAGCAACCTGGGAATTAATTTAACATCACCACCCTCATGTTCATCCAGATCAGTTTTAACTAAAGGGCAGGCTTGGAATTTCAGCTTGCAGATCACTAATAACTAAGATTCTTAGCATTTGCCACACAATAGATCAGTGAAATGTTTTGGCATATATAAGGTTAAAAAATAAATATACAATTCCAAGGAAAATATGATTGAAATAAGAATAGGCCATGATTATGTTGGGTTTTTTTATTCTGTAGAAGAGGAGGATTTCCTTATCACTTGCAAGCAGGGTCAGTATATATATGTAAGTGCAGAAAATTTCAAAACATGCATGCAGATTTGAACATTACTTCCAGTTCTATTTATCTTGTATTACAAAACCACACTCCCAGAAAATCTGTTGTGTAGGCTAACATTTTTCTTCACCCTTGTCATGATGGATTTTTTGTTGTTGTTGTCCATGCTTTTTGGCATCTGAACACAAAATACAGCATACATGATGTGTTGCTAAAGACAGCATTTGGGAGGATGTAAATGGACAACTGAGCATTTCTTAGTACTAAAAGTAAGAAAACTTTTCCTTACTTTTTGGCTGTCTGTTCTACTGAGATTTACTTTTGCTGACATACTTTTATATTAATTTCCCCTGTAGCAGATAAAAGAACAAAGCTACAGGAGGATTGTATTATTTAATTTATTTATAACATTCATATGCATATAATATATATAGTAAGTACTTAACAATAACTTGTTTGAGATCTAATAAAACTGAGGCCTGTTATATTAATTCAATCCAATTTGTTGATTTTCTCCCCCTTCCTTTATTTGCTTTGTTTCTGGCTTCTATTTATTTCCTTGCCATAATCCTTGTCTGCTTAGAGATTTGTGTGGATAAAATAAAAAACCTTCTTTTGCTGTCATTGGTTTATTCTCATTCCATCTTGACAAGAACTGTAGAAAACCCAGCTAAAATGCGAGGGTTTTTAAGCATACAGTGCCTCTTTTCTTTACTTACCAGCAGCTATGTAAATTAAAACAAAACAAAACAAAACAACAAAAAAAAAAAACCAACAAAAAACCAAAAAAACACCTTAAATAATTTCCTACCTTCTCAGAGCATTGTTTCCTAGGGCAATGGCACTTTCACTCCCTATAGACTGCCCTTTTATACAACCTTCATGCTTAGTTGTGTACAATCTTTTTATTCTCCATGCCATACCTCTCCTTTCCTGTTTTCTTGGTTATAATTTCCATCACACAGGAAATCTTTTTGTTACTGTCCTTAGACCATTTCAACTGTCTTCTTTCCAAATTTCCAAAATCTTATAGGGAATTTCTTTTTTCTTTTACACAATAATTTTATAAACATTTTAGGGATGTATTTGCCATTTATAGCTCTCTGTGGCTGAGTGTTTCCCCTGGGCCTGTTCACCTCATGACAACTCTATAATTCCATTCTCTTAATAATATTTTAGCACGCAAAAACAATGGGAGATAAAGTCTTCTCATATGTTAGAAAAAACCTGCCTCAGATCTTACTAAAATTTCCTGCCAATAATGATTTTTCTGATAAGCCTCACAGTTAGTAAGACAATAGCCTGTTTTGTAATGTGCAGAAAATTATAACAATCTGATTAGGATACTGAGAGTGTTCAATGCTGCTTGTGTTCATTATAGAGGCTAGACAAGCCACCTAAGTGACTGATGAGTAAATCCATTATCAGAGGACTTCATGCCTTTTTCTAGAGTAAAATTCTGTGTCACTCAAAGATAAATCCTTTCAGGGTGGAACTCCATGCACTTTTGTACCTATGAATCCCACACACCAGAGCAGCTCAGTTACAATTTCCTTACTTGGGAAGATGCTTCATGTCATCACCAGAGAAGTTCTGTTTGTTGTTCATAGTCCAACTGATTATTTTATGTCCACCTCAGAGCACCCAAACAGTTGGGTTCAGCCTACTCATTTCTACATTAAGTACCAAATGTCTTTGAAAGTTTGCATTGCAGAAGGCAGAGGACTGCCAGAGCGGTTGTTTTTGTAATTAATCCCTATGGAAACAAAATGTGATTTGAAATTTTGACCAGTCAAAATAAATAAAATAAAATAAAATAAAATAAAATAAAATAAAATAAAATAAAATAAAATAAAATAAAATAAAATAGTAAAATAGTAAAATAGTAAAATAATAAAATAAAAAAAAAATGGACTTTAAAAAGGAAAAAAATTGTTATTAATAAAATTTAGGTATGCCACATAATATGTAATGCAATTGGCATGACTTAATTTATAATGAGTATGAAGAGATACTTTTCACTAAGTCTAGCTTTGATATATAATAGAAATAAGACTGTACCTGCATTGTTTAATCAAGAAGCTGCATAATCATAGAATCAAAGAATGGTTAGGGTAGCAAGGCACTTTAATGATCATCTATTCCAATACCCCCGTTCTTTGCCATGGGCAGGGACACCTGCCACTAGATCAAGTTGCTCAGGGACCCATCCAACTTGGCTTTGAACACTGTCACAGATGGGGCATCCACAACTTCTCTGGGCAAACTGTTCTAGTGCCTCACACCCCTCTGAATAAAGAATTTCTGCTTAAAACCTAATTTAAATCTCTACTCTTTCACTTTAAATCAGTTTCCCTTTGCTCTATCACTGTCTGCCCACAGAACAAGTTACTCTTCCTCTTTTTTTTTTTTTTTTTTTTTTTTTAAATTCCTTTAAGTACTTAAAGGCTGCAAAAAGGTTTCCACAATGTCTTCTCATCTCCAGGCTGAACAACCCATCTCTCTCAGTCTGTGTTTGTAGGAGAGGTGCTCCAATCCCAGAATCTTTGTGGCCCTCCTCTGGACCCACTCCAACAGGCCCATGTATGTCCTGTGCTGAAGACTCCAGACCTGGACACAGTACTTTAGGTGGAATCTCACACTGTCTGTGATTAAGACTGCTGAGTTCAAATTTAATCTGTTAAAAACCTCCATTTACATGATTTCCATCTGGAGAAGCATAAGGAGTGATTCTGGTCATTTTCACTACAAAAAAAAAAAAAAAAGGGAATGCTTTCTGTTTGACAGTTTGTAATATGAAGAGAGTTTGCCAACTGAGGAAGGATATTCACTTGCATGACTCTTGTGTTATACCACACCTGAGAATATGTTGGGGTTTTAACCCCAGCCAACAAGCAAGTCCCATGCAGCAGCTCTCTCACTCCTCCACCAGAAGCACTGGGGAGACAATTGGAAGACTAAAAGCTGGAAAGCTTGTGAGTTGAGATGAAAACAGTTTACACAGGGAAAGCAAAAACCACACACACAAGCAAAGCAAAACAAGGAATTAATTCACTGCATCCCATGGGCAGGCAGGTGTTCAGCCATCCCCAGGAGAGCTGGGGCACATCACGCATAAATGTTTCTTTGGGAACACAGATGCTATCACTCCGAATGTTCTTCACTTCCTCCCTCTTTCCCTCTCTTTAATGCTCATATGGTCTGGAATATCCTTTTGTCACTTGGAGTCAGCTGCCCTGGCTGTGTCTCCTTCCAGCTTCCCTCTGCACTCCCAACTTCCTCACTAGTGTGGCAGTATGAAAAGCAGAAAAGGCCTTGGCTCTGTGTAAGCCCTGCTCAGCAATAACAAAAACATTTCTATTACCATCACTGTGTTCAGCACAGATCCGAAACACATCCACTGTGAAGAAAATTAACTCTATTCCAGCCAAAACCAGGACAAGAATATCTGGATTTGCAGCTGAGGCATTCCACAGCCTAAAATATCTTGCACTAAAGGGCTTTCTCAATAAAAAAAGAGGAGAATTATCTGCTTTCAAAGAGATTGAGGCAATCAACACGTTCAGAGAAGCCAGAAGAGCAGGCATTTCATTGCTTCCCATCGAAGTTAGGAAAGGTAGTGAACCCATGTAAGAAGGCATTTTTCAGACAGGAGAACAGCATCTTCTTGGAACAAACCTAGGGGAGACTGATATTTTTCTTTAATGGTAACTACATCCTAAGTTACCCTTAATGGTAATTTCAGGCCTAGGTTTCTGAATCAAGCCCTTAGGTGATCAATGGCCCGGGTTTGAGCCACCTGTAAGTCAGAGCTCAGCTCTTTGCAGAATGGCTGTATGACATTCACCAAGTTTTATCACAAACATTGTTGCTGTATTGTGACAGACTACAGAAGGCAAAGCCAGGCAAGATTAGTAGAGTGAAAATGGAGAAATAGAAGTGTTGATATGGTAATACCTTCACAAGGGTCTAGGACAGAAACACCAATGCAGTAGAGTATACAAAAAAACTAAGCAAAAGAAAGTGCAGGGAGATGGGAGGTCTCAACTTGACACTATAAGGGTTATGCTGTTCCAAGAAGCAATGAAAACCAAGTTTTTCCCAGATGACTGATGAGACGCAAGTTAGCTCGAGGTTAGGTTAGGCAAAACATTAAAGATTAGCCCTGAATTTTGCAAGTCCTACTTCTCAGCTGTATCTATCACATAGTAAAAATTTTCTGGGTGCTCATGGGAGCATGCATCTTGCTCTCAAGGTCTCTTTGTGTAGAGCAAAATATGCCTGGAGAAGCTGTGGTTCAGTAAGGGAAGGTTGGACCAGGCAACTACTTCAGAATGAGTGGAATCACTCTCCAGAGGTTGACTTTCAGGTAGGTAATACAGGAGTTAGGTACCTCTGATCTTTAGAGCAGCCTTAGCAGTGCTGTGAACAGATAAAACAATCAATGCAGCCAGACAGTCATTGTGGGATATTTTGTACTTTCATATCCACATCTTCAAGTCTGGTAGAAGTGCTTTGCTACAAAGTTCATATCCTTGTGAGAGAGATTTTTACTCTGCTTGCCTGCTCAGGGAAATATTGCTTTATTACTTGTTAGACCACATTGTAAATTTATTTTCTTTTCAGAGGTTGTGAGTAGATTTGTACATTTTAGGTGTTTGGGGGTTTTTTGCAAAGGAAAGATGAAATTCTTATTTTACTGTGTAGCACCAGAAAGACAGAACTAAACAGGTGATACACTGCTTATACTCTTATGCAATCTTGCTAGTACCTTCCTAATTAACTTGACGTGGATCTGAATGGTTTTAAGCCTCTATTTGCTTAAAACAGCACAAAATCTGGATTTATTCAATCTCATTTAGTCTTCTAACAGATATTTGTGTCTATACCTGTTGGAGAGAAGTGGGCTCTCCACAGGATGATTCAGACTTACTTAAATTTTTTCTTGAGGTGTCATTCTGTTAAGTACAGAAATAGCTTATGTCATTTTTGTGCCTAGGTTAGACTCCTCAGGAAGGTGCCAGAAGCTAAGTGGAATGAATTTAGAATAAATTTTCTGACAAAGAGTTTAGGTTCAAAGATTAAAAAAAAAAAAAAAAAAAAAAAAGTCCTTCCAATGATATACATTATATCTGAAAGCTCCTAACTTACTGAGAAGGAGAATAAGCATTACACTTCCTTTCAAGTTTACTCCCTAATTTCCAGGAGCATATGGCCTGTTAACTCACCTAGCTGCAATTGCATTCAACTCAAGTTCTGTGACTGTGTTGCCTTGTCAACCAATGGATTGGTACTTCATTGCTCGAGAGTTACTCGCTGAGGTGCTATCAGAGTTCAGATAACATCGTCTATAATTTTGCTCACTTCTGCTATGAGTTACAAAGTTATTCAGGGCCGTGGTTTTGAGTCTTCTCCCCTAAGGTCTGAACAGCTGATACCCAGCCATCTAATTCTGTGAGTGCAACAAGAACCCAAACTGCCTGAAATAATAGTATATTTCATTTGACTTATTTGACTGTGTGCTTTCACAGGTATTATTGCAATACTTCCTCACACATAGTTCTACAGTTAAAGCCAAAGTGTCAAAATGCAACACACCTCCAAAAAGCAATAACTTGTAAAACAAACCAAAAAAGTAAAATTTAAAAAAATGAAGTTCTTCCAGCTACAGTTTCTATATGTGCCTAAAGATCTATTGGTCAAGAAATTATATAATGCGTTGTGAAAATTGGGGCAGAAATTCTACTTTATTCAGATCTAGGACACAGAACTCACACTGTGTAGTAGCCACAAGAACTGTATGAATTATTGATGAGTAAAAACAGGATATTAATTCACAGAGGAGTAAGATATTTTTTAACTTCTTCTCATGCTGGTGATAAAATATCCTATATCATTTGGCATGAGCCTCATTAAATATATGCATCCTACGCTTTCATAACTCTTTAATGTTTTCCAGCCGCTATTTCAGCTTTAAATAGTGGCAGCGAAATCAAGACACATGAATTATTAAGAGCAAAGATTTTCCTAAAATGACGGCGCATTCAGTCCATCTGTCTCACGTTTTTAAGTCCTTCTATTCATGTTTTCCAAAATTACAAAAAATAATTAACACAGTGCTTTCAAATACATGTTTTCTTCCTTTATATTTTTATATTTTAATTTTTTTATTAAATTTTTTTTACATTTTTTTAATTTTAATTTAGAGTTAGACTCTTGTCTGCCCAGCAAAAAAAAGGTGCTAAAAAACATGGGGAATAAGCTTTTTGTAGATTGTTCCACTAAACCACAGATCAAGGTCCTATATCTATGCAAGTTGATACCCATATTTCCCAGTTTAGCTAGATAATTCCTTTGCTGCCAAAATGTAAAAAACTCTTTTTTTATTTTTTTTTCTCTCCAGGTTTTCTCCTAGATTTTCATTAGAAAATGAAGAATTGTGAGGCAAGAAAAAAAACAAACAATAAAAGGGTGATTTTTCAGCCTAGTAAGATATTTTTTTCTAAAATTGTTAAGTTCTGGATTTTGTTTCAGTGCTGCTTACTCACTACATTTTGTTAACCTTAAATGAAAATTCAGAAACCAATATGAAGTATGTGTGTTCCAACCCATACATTGTGGAGCTGAAGTTTTGTCTTAAATGAGACTTATTTAGTATCTAAAGATAATCTGCTGTCAATCTCTAGAGCTGTTAAAATAAATCAAGTCCAGGTAGGCTGGCTGGGGAAATGGACTTGGATTTCCTTTCCATTGAGAATATTTCAGTAAAAAAAAAATCAAAAAACTGCTATTTTCAACAAGCAATAAAGTGATATCATGGAATCACTGAATCAAAAAAATATTAAGGCCAGGAGGGACTTCTTGTAGTTTAGTTCAACATCCTGCTAAAAGCAGGACGAATTCAGTCAGGCTGTGCAGGACTATATCTGGAACCTCCAGGATTCCACACTCTCTGCACTCCTCTCTGAGGAGCTTGCTCCAATTTCCCATGTTCTGATTACTGTCCATTGATCTCTTCCAATCACTGGACATTCCATGAGATTGCTCCGTGCCCTCTGAATCCTCAGATCAGGTAGTTGCAGACAACACTATGGTCTCACTGAGCCTTCTTTTCTCCAGGCTGAGTCAACCCAGTCCTCTCAGCTTTTCCTAGTCTATCATGTGCTCCAGCCCCACGACAGACATAGTGGCCTGTGCTGGACAAGCCCCAGGATGCCCATGTTTATTTGTAAGGGGTAGCTCAGATTCTGTGAAAAAACAACACATTGCAGTTGTGATCTCACTGGTGCTGAATTGAGGACAAGGATTATTTCCCTCAGTCTGCTGGCTGCAGTCCTGCTTGTGCAGCCCAGAAGGCAATTGGCCTCTGCTGCAAGGATGCACTGTTGGCTCATCATCTGCTTAGAGTCCACTAGCATTTGCAAAGCTGCTTTCCAGCTGGTGAATCGCCAGTACATACTAGTAATTGTGTTTACTACTCTCCAGGTGCAGACTTTTGTGTTTGATTTTAGTGAACTTCCTAAGGTTCCTGCTAGCCCATTTCTCCCACCTGTCCAGGTCCCTCTTAGTAACAGTCCTGCCCTCTATGTGTTCTTCATACTCTGGGGTTGTTTGAAAATTTACTGAGAGCATGATCTGTCCTACCATCTAGGTTTTTTATAAAGGCATTAAGACGCATTTTTTTCAGGACTGATTCCTGAAAGATGCCACAACATCAGCACACACCAGTCCAGCATCTTCTCTTTCCAGCATTAGCCACTGGTCTTTAAATCCAGCAGTGCAGTTTTCTGTGCACCTTACTGTCTACCTGTCCACACCATATCTCAAAATTACAGTAGTAAGGATACTATGAGATACTGTGTCAAAGACCTTCCTAATTTCAAAGTGTGAAGCATCAGCAATAATCACTTTGTCACAGAAAGCAGTTAGGTTGCCCAGGCATGAGGTCCCCTTGGTACACACAAGCTAGCTGCCTCCAGTTACTTAAATTGTCTATTGTGTCTTGAGAAATAGCTTCTGATAGGATTTGCCCCATAACATCTGAGGTGAGACCTTTACTTGGATTCTTCTCCTGGAAGATGGATGTGATGTTTACCTTTTTCCAGTCATAAGAAACCTTTCACAATTTCCATTTGATTTTGGAAATTATAAGTTTGGCCCCTCAGCAACATCAGCCAGCTCCTCTGGTAGCCATGGATATATTGCATTTGGACATACAGTCCAAATTTGTCTATGACTAATTGTCTAATATTTAAAAAACAGAAATGAGAAGTCTATGTTGCTGATCTTTCCACATATATTTTTAGTCCTCTCAAGTAAAGACGGAAGTTCTATCTAAATGGGAATTTCCTACCTGTCAAAATTTTGATGATAACAGAAAATATATTTTTCAGCTCATTTTTAAACCACTCCCAAGCCTTTAAAGAGCTCAGCTTTTATGTTGTGCCAACATCCCATTCCTTCCTCTATATTTTTTTTCTTATGACATTCCCAAGTATATCAACTGCTCAGCACATTTTTCAGGCTTTGCAGTGCATTGATTTAAAAACTCTGGTTTTAAATTTTTTTCTTTCGGTGATTCATATAAATTATCACATGCTTGCACTAGGTCTTACATTAATCAAATGTATTTTCTAAACTTTTATAGGGAAACCAAATAAAAAATAAAGTCTACAATAAACTTCTATATGAAGCAGTAACATGTATTGGCATATTTATATTGCATCAACAGACATTGAAAATGAGAGAGACATCTTTTCATGTCATTGTCATCAAAAACATTCCAAGCGGCTTAATTCTATTATTCCAGTTTTGTGACCAAATTTAGTTTATTCAGTCAGAGATAAATAAATTTGTTTGTATTGCTGATTTATTTTGCACAAACCACTTTAATTGAGGTAGCATAATCAGTGGAAAGAGTTATTAGACTGCACGCAATGAAAGGATAAGTAAAGCATATTCTGCTCCCTAATCAGCTGTTGGGAAAGGACATAAAGTTTGTCTTTCAGTTATCAAGTAAAACTTTGTAATTAAGTGTGAAGGAGGGGAGAAAAAACAATTTACAGTTTGCTGCATCGTTTGTTTTTAATGAGAACATAGCTGTGAATCATAACCTAGCTGACAGAAAAACAAGGATTAGCAGTATGGAGACACATGTATGTATTTAACATGATTATGTTCCCATATGTTTCTTCTGTAGCCCAGTAAATATGCTGTCAGCCTGCAAAGGGGATGGCCCTGCTGTGTGTTAACCTGGCAGTTTGGGGGCTCAGTGTTGCCATGGCCTGATCTGAGTGTCACTGGTTTAACCCCTGTGCTGGGGCCAGTGGCTGCTGCCTCCCCTGCACCAGCTTCAGCTCTGTGGTGGCTCCACTGGGGAAAGGGGTGACTGTTGTGGTGCGTGGATGAGGTTTTTGAATTTGTATTTGCATTTTGTTTACTTGTCTGTACTTGGTTTGTTCCATTCCAAAATACCCCTCCCCCTGTATCCCTGATCACACCTGGTATCACCCTGTCCTGGACCCACCCCTTTCCTTCCCCTGCTGGTCCAGAGTGTTCTCTGCCCAGACTGCGACCTGGTAAGAGGAGGGCACTGGGCCCAAGCCGTGGTCTGGCTGTTCTGGCTTGCTGTTCTGGCTCTCTGGCACATGCTCTGGCAAGTGCTCTCCTAGAACACAGAGCTGGACTGAAATAAACACCTTTTCCAGCCCAACCCAGGCCCACTCCTTCTTCCAGCCTTAACCACGCTTCAACCAGCAGGTTTGGAGGACACACGAACTGTTTTAGGTTGGTTTGGAGAGCTGCTTTGGCCGGTAAAGGCCCCCACGGAGACACCAATCTTCAGGTGACACCTCCACCTCCATCGCTGCCTGACAATGCAGAGCCATTTGTGTACATGGGGATGGAATAACTTCAGCTGGCAGACCAGGAGAAGGATCCTAAATGGGAACATTTATAAAGATAAACCTAAGAATAACCAAAGCCAGAGGCAAAGGTTCCACCCACCATCGTGCCTCTCCCACTAAAGAAGGAAGCAGGCTGGCAGCTCCATGTGCCACGCTCACCTCTTTTTATGAAATTGTCACCAGAATCACAGAATTAACAACATTGGAAAAGATCTCTGAGATTATCGAGTCCAACAACCTGAAACCCGAAAGGAACCCAATCTCATAGTATTGCTGTAACTGAACTACAAAAAAGTCTGTGTTTTCATTGAGTTGTTAAGATTATAATTAGGTTAATGAATTATTTGTTCTACTTGTATACACTGTATTCTATTTTTGCATAGAACAGGGTTTGGCACATAAAATGCCATACCTAGTCACACAGAAGGAAGTGCTTTTCAGCAGTATAATTTAAAGCTGTATTTCATACAGTTCATCATCCCATGAGCAGGCTTCAAATTCCTATTGCCCAATTTATCCCTTGTTCCTTTTTGAGACTAGGTGGGAGCAGTCTGCCTGCAGAATAGAGGCAAGATCCTGAGACAGGTTTGTATGAATATCTACATGAATACACCCTGAGTTAGTTCTGTTTTTTTTTTTCTTCACCAGAAATGAAGATTTCCACAGATGAAGTGAAAAGAAGGCAAGTTATTACGTATGGTCAAACCACATCTCTTTTTACCTATTTTTGGCCCATTTATATTAAGACTTTAGAAAGAATTTACTAACATAATAAAAAGTGAAATTAAGAATCTCAAAAACTCCTGATGCTCTCCTACTTTTTTTAGAAGTAGTCTTTTAATTTTCTTTTCAGAGATTCTACCTGGAGTCATTGGGGAATATTTAGGTGTAAGATAAAGACACAGCTCACACAAAGGATTGAGATGCAGGTTTTAGTAAATTTATTATTAGATATTCAATAGACCACATCTAAACTACTGTTTCCAAAACAATTAGAAATACTCTATTTTCCCAATACAAGCAAGATACTGCTATACTTGAGGGACTTTAGCAGAGGCCACCAGGGTGCTTGTGCATTGGAGCACCTGACCTGTGAGGGAATATTGAGGAAGATGAGTTTGTCCTCTCCAGGAAAGAAAAAGCTTTTGGGGTGTGTTAGAGAAGCACCTGATATATATGGTACAAGGTAGATGAGCTGTTAATAGCATTACAAAGCAAAAAGAGAAGAGTTTTAAAATTAAACAGGAGCTATTCAGACTGGGTGTGAAGGAAACCTCTTTTCCCATGACCATGGTCTAACACGGAGGAAGTTGCCCAGAGATATTGTACACCATCCATCTCTGGATTTTTTTCTACATTCAATTGGATAAAGCCCTGAGCTGCCTGGTTTGACCCCGTAGCTGGACCCTGTTTGGAACAGGAGGCTGGGCTAGAGATCTCCTGAGTACCCTTCTCACTTGAACTATTCTGTGCTTCTCTGGTCAGAATGCTTACCCAGACCTGGACAGTTCTCACAATTCTGTAAGTGCAGAGAGAGTCAGGATTCATGGCTATATGTCATTGTAGTCTTATAACACATCATATCTATGGTATTCCTTTATTGACTCTAGGAAATTAAATAAAATAAATTAAATATAAAGAATAGTGACATAAACCTCATTTCAATGGAGACTAATCCTTTTTCCTCCAGTATTAATAGGAGCATATGTACAGTAACAAATACAAGATGATTCATATATAAGTCCTTCTTTTAGATAGAGAGACAACAAACCACCAGATGATAGACAGGCAGCTGAAAATGAATCATTGGAACCATGGATTGATCACGAAATACTATTAGTTAAGTCTGAAAGTCAGTATCTTTTTATGTATTTCTAAATACCCAAAATATCATTAACAATAGCATATTGTAGATGAAGAATAAAGAGTGCCTGGTTATTGACAACTGTAATATCATTATATTTGCTTTTTAAACAACACGTATGATATTGAATTATTGTATATCTTTTAAAATCCTTTATGGTGATTGCTGTATAGACACACATCAATTCCTCATTTCTTCATTGTCAACAGAATTTCTGCACTATATTGTTTTATGATAGTTTGGCAATCCTGGCTATACTTAGGTATGCATCTGTGAAAAGAAAACTGATGACAATAAAAAAATGTGAATTAAATAAAATTTTAAAATAGTTATCAAATAGAATTTTAAGTTTGATCTGAACTTTTAGAGAATTCTGCTGAAGCTCAAACATTAATATTCAGTACAACAGAAGCAAAACAATCTATCAGAGATCATTTCTCACTGAAAAAAGAACATTCTCTAAATGTTTTATTTACATTCATTCTTAGACCTCCTCTTAACCACATTCTTATCTTTTCACTTTTTTGCTTTTCTTTTCCAGCTGCACGCATTTTATAGGTATAAAAAATTGTATATTTATAATAAAAGAGTGATATGTAATTTGGTGATATGTAATTTCAAAATATCTATTTCTCTGCCATTTCTCTTATTAATATGCTTTTTTTCTCCCTTACAAAGTAAAAAACGTTTCCATATGCGTTTTTCTTTTCATTGTATAGTATTCCTAGTCTTTAATTGGTAAATCAACAGCATTCAGTAAGGAGGATATTTTTATGATATAAGACCTCATTGGAATTTTCTTTTTATCTTCCTAAACAGAATTTTAAATTACAAAATAAATGTATGCTTAAGGCATCTGAACATTATTCATATTTGTATTTTTCAAGTGTACTCAAAGATGCTCTTACTTAAAGAAAAGTTCTTTGTATGTGGCATGTTGTATTTGCCAAAATCTACATGCTGCATCTGTACCCTGTAAAACAACTACCAGAAAACCATGATTAATGTGGCTGTGTAACTGTAAGGCCCCAGAGCTTGATCAACAAGGGTCTAAAGAAGGCTTGAGATTCTTCTATGTACCCAACAAGACACTCCTTAAGAGGTCAAAAGAACAAAAACTTTACTGGGAAACTTCAGAAAATAAGGGAACTTTAGCAAAAGTTTAAAGCAACAAATAAAGCAAACAAATGCAAAATAACACATTTCACAAAGCATTCACTTAGCAAATGCCGATTCATCCAATTGTTAGTTACTCAAACTTTGAGAAGAAGAAAGAGAGAAGAGATACAGAAAAGAACAAATATAGGTATCACCCACGGCTCTAGTAGAGTTTCAGCTGATTTAAAACCCACAAAGAGGTAGGACCAAGACCTGTGTGGACCTCATGCTCTGGCTTAAGTAAGCTTTGGCTTTCCTGGGCCCTTCCCCCATGTGGGACTTCCAGTCAGTTGGCCACTCAGGAGCCAGGTTAGGGGCTCCAGAATTGGGGTATGGAGCATTGCCTCCCACATGCCACTTGGATTGGCGTCATTGGCCCCACTTCAGGGTTGGGATACAGGCCCTGGGGTGCAGAGTGTGTGGAGCAGGGCATTGCTTTACCAGAGCAAGACTTGACATGACCCTTCCACCACAAGAGCCTGAAATGTTTTGAGCCAGGATCCTCCTCCAGTCTGTCACAATAACCTAACTCCAAAGTTAAATCTACATGGTTTCAATATGTACAAGCAAAATATAAATGGATACAATGCCAAAGAATTCATGGTACTAGTACTTGAAATGTATATCTAGAGGAAAATAATTTTTTTAGTTTATGGCAATAGTGTTTTCTTAAGAAGAATTGCCTACCTGAAATGTAATGGTGTTAGAAAACAGAAACCGTGAATTCTATTGCGTAACCAGCAACAGCTTGTATTCGTCTGCAAATGTTCTAAACTGCACCAATAATTCTGTGATTGAATAATTTCATTTATGGAACATCGAACAAGACTCCAATATTGCTGCAACATTGTTTTTAGATGTTAAATACCACCCAAATGAGAAAAGAAAGAGGAGAAAATTACTTGTTAGCTAATGATTTCAAAGAGATAAACTGTTTCAGAGAGATACTTTTGTTTGTTATCAAAGTAGAGTGAGAATTCTGTGGATTCTAGGGACAAAGATGTTTAAATTATAGACTAGCAATTAAGGATCTTGCATCAAGCATTGATACAACTTACCTCCCCTCAGTCTATACCAGGGACGCCATTAGTATTTTTGTCAACTACTTTTTTGTCAGACTGCCATAGGTTTTTTCCTTTATCTTTCAAAACAATTAATCCACCCTACACACTGTTCACAGAGTCCTTCACACAAGGAAAGGTGTTCTATCTTGCAAGTCTAACTTATTTTGGTTTTGTTTTTGCACAAACTGTTGGTGCCTCAGGCAATCAAACATCCAGTTTCCAAATTATCACTCTTCCAAGATTATAGAAGTGTTCTTATATATCTTTGCATGTTTGCTTTCAGATTACTCCACCAAAATGCTTTCCTGATAATTGTAATATTGTTGCAGCAGCCCTCTTGTTAGAGGGTAGACATGAGTGGAGACTCTTGTTTATCCCAGCATGAAAAGAGTCCTGGTTTCGTCCTCTTTACAGCTCAGCCATTCCTGGCTCCAGCCATTCACTGACTCTGGCTGCAGCAAATTCCTCCTGTAGGTTTCCCTTGCAGCCTCTGATTGCTGGTTATTTCCTGCTGAACTACGACTGCAGGTATTAGTTTGCAGACTCTGAATGCAGGCTTTTACCCAGCTAGACTGTGACTGCAGGTTCCAACACCAGGCTCTAACTGCAGACCCAGACTGACCTCACAGCAGTGATTGTATCTCCCCAGGATGATTATTATTATTATTAGAATTACTCTTCTCCTGCTTCTTCTTCTACTTCATGATCCTCCATGATGATCCATCTCACCAGCTAACCCACACTCTTTTATTACACTTATCTTTATTGGATATATCTGTGACTCATTAGGGGCGAGGCTGTATAGGGTAATTAACACAGCTGTTGCTTTTCAGGGACAAGGTGACCTGAATTCCTTTCCCCTAAATAATATAGTTAATATTCATGTAATAGAGGTTGGTTTTTTTTTTTTTTAAATTAAGCTATCCCTAATAACATAAGAATAATCTTCAGTATTCATAGGGGAAAATGTACAGATTTAATTCTACTATATTCTTCAAATTACTTGCAAATTATTTGCAAAATTAAAAATTGTGTAGAAAGATGACAAAATCAAATGGTCAGAGGATTATTCTAGTTAAAAGAAAAATTATTCAGGTTATTCAAGCAGGACTATTTTGGTCTGGTTATACAGGGCTGTGTCCAGTCAGGGCCTGAATTACCTCCAAGGTTTGACATTCACTCCACTGTCTGTCCAGGTCTTTCAGCTTCCCCTTCTCTGTCATGTGCACCAGCCCCATGACAGACAAGGTGTCCTATGTTGGATGGTCTCCAGGATGTCCATGTCTTTTTGTAAGGGGCAGCCCAGGTTCTGTGAAAACACATCACTGCAGTCATGGTCTCACTGGTGTTGAATCGAGGACAAGGTTCACTTTCTTTGATCTGTTTGCAAAACTCTTCCCTATGTGGCACACAAAAAGCCAGTACACATTGGTGGCTTATGGTCACCCTGGTGTCTGTCAGGACCTCTAGGTTCTGTTCTGCAAAGCTGCCTCCCAGATGGTCAACTGTACATGGGTTAAATCCTTCTCAGGTGCATTTTTTTTGCATTTGCTTTTGTTAGACTTTCTGAATTTTCTGTCAGTCAAATTCTGTCAGTCAATTTTTGCAAGTCTGGTCCCTCTCAGTAGCTGTCCTGCCCTCCAATGCACCAGCATCTTCCGTGAACACATTTCATGGTGTTTGAACACTTGCTGAGTTCACAACTTGTCCTGAAATCCAGGTCATTGTTTATTTTTCCTATTTCCTCATCAGTTGTCTTTTCTCCTGAGGATATTTGATGGTGGTTCCAGATATACTAAAAATTCACCAAAGTGACCCAAAATTTTCCTTTAATAGAACTTCTACAATTCTGTTGTCATTGGTATTTAAAGCTCTACCATTTGCTTCTGGAAAATAAACCAATGAATATTTAAAGATTGTTTTCTTTTTGATATTTATTAAATTCTGCTTTTGTTGTTTCATTGGCTCTGTCTGAGATGGAGTTTTTTTTTTTCTTAACAGGTCGTACACTGCTAGTTTTGGATTTGTGACTTAATTGGTGTTGATAACACACCAGTGTTTTGGCTGTTTCTGAGCAGCATTTGCACAGTGCCAAGGTTTCCCCTGTTTCTCACACAGCCTCCTCCAGCGAGTAGGCTGGAGTCATTAAGAAGCTAGAGACATAGACAGAAGAAGTGATCTGAGTTGACCGAAGGGATATTCCATTACATATATCATGCTCAACAATAAAACCTCAGTGAATTTTTCAGGGGGACTTCAGCCATTTCTTGAAGGCCGGCTGGGTATCAGTCTTCTTGTGGAGGGTTTTGAGGGATTGCCCTCACATAGCTTGGGCCTTCTTTTTTTCTTTTTCTTTGTTTATCTTAACTTATGGAACTATCCTTATGATCCATGAGTTTTCTCTCCCTTGCTCTTCCTATTGTCCTCCCCATCCCGGTGGGATGAGGCTTAGGGTTAGCCAGCAGTTGTGTGGAGCTCAGCTGCTGGACAACATCCACTCACTACTTGTGGTCTTCAACTATATTGCAGAAGTATTTTAGTTATGTTGATTGTCCTTGAGTGTTATAGATCTTGACTTTTTTGTTTGTTTTTATTACTTGTTATCAGTTTCCCTTTTTGGTATATTACATCAGTCATGTCAATACAGATAGAATTATATCAATGCTTCATCATTCCAGTCATATTAATTTTAGTTTCAAATGTTAGTTAGGCTGAACTGATGTTTATAAAAAGTCTTTATTTAATTATTCTTGGTTAACACTTTAGGTCAACAAATAGTAAAATAATTTCTTCTATAGCATTTATGTCCTAATTAATTTTGATATCTTGATTTTGTGCCAAATTCCTTTACTCTTGTTTTTCACTTCTCTTTGGTCAAGTCAGCTCATCTACCATGAAGATTTGTTCTGCTTTTATGCAGGAGTCCATCTGAAGTGCACCATTTTTCTGGAAAAGTTGGAACACCCAAGGGGGAGGGGGAAAAACAACCCAACCAAACAAATACATATGAAAGCAAAACACAAATACATATGAAAGCAAAATACAAACACCACCACCTCTTTTTTATCTCTCTTACCCAACTCAAATTATTCATGATTATATGAGAAGATAAAACAACAGCAAAGCAGGCACAGGCTCTGTTGTAATCTAAAACCAAGAATATGTTTTTTAAAAATTTCAGTTCCATTACTTTTGTGATTATGGGACTTTAAGACATTTATTGCATACATAAAACCCTAAAAAAACCCCTCACACTGAGGGCATTGTAGATGTCTTAAATCTTACAATTTACTGGAATGCCAATAGCTACCTGAGAATATTGACGCAGTAGGAAATCCAATTATTTAAAAAAACATGATGTAATGCAATGAAAGCTCACACTGTGTGTTTTGGGGTTTTTTTGCCAAACAGAAGAAATAATTTTTAAATATTTATCAAAGTCTATGTTTCTGTATTCATATTCCATTTGTCTTACATTGTGTCAGTGATGGATATGTTTTGGATCAGTCTCATGAACCTAAATTAATATGTCAATGATCATAATCAAAGGCTTGTTGAATTCCTTGGGAAATTTTGAATTGATTTAATGCTTCATAAAACATGCCTGGAATAGGCATGGAGGACTGTCCCTCATGTTTTAAAAAAAAAAAAAAACACCAAACTGATTAAAAAGTTAGTATTTCTTTATCTGTTGCTCATTGGTAGTTGACAGTAAAAGCCATGTCACTGTTTCAATAATATTGTCTACAGTCCTCACAATATGCTTTAGAAATCAATCATACACTTCTACCATGACTTTTTTTCTTGTGCTGGTGCAAATTCTCAGTCTAAAAGGGGCTCCAATCTTTGATTTTAAACAGTTCCAAGGGTCAGAATTTTATAGGCTCTTTTTAGTTTGTTTGCTTGGTTTTTCTCAAAAAAAAGCTCCATCAGAGACAACTTCAATCTTTGTTTTTCAGAGAAAAAAAAGAAGAAAGGTTGGGGGTGGTGAAATTTTTGAACTGTTTTACAGCACAGATATTATTCAGAACAGGTTATTGTACTGCTTCCAGCTGAGACAGAATGCCCAGTCTTGTTCTACCTAGTGAAAATGTAACAATGCCTAAAATTTCCCCAGTGTACTGCTGAAGTTTGCTTTACTTGTATGGACAGTATCACATCCTCAGAAAACTTCCAAATGATTCCCTCCACAGCCAGACTGGAAACCTAAGCTTCTTTAATATTACAGTTTCATTATTCTTATTTTCTATAATTTAAACAACTTTTCTTACTATACCTAATGGAAAAGTCATGCAATATTGAGCAGTAACTGCTGTTAATTTCCTGCTGTATATAATTTGCATTTTCTGTTGCTAGTGGAGAGTAATTAACATGCTCTAATTATCATACTGATTATCTTCTTTAGCTTATGAGAATATAGTCATCTCAAACCTCGTTGATCTTACAATAGTACATTTTATTGCCCTTGGTAATTGTATACAGGGCTTAGTTTTTTACTGAAAGAATGCTGTGATCTAGCTGTAACAAGTTCTTTAAATGTTTCAGTTCGGAGCAGAGTAATGTAAGTTTTTTAGAGTGCCTATCAAGAAAATAGAGCTCTGCTTCCACAGTAGTGTAATGCCACCTTTTTAACAACAGAACTGTGGTTGTATTACCATTTTCACACACAAAAAATTCTTGGGTTCCATTCACATTATGTTTTACATTATGTTTTACTCTGCCTGTGAATAGTTAACACAGAAAACACATTCAACTTGGAATATGCTTACAAGTAATAGTGAGTGGTTTTTCTTCTTTCAAGGGTGCTTTTCAGGCAAATAGACATTTATCCATAGGAAAAATGTTTTCCTTAAGCTAAAATTTCTACCTAATTAAACTACTTAGTAAATTTTATGTTTGTCTACAACTACCTTATAAAATAGTACTGCAGATAAGAATGTATAAGTGAAATCAAGTCTTCAGTTTGAATGCTGTATACAAGAACACTGAGGCTTTTGGGTTTTAAAAAGAGAAGAAACATCAAGTACAATGAATTACAGCTGTACATGCAAATAAATTGCATTGTTTTCACAAGATAAGTCAAACAAGTGGTGAAATTCAAATGGGAGATTTTGTATATAAGCCTATTCTGCATTTATTTAAGCATAACCACTTCATCTAGGAGACAGAATTCAGTAGTCTGCATTGTGTCTTAAGACTTCCTGGGAATCAGAATTTTATTTGCAACAAGATTCTTCCAGGGGATCAATAACTACTGTGAAGATTTATGACTACTTTGTAAATGTTCTCCATTAATTCTGAAATGAATACTGTCTCTCTGAAAGAGAGTGCTATATTTGGATTTTTTTTCATTCTTCTCAAAACTATCCACAGTATTCACAACTTTTCCAATGCCTATATGAATCTGCAGGTGCATATGGACAGGGAATGCTAGTGTAAGAGTGAGACAAGCTGTGTACTTTTCTTATTTGTGTGTGGTTAAGTCTGTTTTGTATTATAGATCACTTTTTCTGTGCAGTCTAAGGGTAGCTGTACTCAGAAGTAACTAAAATACTTTTTTTGAATGATACTAAAACCAATAGCTGTTAACAGAGAAACAAAGTAAAACAATCCCAAATTCCAAAGCAGAAAGTTTCTTTGCCTTTTCAATACTCAAAGTATGAAATAATACAGCTTAGAGAAAAGCCCCAGAGTGGTCTTATCAGACCAAGAAGCTGAAGTAATTTGCAGCAAAATCAGAGGAGACATTTGCCATACTGCATCAGTGACAGAAGTTGGATTGACACCACACACATCTAGAAAATATCTGACCATAAGCATGTAAATAGCTATCCCTTTTTCATTATTTTAATTTACTGTAGCATTATATATAAGGGTCAAATATTCCTCTCCCATATTGCACTGGATTCTATCAAAAGAAGTTAAAGTACATGGTACCTGCTAGTTGATCAAATGCACAATGAAGAACTAGACTAATTTACTGAGAACCTAATCAGTTCAATAAATGGAAAATTCAGGATCAGAGAATAAGCATAAAACAGTAGGACTTATTAATACTTAAAATTCTAGAAGCAAGGCATAATCTTTGCTTGATACTTTTTTTCCTTTTCCATTTTTTTTCTTTTTATTTCCATCCTCATCCCCTTACAGTCCTGCTTTCTTCTTCAATATTATAATTGAGGTTAAGGAAGAAACAGTGATTCACTCAATTTAGGCATGTGCTCCTGAACTCTGTCAAAGGGCTCAATATGGTCTTTCTAAATTTGATGATCCATAGAAGTATTTGCTTTTCTATATTTTCCTTTTGGATTCTAAATACTCAATAGTAAAGCAAAGAGTAGGTACAATATGCTTTGGATGAATAGGAAAGAGGTGATGTTTAAAAATAACCCCAGATATTAATTCTGGGAAAGATATGATTTTTTATTTTTCAGCTGAAAGCAATATATTTGTGCTTTTATTCTGAATCAAAAAGTTGAGCTAATAGGTGGCATCAAAGCAGGAAATCACTCATTCCAAGTAGGTTTATTGGTCAGTGTTGCATTGAGGTTAACACTTTTAAATGATATTACAAAAAAAGAATGTACTTGTTAAAATAATAAAATATGCCATTTATTACTGTATTTTGCAAAATCTCATTTGTTTTAGTAGCGGCAAAGTAGGTTTTAGTTGAGTTAAATTAAGATTGGTGGGTATGTTGCAAAAAGTTTATTCTCAAGTGTTGTATGTTTTGTTCTTTAATCTTGACTAAGGCAGTTAAAAAACAGCTGGATGGCCAGGCCCAGAGGGTAGTGGTGAATGGAGTTAAATTCAGAGGAGGCCAGTCAACGTGGTGTTCTCTAGTGTTCAGTATTGGAAACAGACATATTTAATATCTTTATTGATAATCTCTATAAAGGGATTGAGTGCACTTTCAGTCAGTTTGCTGATGACACTAAGTCGGGCAGGAGTGTTGATCTGCTGGAAAGCAGGAAGGCTCTACAGAAACATCTGGACAGGCTCGATTGATGGGCCAAGGCCCATTGTATGAGGTTTAACACCACCAAGTTCCAGGTCCAGTGCTTGGGTCACAACAACCCCCTGCAGTGCTGCAGGCTGGGGGCAGAGTGACTGGAAAGAGCCCCAGCAGAAAAGGACTTGGGGGTGCTGCTGACAGCAGCTAAACATGAGCCAGAGTGTGCCCAGGTGGCCAAGAAGACCAATGGCATCCTGGCCTGGATCATCAATAGTGTGGCCAGCAGGCCCAGGGCAGGAACTGTCCCTCTGTACTCAGCACTGCTGAGGCCACAACTCAAATCCTGTGTCCACTTCTGAGCCCCTCACCAAGAAAGACATTGAGGGGCCAGAGTGAGTCCAGAGAAGGGCAGTAGAGCTGGTGAAGAGTCTGGAGCACAAGACCTGTGAGAGGCAGCTGAGTGAGCTGGGTGTGTTTAGTTTGGAGAAAAGGAGGCTCAGGTGTAACATTATCACTCTAAAATTTCCCGGAAGGAGAGTGCAGCAAGGTGGGGATCAGTCTCTTCTACCAGGCAATGAGTGGACAGGGGAGAGGACATATCCTCAAGCTGTGCTAGGGAAGGTTCAGGCTAGACATCAGGAGGAATTTCTTCATAGAAAGGTTGTTAAACATTAGAATGGACTGCCCAGCAAGGTTGTGGAGTCAGCATCCCTGGAAGTGTTCAAGAAATTACTGGATGTGGCACATAGTGACAAGGAGGTGAGCAGCCAAAGATTAGACTCGATGGTCCCAGAGGTCTTTTCTAACCTAAATGATTCTGTGACTCTGTAAAATGGCTTTAATTTTAGACCTTGTGGGCCCTCACTACGAAGAAGACGTCTGGGACTCCTAAAGAGCTACTTTTTTCCCCTTCATCTTCAACAAGCAAAAACAGACAAATGCCCCACCCCCCCAACTTACATATTGCGTAAAAATTAGAGTTGAAGATGTTATGGCCATACAGATTCTTCATTAATGTCTTTAATATTAGTTGTAAGATTTACTTCCCTTGAATTTTCATGTTTGAAATCTTATCATTTAAGATGAATTAGTTTAAATTAACTGTACAGTTAATACAGCCCATTATCTCAGAAGTTTGACTATTCTAGAAATTGACATCATCTCTTATCTTGTAACTGGTTTGGGTGTTTGTTTTTTTTTTTAGGGTAATTAATGCAATTTCCAGTTACTTCATAATTTATTTTTAAGTCATTGCTCATTATGCTTTATTCACTAGATAACCTCAGTAACTTTGTGTCGCAGTGCTTCCGCCTCTGAATTCCATCACGGTCCTAGTAAATGAACTACTGAACACTGAATAGCTAATAACCAGTGTAGCCAATGCTAGCTACAGGAACTGATGTAGAAGGCCTGAACTAACTTCCTGCATATTCATCCTGATCCCAGTGGAGGCTAGAACTTTTCCATAGGTCTCAAGAATTATAGCTACATACAATTATTTCTCATGTGAATAGAGAAAGGCACTGATTTCTCTTTTGTTATTCATCAGGGTCCAGGGAGAGCAATATGGAGCAGAAGTTCTGGTGTTAGTAGGTCAGAGGCCCTGCATTAGCTTCATAAGTTGTCTTTCATCCTCTACTGCCTTATGACCTACTTAGTGATTTGTCAAGGACTAATTTAATTACATAAATTTAACCAGCTATCAGTTGTGTCCAAAGTCTCTAATTTCTATTGCCCTCCAAATGTTTTGCCAATAATACTATAATTGCTATTTCTAGTCTATAAAGAAAATTGCAGCGTACTGGATTTTATATAAAAAAATCTGTCTCAATATCATAGGAAGTTCTACAGTTAATATATTTTAAGATTATGAAACAGGTACCTGGTATAGACTATGGGCCAAATTAATTTCCTACAGGACTAAAGATTAAACATAAATCATGGTTTCGAATGTGAAAGGTCATCTTATTCTACCACAAAGCTGGAGTTCAAAATGTGACTTTATGACTTCTACCACTTCTTTCCACTCTGAATTATTCATCAAGTTAATATTTTACTATCATAAGTTTTCAAACCCTTTAAATTTAGAAAACAAAGTTTGTGGGCTTACGTTAATAAAAGGAATTTCAAAGACTAATAGAATAAACCTAGAATACCCAGAGCACGAAAGGGAATAAAATATTATTTTTTAGGTTGAGTACGAATCCTCTCAATCCAAATATTTTTGAAAGTTAATAAAACTTCAGAAGTATTTGCACAGATTTCAAAGAATCACGGAATAAATAATGTTCCAGGAACCTAGGGAGATGTCCAACTACCTGCTAAAGCAAGGTCAGCTGGAGCAAGTTGCTCAGGGCTGGTCCAGTCAAGTTCTACATTTCTTCAGGGATGCAAATGCCATGACCACTCTGGACAACAGAAACTATTCCACTGTTTCATCACCTTCACCATAAGAAAAGAAAAAAATCCACCACCACCAACAAAAAACCCTATTTCCCATAGAGGAAATATGTTCAAGAGACATCTGGATCTGGCACTGGGTGATGTGGTTTGATGGTTATGTGGTTACTGTGGTAGTGCTAGGTTGACAGTAGGACAGGATGATCTTAAGGGCCTTTTCCAACCTTGATGATTCTATGAAATGGACTTCCCATGGGAAATCCTGTTTATAGCCTGGAGAAAAGGAGGCCCAAGGTGTAGTGGTGTGGTTTTGGTTTTATCAGTTTTATGTATGTATTTGTTCCTTGTTTTATATTGTTTTCTATAAGTTGTAATGGTTTGTCCCATGCCACCCATGTATAACCATTTTTGGTTATACCCCATCCCTAGTTATGTGTCAATCATGAGTTATACAGCCCCTGGGTCTTGTCTATCACTTGGAAGCCTCTCCCAAAAGTCTAGAATGTTCCAGTGAGGGTGTTGAGTGATTGGACAAGACTCTGGTTGTCTCCCCACCTGAGTTATTGATTTGTTGTAATATGTGTCATTTACCTGCGAAGCCATGCCCACATGATCCCTGATTTGTCCTCAGTTAAACCCCTCCCCGGGTTCCTCCTTGGAATAGAAGATGTTACATTTGAGTGCTCTGCCTCTTTTCTGCTTGGAGCTCCAACTGGCAAGGGGTCTCTGCCCAGGCAGACACCCTGGGCTGAGGTTATCCCCACTGTGGGATGAATAAAGCCAGTGGTTGAATCCTGAGCAGACTCTCTCCTTATTTCCTGCTGTCATCACTTCGCTTCTGCGGGCAAACCAGAACCCACAGGATGGGCAAGGTTCATTCAGCTACCGAGCCATGCCCCTTCCTGCCGTGGTGCCAGGGTTGGCCAAGGCAAAAAGACACTGACACCGTGACACTAAGGGGCACTTTCTTACTCTGTACAAATGAAAGGAGGTTGCAGCAAGGTGGGAGTCAATTTCTTCTCTTAGGCGACTAGTGACAAGAGGAAATGGCCAAAAGCTGTGCCAGGAAAAGTTCAGTTTGAACATCAGGAATGTATTCTTCACTGAAAGAGTGGTTAAACATTGGAATGGGCTGCCTAGGGAAGTGGTAGAGTTACCATTCCTGAAAAGGTTCAAGAAATGACTGGACAGGGCACTTAGTGCCATTGTCCAGTTGACAAGGTGGTGTTTGGTCAAAGGTTGTATTTGATGATCTCAGAGGTCTTTTCTAACTTTAATGACTCTATGATTCTGTATTTCAGACTTTGTTTATTACTTCTTGCTCTTTTACTGAACACCTCTATGAAGAGCTTCACATTGTATACTTCTCACTTCATGTCAGGTATTTGTATATATTGATTTAAATTTCAGGCATATATATATACATATATACACTAAGGTACACATTTTCATAATATTAACAAACAAAATAGTTTGTTTGGTGCCTCTGGACTGCTCTAAAATTTTATTTCCTACAAGTTACTGGAGAAAGTTTGAGTATTTCTAACATTAATTAACATTATAGAATAGCAAGACCAAAAATACAGTAGAGCTGTACAGATAAAATAGACCAGTTTGGGGCTTTTTTATTGCTCACTGGACTTGATCATCCTAAAGGTCTTTTCTAATCCAAAAGGTTCTATGATTTCATGATTATTCTTCCTAAAGAATGTGTTTCCTTAAGAAGCTGAGGGGAAAAATAATTGTTTGCAAAATTACTGCTACAGATTAAACAGAACAAATAGAAATTTGTTGCTTTGAATATAAAACTATTTCTTCCAAGTAAGAACGCAGTGATGCAATCATTAATGATTTTAAATCTCTATTAAGCTGAAGAAAGATGATTTTAATAGATATTACAACAGAACTTTACCAATGTAGGTAAGTAGAGAAAGAAATTATTGGAAAAAATGAAAACATAGGTAAGTAAATTCAAGCCAGTATATCCAACATAAGATATGCTCAGAGTTTTGGAAAGCATTAGGTAATTAACTCACTGTAAAAATGTCCATAATTTAAAAAAAAAAAAATAACATATGTATCCAGTGCTGTTAAAGCTCCTGTAGAAGCTTCTAAGTGACCTTCCAACAATGATAAAACTCATGTCCAATTACTACTGATGACCATAGGATGAAAATTTCACCTCTAAGTCTTCTAACTATTAAATGAGTTATAAATAGCACTCCTATTAAGTGAGCAACCCAATATTCAATTAACAGTTAATGATGCATAGGGAAATAGTTTCAAACACTAAAATGGACTTGAGATGATTTTCAAATTTAACATGAGACTTCTGGATACTGAATTGTGACTAATGCCTGGTGATAATACTTTTGTATTTTTCATCATGTACTCTATTATATACAAAATGAACTCCTGAAAGAATCAGTTAAGTTACTCCTTGGATCAACCCAGAATATCCTGATATATTAAAATAAAGAAGTGGTCCTAGTGTTTTGATTTCTTATGGAGTTTTCTACTATCTTAGAATCACTAGTCCCTTAACACTTTTTATAACATTTTTTCCTAATTAAATGTATTCCCGAAACCTACTCTGATTATTTAAAAACCAATTTTTGTGATGACTATTTGAATGTACATTTAATGGAGTATTTTTTTTTAGGTGGAAAATCAGAGAGAAATCATAAAAGTATAACAAAAGAGGTTGAAAGATCATTTGCTCCCTTCCAAATCCATGTCTTAATCTAATACATCTCATTCCTGAGAGATATTCTCTAGGATTTTGCAAAGTAGTCAGTGACGGACACATCAAAACTTCTTTGAACCATTTCAATGTTTTACTGTTATGAGTGTAATATTTCAGTGTTTCACGATTATAAAATCCATAGAGAGTTTTTTTAAAGCTTACTTTTTTTTCTAATTTCTTACTGAGGTGAAATCTGATAAAGATTAAACCCATTATTCTTCATCCTCCTTGTTACAAACATAACTTTTTTATAGTACATTTTGCATATTTGAATGTTTTAGTGTGTCTCCTCCCAGTCTTCTCTCCCATAAACTAGGTTAATCTTTTCTTGTGGGTCTTTTATTATTCTTGATGCTCTTAGGCTGTTATCTGGCTTGTTTGCATCTTCCATAACATTTATGCCCAGTTTTTCCACAAGAGAATTCAGTCCAAACATTGCTAGTACTAGCAAGAGTGGAAAAGTGAATTCAGCTAATATGAATGATATATTCTTGTTCATTCATACTGATGTAGTGACTGTCTTTTTTCAGAATGTGACAATGTTGTTCAAGTTCATCTAAAGATCTGAAGTAATAACCCTAAGAATCTTTCTGATGGAACTTTTGTCTAGTTGTTTCCCTTTTCTTATAATTGTTATAAAGCATTTTTAATTTTTTAATAATATTGATTTTTTTTCTCACCATCCTACAGTTTCTGGGCACTATCTTAATTTTTGATCCTGCTACTTATTGGTATATTTAGCAATAATATTTTCTATACGATCATAAAAGTCCTTTATAAATATCCAGTAGTCTTATAGCAAGGACACACCTCAAAAAAAGATTTCTTGTGAGATACTGTGAAAAGTTCACTTTCATCCCTCTATTTCTTCTTCTGCACATATATTTCAGTATCATAGATCTTGTTCATGACTTTTTCCCTTACATTATATCTATATAACTCAGCAAGACTGCAACTAACACAAAGCTGACCAGTGCAGTTGATGCAGTGGAAGGAAGGGATGCTATTCAGAGAGACATGGACAAGACTGACAAGTGATGACAAGAGAGTGTTATGAAGTTTTTCTAAGGGCAAGGTGCTGCACCTGGGCCCAGCCAATCCTTACATGAGTGGGAGATGAGCTCATTGAGAACAACTTTCTGGTTCTGATGAATGGAAAGCTCAACATGAGCAACAGAAGAGCTTGAAGCACAGGAAAGATGTAGACATGTAAGAATGGTTCCAGAGGAGTCCACAAAGGTCGTCTGAGGGCTGGCGCACTTCCATTATGAAGACAGGCTGAGAGTTTAAATTGCTCAGTATGGAGAAGACTTGATTCTGGAAATCTTATTTCGTCTTTCCAGTATTTAAAGGGGGGTTATAAAAAAGAGAAAGAGAGACTTTTCATGAGCAGATAGTGATAGTATGAGAGGGAATGGAGGAGAGCTGTATGTTAGATGTCAGGAAATAATTCTTTACTGTGAGGATGGTGAGGCACTGGGACAGGTTACCCAGAGAAGTGGATGCCACATCCCTGGAAGAGTTCAGGCTGGAGAATGCTCTGAGCAACATGATCTAGGGGAAGGTGCCCCAGCCTATGGCAGGGTGGTTGGAACTAGATGATCCTATGATCTCAGCTCTGAAGCATGTTATCCTTTCCCCTACCATTCCTCCATCTGCTGTAATATGTGAATTTTGTGTCTAATTTTAGACTGAAAATAGCTCAACAGTACATGTGTTTCTGTAGGTAGTAAAAATGATAGAATAATTTTGGTCACAGTACAAACAATTAGTACAAATTAATACATACCAATGTATGGTTTTAACAAGTATTAATGCTTTATGAGTAGAATAAAAAGTCATCTATATTAGAAAATAGATCTATCCTTGAGCATAATTTATGATTGTCCAATTAGGCTATAGATTAAGGATAATTGCTATAGAAGATCTTTATAGAAGATTCTGAATCCATTAATCTAATGTTTCATATTTAATGAAATTGTCAGCAATTTTTGGTTAAAAATGTAAGATCATTTGAGAGTGTGTGAGTCATCACTTTGCTCCTACTGGTTTGGTATATAAATATTCCTTTCCCTTCATCAGCAAGCCAGCAATGTTCTTTTTAAATTTTACCTGCCATACTGTCATGAAATTCTTATTTAGGAAAAAATCAAATTAAAATCAGTGAAATAAGTATCAGCAGGAAAAAATACACAGTATTTACTCCTAAAACTTCTGAGTTTATTATCAAAGGCTAAACTTTTTTAAAACCTTGCTATAATGATTAATTTGGCAGAACACTTTAAACGTTAAATCTAGGACTAGGAATTAATTTTGAAAAACATTTTGGGAATATCACTGTATGTAAAAAGCTTTTCATTTCCTTTAAAAAGTAAATGAATGCATCTCTGCCCTGTAATATCGTGGACTTTGGTCAATATATTCTAAAAAGGGGAAATATGTAACCTTTGGTATTGTATGGCAAAGTGCAGGGAGGAATGGGCAACCAAATAACAGAACAAATATGATTCCAACAGAAGATGTTTATTGTTTTCATTACATCCCAGATATAGATCCTAGGTCTACTGTCCACATGGGCATGCATCTCTGGGTTGGCCAAGCTGCTTCTTCATGAGGCAGTCACACATTCTTCAGGACATCCACTTGGCCAAGCATCCATCTTCATGTTGTGCTTCTGCTGTGGTTTTCCTCTGGGAGCAGTTTACCGGCTCTGGCTGCTTACCCCAGGCAACAGCACAAGTTTGTGGGTCCCTCAGTTCTGCTAGCTGGAAGCGTGGTGAAGCTTTTGGAAAAGAAGAGCGGACCCTTTCCATGGGTAGAAAGATGTTTATTGCTGGAGCTTCACATGGAAAAGGCGAGGGGCTGGCCTACTCTTCTCCCTTAAGTACCTCAGAACATAGCTTGAGGCCACAGGGGAATTTGAGCCAATAGGTGGGAAGGGGTCGGGTGTTCTAGAAGGGGACAGTCATCAGGACAATGGAAAGGGGTAGGTGCCTGAGCACTTGGGCAGTGTGATTGACAAGGGGTCAGGGGAGGGGTTTGGGAAGGAGCAAGCCAGGCTCATACAAACAAGATACATATAACTCTGAAAGGTTTAACCATGCACCGCAACATGCTTCCTCTATCTAGGGTTTAAATTTTTTGCAGTTTCTCAGGCTCTCTGCTCCCATCCTTGATCCTGTTGTTTCTCAGCAACCTTGATGAATTCCTGAGAGCTCCAGCAATAAAACTGCAGGTGGTTTGGTAAGATTACTCACAAACAGTTCAGCTGGTGCATCAGAATGGCCTGTTATACAGATACATTGCTACAGCAAGGAGCTACACAATTTCCTGATATACACCAGTCTCTGTAGCCCTAATTTATGTCCTCTGCTCTGGAGTCAGCAATGAGTTTAGAAGCAGTTACTGGATTAATCTCAGAAACCTATTCAAACTATTTGTTTCATTCTAGCATACAATGAGGGCAAGATACTTTGATTTCCTTTCTCATGTCTGTTGTATTCTGACAATATAACATACAAAGCAATATGTCTATTGTTGTTAGACCTAGGGTGCCAATAACCTATATCATCAGATTTTCCTGTTTCTGCTCTTCAGATATCCATTATTTTATGCATATCACAGGTTTAATCAGAAAAGCTCTTTGGATTACAGTTCACACTCAACTATCAGTTATGGCTTTATGTGCCTGCTAACTTCTGTAGGGAAATACTTCATAAAAATGTGAAATTATTGTGGTGCTGTCCTCTCAAAACATTTCCCAGAGCCACACGTTTTGCCACATTGCATAAGACCAGAGCAGTGAAGCTGTACAATATCTGAAACTGGACATTAAAAAAACACCTTGATCTAAAAGGCAGAAGACAGTAGTCAGCTCACATTGATTGGAAGTTTAAAGGAACTTGTATTTCCAGAAGATCAAAACACACAAATAACTGCCTAGCTAAACTATTCTGATGTAAATTCTAGACCTGAGGTTTTCATCTAAATTTGCAGAGCACAGGGCAGTGGCTACATAAAAATGAATCTAATCGGCCACTCTTTGTATTGGCAATTAGAGAAGGGTTAACAAAACTTCAGGTGTAAGTGACAGAGATGTTCTATTCATGGCTGTATTCTCAAACTTGCACAATAGCAAAAGTTTCTCCAAGCACTGTCTTTGCAGACAGATCCAGGACAAAATTATCCGTTCAGCTTTGGAAAGTGTATGCATGCCTCACTGCTGAATTTCATTGAACTCTGTAGTTCTGAGTGCACAGTGATCTCCCCTGAGCAGCTGGGAAGGAGGTGAAAGAAGAGGAAGCAAGTGATGTTCTTGAACATCTCCCTGTAGCTTTGCATGTCATGTGGCTGTGAGTTGCATTTTACTTTAGCAAGTTGAAGAAAGCCCCCAGCAAGCCACCACAGCTCATTTGCAGGGCCGAGGAGCTCACCTGGTCTCCATTTCCTGAGCTGTTAAGGGAGGGCAGCATGTGGGGAGAACAGCCTTTAGCCACCAAAGGATAAAGATAATAGAAATTAATTCAACAAATTTGTGTTTTTCTGTCTTATGACAGGCTTTGAGTTAGTAATTTTTTTCAAGTTGATGGAAGACTGCAGTTGTTACTGAAAAGTCAGCTTTTCGGAACAGAATTTCTTAGGTTTCTCCTAAAGTGCCACAGACTTAAATAGGTAACTTATCTTTTAAAAACCTGGGAACACTGAAAGATTTGTCTAGAATCAAATTATAAGCTTACTACAGTCAACTGTTTTGAAAATATTGGCTTCTGGAGTTCTGTACAATGCAGTCCTTATTCTTTATATGAGTTAACTGAGGATCTGACATCACAGCACTACAGCTGCAGAAGTTTTAGCCATGGACATTTTTGGAATGTGGCTCATTTTCTAGCAGCCAATGACAGACAGTGTAATAGGTCAGATAGGTCTGTCTAATGATTGCCATCTGCATAATCAGCAATCCATTAAGATTAATGAGGCTCTCATATGATATTCTGTACTTCATCTAGCCCACATTAAAATCATATTAATCAGAAAGGTCTATATATCTTCCTTCATAGTTCAAAATATGAAGTTCAATCCTTACCTATTTAACTAATAAGTTAAATAATTATAATGATATGCAGATCAGAGGAGTTTGTTTTGACCATACATTATTATGGACTGAAAAAGAATCACGTAAAGAGAAATTCAATTCTGCAAACATAATCCTAATTCACACATGCCAAAGTTCTCTGTCCAGTATTTCTGAATAAGACCTTACACATTTTGCATTCCCTTTTAACTGTATAAAATGGTTACATTTTATGTCTTTGGATTATATTTATGGTAAGAAATCCTTTTTTTTTTTACATGAAACAGAATACCTTCTTATTCTATTAGTTCTGGTTTTTTTAATGTGTGATTTCCAAAGAAAGCTTTGAACTGTAAGTGTAAAGTACTAGCTTCCCTGCCATCATAGGAGTTTTTCTCCCCTTTGCTTCTACTCTGACATTTTTCTGTCTTAGTAAGCCTTCAAGCAGGGACTTTGTTAGACAGGAGCGTCTCTTTCCTGCTGTTGTTCACTCTTCAAATCTTTTCCTAGAATGCCTTCTTTGCATGTCCTAAAGAAGTGCTTATCCTCTCCCAAATCCTCATCCCCTCCAAAACTTTCCTGCTCTCCTGGCTCAAAATGGCATTTCTCCAAATTAGATGTTTGCACCTTGAATCGTGGAATAATATAATTATTTATCTTGAAAAAGTTCTTTAATATCATCAAGTCCAGTATTCCTGCACTCTGAGCCAGTAAAATATTGACAGGTCTTTCTAATTTTATTTCAATGGGCATCTTTAGTATATCTAAGCTTACATCATGATTAATAATTTGTTAGGGCAAAACTTAGCATAAGTTCAGTATTATTTGAGATAAAAAATAGAGTAAAATTATTTACTTCCATTCCTTGGACTCCTTTACCCATTTTTTTTCACCTGTACTGATCAGTTATTATGAAACATATTTCAAGAAGCTACATCACAGGTTTTTTTTATGTGTGTAGGGTTTGTGATCTTGGAGGCTGAGTTTCTTTAAAACAAGATTCAGTACAGGAGTTGCAGAGCTTGCACATTTTATATTTTACACTCATACCTATCACTGACACAAACTATAATTCAAATGCTTAGCCAAGTCCATCCATAAACAATAAATAACAGATATTAAAAATAAAGCCACTACGGTGACCACATGCCTTTTAGACTAATGAAAAGAAACAGAAATTACAAAAAAGGCAGAAAACCTTATAAGGTATCTAGTGGGGTCATTCTGTACTTACAGAAAAACAAGTGACACAGTTTGTACAGTGATAATTTGTATTTAACAAAGCTATCTTCAAAAGCTTAACCCAGGTCTCTAAAATACCCTCTGCTATTTTTAGCTTTTATTTATCATGCTGATAAGCTTTAAGCTTCTCAAGCATAAATTAAGCTCTTCTTTACTTTGTAGGTCACCTGACTCTGAATGGCACAATATGCTTCCATTCCATATGTTTCGATTAGGCTGGATAAAGAAAATACTGAGTATTATAGTTTCAGGGAATTTGTGGGCCATATATAAAGAGTGGACTTCTACCCTGACATATTTTTCCAGGAACAGAGGCAGCAAATACTGATCTCAAAGGTGTTCTTTAATACAACTCTCTAATATACTCCTCTCTCCTCTCTCTCCAGCACTGATTTAGCTTAGGCAACCTGGGAAATGACTCTCAGTTTCATTTCTAATCTTTCTATATATTCTATATGTTCTTGGGCATAAAAGCCAAACAATCTACAGCATTATATATATATATATATGTCTCTGACATATTTCTTTTGCTGCTTAGTCATTGTCATTGTCTCTATGCCAAGTTTAGCAGAGCATTAATGTAATACAACAGTCTGCATAGCAAATCCCAGCATAATTATCTTAAATTTTTCAGCCCATTTGTACCAGCATATGTCATGGTGCTGATGGACTACTAACTATATTATTCTGGTGTTGCTTTTCCAGTCAATGCGAGTGTGTGAAACACAATGAAATATCTGCTGGAACTGAAAATACTATTCAGAATGGTGCAATGGTACACCCGGATGAGTAAGATGGAAATGAAAGATGACACAAGAAAAACACCTAATATATTTATCTTTCTTTATCTTCAATTGATCAGTGAATTCCAGTTTTGAATTTCTAAGAGAATTCTATATGCCAATTATCTTCAGTACCTGAATTTCCTTTGTGGTAAGATTAAAAATGGATGTAAGAGATCTTTAAAATAATCCAGCAAGCGAGCAATATCAAACTTTAAAAGTTGCACTACACTCTCTTTAACAATGAAGCTACATGAGGTGAAATAAAAATAACATCTATTAAGCCACTTATAATTTATCTGAAATTGTTTTTTCTCAGAAAATATATTTTCTTATTCTGTTTTTTGTCCCTTTTAGAGGGAGATGGGGTGAGCTGCATTTTTATTATTTTTTATTTTAGAATTCCAAAGGAGAGTTCAAACTTTGCTGAAGTCATTGTAGTTCAATGGTAGAAAATAAGCAAAAAAGGTCTTAAGGTTTTCAACACCTTTCAAAAGAGGTCTTGCTCAAAAAATTAGCAGTTACCACACGACTTTGACTTCACCTGACCAGAGAGACTTGTTCTTGACCTCCTCTGTTGAACACCTCTTTTGGGTTGCTCAACAACAGAAAAAATACCAATAAACAGAAGGAGGTCAGTTGAAGGGCAACCAGAATGTACACGATCATGAGCTCTTGCCTTGTGGGGAGAGTCTGTGGAAGAGACACCCCTGGGAGGACCTGACAGGAGATCCTGATGTTTACAGGCAGGGTGTTGAAGAGATGGACCCAGGTGTTCATGGCAGTGCATGCACATTTCTAACATGCCGTAAACCTGAGTGGTGTATTTAGTACAATACAGCATGTCAGGCTGAAATACACAGCAAAGTCAACTTGTGTAAAGGGATTTTCAACAAAAATATCAGGAAAACAATAATAGCTCCTGAAATGTTAATTTGAAAACTTGTTATCAAATTTCTTGGCCAAGTTCAAGTTGCAGTTACTACTGCAAACACATGGTTAAATGTGGCAAGGGAACCTGAAAATAAATGGGAAGTTGTACGAGAGCAAACACAGATCCGACCAATATGGTTAATGCTATGTTCTCCGTTTATTCCATCTAAAATGGCAGGTTATATACATCTCTACATAGTTTACATTCACAGGTGGTTTTTCATTGGCACACAGCACAGGGAAGAATGCAAACACTTATTGTTGAACAAACTCTTAAGGCAGCTACTGTGTCCACACTAATCACTGTACTTGCCAACTACTAGAAAGCCCACTGTCTTTTACTAACACCTTAAGCTGTAATTCTATCTGTGCCATAGCCTTGGCACTGAATTTCTACCTGCACCACTAACTCCTAACAGGCCTCAGTGATGAGGCCCAGTCTGGGTGTTTCAACCACAGTCCAAATACAAATTATATCCATCTTCCCTAAGAAATTCTGCAACAGTTAAACGTACATATATGTATAAATTTGATTATATGATTAATGTTCCAAAGGCTCGCTGCTATTTTTATGCCTGCTCATGCTGATCAGAGACATATAATTTTCGTTCAAGGACTAGTTACTGTTCAGCTTCCTGAATGATTTTTTTCCTTGTTTTGCTTTTTTTTCTTTTCTTTCCCCAATTTATTTTGTTTTAGCTGGTGTCATAGCATTAGTACTCAGCTCTATTAAGTAAATGAATAAAAGATAAATAATTTTAGATTTCTTACCTACTATGAAAATGATTTAGACAGAACCAGCTACTAGCTTATCCAAACTCAGAAATAACTAGTCTGGAAAAAGAAGTAAGATACAAAAATTCTGCAGAGGTTCTTCATTATATGTGAATATTATCTACATAAGGAAACAGAGAGGCCGAAGTAGGTACCACTTAAAACCTCGGTGACACAAAGCCTAGCAAGCAGCCAAATATTCAAACAGGTACCATGAACGGATTGACAATTTTAAGTGTGAGATTTGTGATCTTGACAAAAGAAAAACCAAGAAAAACTGAAATCAACACCACAATGTTATGCTTTCACTTTTCCAATAAGAAAGAAATGAAGAAATGTAATCTGAGAAATTTGGTACTTTTAACTTTTTTGTTTACTGTGGACTGCGTCCTACAGATGCTTCTGAAGAGACATTTTATCACCACATTATTGTATATTTTATGGGAAAAATTATAATTAGCTACTTAACTTCTTTGGCAGATGTTTATGAGTACATTTTAAATGACTATATAAAATTTTCAGCATTAAAACCATATCCTGTCTCCAATATAATTTGTTTCATTTTTCTGTTTAATGAAGTGTAAAACACTGATAAATTGTTGAATTCTTTGTAAAGAACGTCCATATTATTTATATAATACAGTTGGTGAAGTAACTATATTTCTAAAAGCAAATGAGTTGCTGGGATGGAAATGTAATTAGCAGCTTAAAGATCAAAAAGCAAAGCAAAAACATGACACTGTTGATAATTAAATTAAAGTGCATTTTACTTTAAGCAGCAGCTTCAGTGCTTCAGCACCGGTAACCCACTTAGCAAGCACAGCACAATGGGCATACACTGAAGCACTTCAAAAATGGAGATGGCAAGCTCATTTCCACAGGGAATTACAGGTGCACACACAGAGCTCCACGGCCATTAACAGAGTCTAGGACTCAAAAGGAGAGACAAATGGAAAGTTGTTTAATGGCCAAGTTGAGGGATTATGACTTGGCTCCTTCAAATTGATCACTATTTTAACAGAGATAAATACAGTACATGAGGAAAAAAGCACATCATCTGGACTTTGGGAGACAGATTGTGAGGATGAAGGATGCCTAACATTATACAAAATAAAAAGTGAACTGGTGAAACTGCATAAATTCTAGCTGATTTTAATGAACAGTTGTCTCCTCTTGTACTTTCAAGTATCATGAAACTTAAGATGGTCTCATGTAAGTGTACAGATTTCATTAGCAACCTACAACAACAGTGATTTAGGATTTGTAACTAAAAGGTTTCCCACTCAGTGCAACAACATAAATTTAAGATAGGAGATTATATTCTTTTCTCCATGTGCTAGAGATGGGACTGGACTTACAGAAAATCCCTAGCATGGAGTGTAAATAAGCTAGAAATTTGTATTAAAATTAACTTCCCTCTGATATCAAGCATTCTTGACATCTGAAACAACAGAAAGATGCTTATTGTAGCCATTGAGGAAGAGAAGAATCAGCAATGAATATGAAAACAGAAAGATAAAGTGGGTTCCTTGAAAGCGATTAAGTTATATGGCATGTAGAAGAACAAAGAGAGTATGTAACAAGTTAGTATTCATTTCTCAGATGAATGAGAATTTTATTTTTCAACAACAGCAATAAAATTCTTCCAGTTATGCTAGATATCTAATTTCATAAATAAGGTATTTTAAAAAAAAGAAAATATGTTTTTCTCTAAGCCTCATGGAAGGTATATTAGTAAGAATTTTCTAAAACTGACTAATCATTCCGGCAGGATGAGAGCAACCTGACTTTTTTGTGAACAGACCAATAACTTTCTACATAAACATTTTGCTGTTACTGCACTTACATGACTTTTACTGCTTTTTTTGGAGTTTCTGGAAAATAAAGTTCTTGATCCCATGTGTAGGCCTTGACGTTGCAGTGCTTTTACAAGCCTGCTAAAAGTTTAACTGCCTTGAGTGGTTATAATGCTAATTTTTTGGGGTAATGTTTCAGCTCGCCTGCTTAGGGGGATAACTTTAATGCATTGGATAATGTTTCCAGTGATGGCCTGCAGACTACATCTGTGACGCAATGTTCAAGATGCAGTTTGTAAGCCTTTGAGAGTGGTTGCTGAAAAACAGTCTCTCAAGCATGTAACTAAATATGAGGAAATCATTTCCTTTTAAAGCTCTTCCTTCCTCAGAAATTATTATGGCAACATACAGTGTGTTAATGCTACTTAGCCACCACATATCCACTATCTGCACTCCCAAGGGTGAGTTAGAATCAAATGTATTTAAATTAAAGACAGAAACATCATCAATTTAGAAATGCATTTTCTCCCAGGCTTTATTAGAGAAAGATGCAAAGATACTCCTTATGCCTTTAAAAATGCTGTTAGTATTAACAACATGACTAGATAAAAGTGTCATAAAAATGTAATGACAGTCTCATTTCCAATATATAGAACAAACAAGCATAGTTACTAAGGGCAAAATATATGGCCCAGAGGAAAGCTGTTTGGAATTGGTACAGTAATTTAATAATTGTAAAAATGCTGAACATTGATTCCTTGAGAGCTCATGCTTTGCATGTTGCTGCACAGATGATAGCGACAGATTCTCTTGTTCACAGCCAGTAAATGAAAAAGCCCATCTATCAGCTCATGTGCATTTAACTCTGAGCTTTATCCCAGTTTGTCCTTTTCTGTCTGTTGCTGCCAAGTTAAGACTGATCCTTCATAACAGAGGGAGATGCTACTGTGGCTTCAGGGCAAATTATTACACAATGTCTTTTAACCTCTGTACTTTGATCAAAATTTATAAAATAACATTAATAAAATTGAAACTACTCTAATGCAGCCTATCATTATTTTCTTCTGTGAGCCAAAGAATTCACTCAAAGGCTATGTTGGAGTCATACTGTCTGTTCCAAAACACTCCTTGTACTTACTGGAAACCATTCTCTGCTCTGTGCCACAGGAATGCTGCCTGATTAAAGAGATGTGTCCATTTTTATTAGTACAAAATCATTAATTTGAACAAGAAATATTTGGATTAATATTTTGTCTTTTTTTCATATTTTGCCTTCCATCTATTTTCAAATTTTGTATTTTATACTTTTAATGACATGGATAATATATATTATATTTAATTTAGTCTTTAAGTCTATATGGTGAAAACTGCTTGTTTTTGTGAACGTTGAAGCATATTATTTGTCACAGAACTTGCAGAAACAAAATAGTAGTAATAATATTCAAATACCAACAGTCTAAATACTTACACTAAATAAGACAAAAAATTATATTTATATTTCTCATTTTTTTGATCTGCTGAAGCAAAAGGAGACCATCTGCTGAAAAAGTTGTGGCAAAGTGACATTAGGAACTTCCATAAGTATAACAGCATTAGAACATCAGTCTGCTTAATGCTAATTTGCAGGACACATTTCACATAAGTTTACCTTAGTTTTGTCTTAAAGTGCATTCACTTTACACTCAGCTCCTGCTGTCTCTTAAGCACTCCTGTATGCTTCTTGTCCCTCTTAGAATTACAAGCACCCATACTAGCAGGGCTGGAAAGAGACAGATTAAATAGGAATAAGAAGTAAATGGACATCTGCAGTGTTTTGAGAAAGCAAGTCCTAACTTATAAAAGTAGTGTTATCATTATAGAATGATCTAAATAAACATAACACAACTAAGTCTCTCTTTATGCCTAGCTTTATTCAGAGAATTTGCATTTTATTCTGAGTACCAGTCTCTGCAGTGTATTTCCAATTTCTGTGAATGCTTTTGTTTAGCAAATAACATTCATAAGCTTAGAATTATATAAATGAGATCACTAATATGATTAAAATAATTTCCATACTAATAAATCTTTTTCATTAGGAGACTAAGTTAAGAATGAAAATTACTTATCTACATGAAAGATGATACCTATTTCTCCTTTTTCTTTGACAGGATAAAAATCTTCATCTGATTTCAAAAGCTCTATCTCTTCATATGACTGCTTCCAGGAACTGCTAATGGTCTATAGAGTTTTTTTTTGCAGAACATTAGCACTATCCATTGGCCTCTTCATTAGTAGACATGAAGTTATTTAGAATTCCAGTTCCTGCTGGGAAGTTGTCCACATTACAATATTCATGTCTTTGGCAGTCTTATCAGCCAGATCAGATACTCAATGGGCCATAAAATATACTAACATATCTTAAATGAGTCTTTTTCAGAAAAAGAGAAATGAAAAGGAGTAGCCAAGGCACTTTCAAGATTAGTAAACAGGAAGATATGGTGATTTGCCCATCCTGTATTGTTCCAAATCCTTTACTACACATCAACATTTTGGGAACTATTGATAAAAACTTTTACCAACAATAAGGAATATAGACTCTTGGTAACAAATAAAAGCTTTCTGTTTAAAACTAAGAAAATTACCTAGCCTCAATCATTCAGATTTTAAAAAATGTTAATGGGTTTGTATTGGATTTGCATAATCTGGTTTTTGGCAGCATGGGGGCACAGAGGTGGCTTCTGTGAGAAGTTGCTAGAAGCTTCCACCATGTCCAACAAAGCCAGTCCTTGATGGCTCCAAAAATGGACATGCCACTTGCCAAGGCTGGGCTAATCAGAAATGGTCATAACACCTCTGTGATACCATATTTTTAAGAAGAAATCAAAACAAAGGTTGTGGCACAGTTTTAATTCCAGTCAGACAAGACTGGGATGAGAACACGTGAGAGGAACAGCTCTGCAGACATCCAGATCAGTGGAGAAGGAGGGGCAGGAGGGGCTCCAGGTATCAGAACTGAGATTCCCCTGCAGCCCGTGGTGCAGCCCATGGTGAAGCAGCTGTGCCTCTGCAGCCCATGGAGGGCCAGGGGATGCAGAGATCCACCTGCAGCCCATGGGGATCCATGGGGCATGCAAAGATCCATACACAGCCCATGGGCGAGGTGCCCATGCTGCAGCAGGAGGATGGAGCAGCAGGGAGACGCATGGAGAGACAGGCCCTTCTCCCAGACCAGAGCAGCTTCTCCTAGAAGGACTTCTTCCTGTGGAAGAGGGACCCACCCCACAGCAGTCTGAGAGGTAATTTCGCCTGTGGGATGGACTCATGCTGCAGCAGTTTTGGGGGTACTGTTGCCCATGAGATGGAGCCACGGTGGAGTCTATGGGCAACAGTTGGCCATGGAAGGGACCCCCAAGTGCAGCAGGGAAAGGACTCCTCTCCCTGAGCAGTGGGAGAAGCCTTGGGTGGTGAACCGACCAAAACTCCCATTCCCTGTCTCCTTGTGTCATTGGGAAGGAGTGAATGGTGGGGGGAAGCTGTTTTTAAAGGCTTATTTTATTTCTCATTATCCTGCTCTGATTCTTTGAGTAATAAATTCACATTATATCTCTTAAATTGAGCCTGTTTTTCCCTCAATAGTATTTAGTGAGTTGTCTCTGCCAGTCCTTTTCTCAACTCATGTACCTTTTGTTAAATTTTTTTCTGCTCTGCCCAGCTGCAGAGCAGAGTGAGTAAGTGGCTTTCATGGGTGCCTGGAATCTGGCCAGCATCAACCCACACCAGTGTTTTATAAAATTATGATTTTGGACTGAAACATCTTGCCATGCTGAGACTCTAGTCAAATGTTGTGGTCAGCATGTTTAAGAAACACTTTTATCCCTTAATTTTTACTTCATTTATTTTTTATATTCTTAGGGGTGTTTTTCTGTGGGTTTGTTTTTGGTTGAGGTCAATGTTACCTATTTCTGGAGGGTTTTTTTATTTTTTACAATTTTTTTAAAATTTTTTTTTTACAAAATCTTTATCAGATACCATTTTAGAAAAGAGTATTGATATTTACTCTTATAATTTATAAAAAGCATCAGAATTTCAGAACATGTCAGAGATATAACCACTAAAACCAAAAAGAGAAAATTAAGAATTTTTTAATGAGTTTAATTACTTTGTACAAGGCTAATTACTTTCAAATAAGGAAAATTTCACATAACATTTCATGATTAATGAAGCACACAGAGTTTTAGTTGTCATTAAAAGCACTTGTCACACCTTGGAGCAGAGAAACAATAGTAATAATGTTTGATTTTTTGAAATTCTACAAGAAAAATATCCTTCAGTTTATTCTTTGCATGCCTACACAAGACCCAGCTGATGCTGAAAGAAGACCTCTGGCCTAGAATGCTAACAGTTAACTAAATATTTTTGGCATAACCTCAAAGATAAATAGAGCTGTGAAGTAGTAAACTTCTTTAAATGAACACATGGGAATGGCAGCTTTCCTTATCATTTCTTGCATGGTCTCCAATCTTCGTTTCAGAAAGACAGAAACACTGAAACAATCCCTGTCAGTATCTGAATATAGTAAGGAGTTTTAGGCTTACAAGAAAACTTTCAATGACATCAGTTTGCACTTTCTAGGGTGTAAAAGTTGTGATAAAAGGCTACGAATGGCTCACACTTTTTGAAAAAATGCCTTTATTTCCTCTGTCTGAAATGACAGCTGTACAAATGGGGCTACAGCAACCTTATATATATCTTCTGCAAATGTCCATCTTTCACTAGCACTTATCTCAGAAGAAATGAACTGTGATTCATCAACTATAATAGAAATTTTAAGCCAAAAGAAGAGGTTATAATCGAGATATTAAAATAATAAAGAGGCAACAAGTTTGTCCCAAAAAAATTAGCACCATTTGTTACTACCTTTCATTAGATAGTCTTTATCTACATAATACCTTCATGAAAAACTTTATAATCAGGTAAGAAAATAAACTTTTTTTTAATCATTCATATGCCTCTTAGACTGCCAGTTTTTCTAAAGTCTCTCCTTATATTCATGTAGCACTTAGGAAAATATAGCCATGGCATTGCTTGGTTCTCTTAGATATTGTTATGATAATGAAAATCTGTCTGTAGACTTAGAAATTAGGTGTATAATATATTCTCCAAAGCCTAAAATCTCTGTATTTTCTCTTCTTTTTTACATGATTGTTTTGTAGTATATTTAATATTTTGATTGTCATATCAAAAGTGTATAGTCCTAATATTAAATCTGAGAATTGATTTGTTGTAGGAAAAAAATGTTGAAATGCATGAGAATATTTAGTATAGATAAAGCTTCCTGGGCATTCATGCAAAAGGAATACTACAGTTAAGGACATTGAAAATATACCAATACCTATCAATAGTATAAGGTGTTAAAAATACACTCTTTCTATGGTAGTTGCTGCAAAAGTCATATAGTTGTTCCCACAGATAATGCTTCTAAAAGTGACAATAAAAAATATTAACAAAAGAGAAAACTAATGGTGCACAGTGGATACCATGATGGCAAATTTATCTTCACAGATGTAGAGAAGCATCAACGTGTCAAAGTAAAAAGCCAAAGTCAGTTTTATTCGTGCTTGCCTAATTTACAAGTTTGATTCAGACATCCTCAAGTGTCTGGGTTAAGCTGCATAGTGGACCTTAAATAGTCTGTGTTGCTTCATTCACTTACCATACACATAAATGGATCTCCTACAGTGACATGCTCTTATGATCCAATTAAGAGATGCCTCTGCCTGAATTAAAGTGCAAACAGGACCATATGCCCAAGTCAATAGTAAAAATTTTATTTAATAGTAAATTACAGGTAGAAACAGATAGAAAGAAATAGGAAACAGAGTGGAAGGGAGAGAAAGAGTGAGGAATGACAGATTAAGTAGAATTCTATCACCACCCTGTGGAACCAGAGAGTGTCCTAATGGTCCTTCTTCTGGTCTTGTCAGTGGTGGGGATGGCCAAGTTGTTCTTCTTGGGTATCAGCTTTATACAGTCCAGGTTCTGAGAATACGCAGGGCACAGATGCATTTCTCACACCTTGGGATGGCATGTGCATAAGTTGTTGCTTTCTTTTCCAGTCTGCCACAGTGGGATTTTTTGTCTGGATGCATTAGCCAGGATGCTACGCAGCTCTGCCTCACCAGACCTGGAAGTAATGTCTTCCTGTTGCAAATTCCTCCCTTCCCTTCTCAAGTTCTCACTGTGGTGGTTCATCTTACAAGTTTTCTGTGGCCTTGACAGTGTTCAAGGTAATTGTGATGTTTTGAGTCCCTTACACGTGAGCAGTGGGGGGTGGACAGATCTGTTTGGGTTTGGATACCAGTCTTAGCAACAGCACAAAGAGAAGGTATTACGGCCTTTCTATCATTTACCATCATCCTCTAAAAAAGAACAGATTGTTTTGAGGGAGGCAAATTAAAGACACAAGAGAAAAAAGTTGCAATTTGCTAAAAGCCCATATGCATTCTCTTCATTCTGAGCTCAGCTCTAATGCTGCCCTGGGTAAAGAATGTCCCTGTTGTGAGCAGAAGGTAAGCTTAAACATTACAGTCCCTCTAGTCTGAAAATTTAGGAGTGCAAGAATTACACTGATTTGGAGACCAATCAAATTTTAAATAGTGAATTGCAAATAATATACTACTAACTGAATATTCTGCTAAATTTCATAAAAAATCCCAAAGCTCAAATATATTTTGCAGTAACTAGTGGAGAAGCCCTGAGAAACAAAAGTATACAAATTTCCATCTGTTCAGAGAGACAGAATAAAGGGCTACAGTCAGCAAATACAAGACTTGTGATGAATAGTTCAATCAGCTAAGAATAATACTGTAGCTTCAAATTCTCATAATCTTTCCTGCAGGCTTTTCTCTCAACAAGCTGAGGACTCTCACATGAGCTGTGGACTCTCACATGATCTGAGATTCCTGTAACGAGGCTGGTTTTATTTGTGTACATGCATCTGAATGTAACTTAGTAATTACACAACTGTATGCACAAAAGTCAGTCCAAATTACTCAAAAAAGTTTTTAAAATATATGGAGGTATTTAAGGAAGTGAGTGGAGTATAAAAATGGTAATCCATTGCAAATCAAATTTACCTGACTTCTATTTGACACCAGAGTCACTATTATGAAGAATTTGTGTACAGAGTCTCTGAGGGAACATTAAATAATTAAAAAATAAATATATCCAAAATGGAGCTCTAAATATTGCTTTTGGAGATTACTGCAAAGCACATTTAAAGCCACCCAAAATTCTAAGGTATTATGAACAACAACAAAAAAAGATATACAAAGTAGTCCATTTAAAAAAGATTTTTCTAACTGACTCATAAGAGTTGTCCTGGGTTGTAGAATAAGATATGCACAAAGTATTCTATCACCCTCTTCATCATCTGTTGAAACCAATTGTT
>JBBMKD010000145.1:85059538-85097031 GCA_037834095.1 Argya squamiceps | reverse complement strand
TCTGACTCTGTCAGTGGTCTTTTGTATTATTGCATTTATTTTATTTTACCCTTTTTTTTCCTTTTTCTTATTAAATTGTATTTCTGACTTGGAGCCTCTCACTTGTTTTGCTTTCAAACCACTACAGAGTAGATTGTTACAGAGTAACATCTCATCACTTTTATCCCTAAGGCAAAATAGAAATAGTGTAATAATAATTAACATTCCTTTGAAGAAGTTTTGGTGAGTCCTGTTTTCAGTCCCTTATATAACTTCCTGGTGGCTGTCAGAATGTGTGAATCTACTATTGCTTCATTGCATTACTGGCTTGACGTGTCCTTTAAAACCATGTGAACAGACACAAAGCAGAAAGGAAGGCACATGTAAGTAGCAAGATTCACTTGTAATCGTATTTCATGAAGAGCATCGTTATAGCTCTATATGATAACACTAAGCTGCTTTGTAACACTTCAAAACAATGGCTCTTGCTTTGTTTTATTTTAAGCAAGTGTTGAGAACCTTCTTGCACTAAGAACCAAAAATATTCACTTTCAGATTCACGTGCAGCTGTGTTAAAGAGAGGGTAGATACTTATATATAGATAGATTAATTGACTGTTCCTTCAAAAGTTTTAGTAGGCTTGACCCCACAACTTTCACTCTATGTTTATATTAATATTTTCGATTTATATTTCAAAAAATATTAACAGGATTGGGAAAATCCAACTAATTAGATTAGTAGGATTGAAAAAATATTTTTCAAACTTTTTTTTTTCTTGCCAGCAGTGGGTGATAATTTAGGGTGAAAATAATCTAATTTTCTTTGGTTAAATTAGACACCTGATGTGGTTTAGATCCCTGGGATTGCACAACTGGTTAGTTCTCTGCTGAGTCTTCAGAGCCTCTCTCTATGAAATGGTTACAAAAAAGCACCTGCAGAGAGAGATTTATCCTCCATGTCCTACACCTTGGTGCAGATAGAGTGAATCATCACTGCAGGCATCTGTTCTCTTCAGACTGGGGAGAAAATGAGACACATAACTGTGGCATGATATTTACCTGTTAGATGGCCAGAGGTGCATGAAGTAAGTACCACCCTGACTGGGGATCCCTTTGATCCCTTTGATGATGTCACTGCTAAGTTGCTTTCCTCCAGATCAATGTGCACACCAGTTTTGTGGAGGCTTTTTTTTTTTTTTCCTGCATATGAAATGAAAATTCAGATGCAGCTGTGTTAAGACAAAGGACAACAGTGTTTTGGAAAGCTATTCTTTCCACCTACATAAAAATCTACATTAAAACCAATGGAGTAAAAGACGGGATATTTTAAGAAATTCTCGTCTCTAAATTTTTCCCCTTCATTACTTCTTTGTTGAGGTGATATTTTCCAGGAATGGAATAGGAAACACCTCTCTACATAGGTATTGTCGGAGCAATTGTTTGTCACATTGCTTTAAAAAATAGCTATTCAAAGTGTCAATTTTATTTGCTAGCGAAGAATTATGTGTGTGTTACAGACCTTATGCCCATTACAAAAATTATATTTGACAACACCATGAAACATGACCACTTCCAGGAGAGGCTTCATATGATTTCTTCATGCAATTTTCCTTCTCTAATTTATTATTAACTTGATATTACATTTTTTTTAGAATGTAAATAGTCATTTTGATATATGAGTTTAAATATAAGTAAGTAACTTTTCTTCCTTTAGTGATGTGTTATTGTTTGCTAGACTTACTGCATTTACTTCACTTACTATAAAATCAAATTCTAAGTAAAATACTTAGAAGATATTAATAATACATAGCTCCTAATTGAAACAGACAATAATTTATATCCACAGTGGGGATCTGAAGTTTTAGGACATTTATGTCAAGTTAACTCAATGTCAGCAGTGTATTTTCACATATTCAGAATTTCTAGTACCTTTGTTTCAGTCTAAATTCGAAACAAACTGAAAGTGAATAGCAAACAATCATAAACATTGAGGTTATAATATTATTTGAAACAAACGTGCAGAAAAGAATCCACCACTAAATCTAACAAAATATTAATCATGTGACTACAATTTTAATTTTGCACATATTTTATAGTCCTAGTTTAAAACAAAATAAGGTGAACCTGCACTGTTTCCAGGGTTTAAGAAAGAAGGAAAGATAAAGAAAGCAAACATATATATGGCAGCTCAAATTAACTGCATAGATAAAATGCTTAAGTCTGAATGAATCATTACAGACAAGAACATAATGAAATGATTACTGGAATTTATACTCATCACAATAAAAACATTACATCTTATATTGTGAAAAAGAAATATTAATTTTAAAATAATTTGTGTTTAAATTTTAAAAATATGTATGTAAGGACAATAGTGGGCTCCTAAAGATGAAACAACATTCAACAGAGGTAGTAGCAGTTCATTCCAAGGTTGGAGCTGGATAAGGATACATATATATGGATGTTTTTCACTCAACTGGAATCTGCAGCATATGGTTGCAATATTTATTTATATCCAGAAGATATTTATTAAAAATTGTCTTTTTTTTTTTCCCAAGATCTTTTTTTAATGCTTTGACCTGTCTTTTTGCAAGTTTTCAGAGAGATTAACATAGCCCTCAGACCATCTCATTTACTGTACCCTTACATTTTGTTTAAATCAAATATACAAACACTCTCCACAGGAAAAAATAAACAAGCAAACAAAAAAAACCCCAACCAAAACAACCAAAATAAAACAACAAAAACCTCCAAATTAAAACAAAACAGGAAACCAAACCAAATCAAAACAAAAACAAACAAAAAACCCCAAACAGCCTATGAAAAGAATCTTCACATATTTGGATAAGATTGTAGATAATATTTAGAAAGTGTTCTAAAATATTTTTACATAATGAATGTTGAAGCTTATGGTCCCTGTGGTAGCTCAAGGTCCTTAGCTTCCTTCACAACCAGAGGCAGAGGAGAATAAATTTTGAGGAAGATTTTAAATTATTTGAATAACTCTCTGGAGATAATATAGAGGCACCTGGTCTTATCTCCTCTCAGCTTGTTCTTTTCCAACCTCTCACAGTTATCACTACACCACTGGAAAGTGAATTGCTCCCTTTATTTCAGAGATTTGAGATGATTTCTGATGAGACAAAACTTACCTTAAGCAAGAACTAAGTATGATAAATCTGTCTCATACATTCCAATTTATGTGATAAATATATCTATAGTACCTGTCTTCTAATACTTTCCCTGATTATTTTGCATCTCACTGCCTGTAAATTGAGATTTAAGCATTTCAAAACATCATATATGTATTTGTCCTGCACATATTCTGAAAATCAGATTAAAATATGTGTACTATTAAATAGGTAAGTTATAATTACAAAAATCTGTGTTTATTTATGTACACTGAAAAATGAAATTACATATAGTAGGATTTTGAGTATATATAACTCTATAGCCACTTTTACAGGTGAATTGTGGAATATTTATAATCTCACAAAATTTAATGGTCATTACCAGCTAGACTCAGAACACTCAAAATGTAGAAAATAGATTAGCTAAATTCTGAACAAGAAATACACAGCGATATGTCAAGATATTTTGTATAATTTTACTATAACTTTGAAATAATTAGCATCTAATTCTTTGCAGCATGATTTTTCTGTTAAAGCAGCAGCCAGTAATTTTTGTTTTGTGTTAGATCCTTTAGCCAGATGAAAACTCTTACTACAGCAGCTGGATTGTGGTCTCCAAAGGCCAATTTTCACATTTCTTGTCACTGTGGATTTATTATCTGCAGAAATGCTTGGAGGGCCCATAATTATGCCAATCCCCACTTGACATTTTAGACCCTTCTGCCACTATCTCAAGCCATCCTAAGTTTCAGCATCACACTGCATCGTCAAAATACTGTTAGACAGCTATCAAGTAGCATCATGAGGATTAGAGATGTGCAATACCCAGCTATAAATGACTGTTACAGCTCTTACATCTTGTGCTTTGGACCATAGACCTGAAAGCAAATCTACTGAATCTGGGTGATAAAAACTCAAATTCAGAGCTCACATTTTTCTTGCTTTTTAATTTTCTTTCTGTTCGTAAACCAAGATATAATTTTGCTGCTTATTAGCAGATAAACATTCCATTACACCTATTAATTTGTTTTATATGTTTAGTGGAATGCTTCACTTAAGTGTTTAACAAAAACAGTCTAACAGATGTAATTTAAATTCCCTATAGAGAAACAGTATTTTTGTATTTTACTGAGACTAATTACTACTGTATGCAATATATGAGCCACAATAAATATAAGCAAATACTTGTAGGTCTAAATTCTGATCTTTATGCATGTGCATTATTGGTAGCAAGCTTGAGACAGATATGGTAAAAATATAAAGAATGATGGGTTCAGTATATCTTTACACAGGTGAGTCATTTCACTAAAAGTCACTTGTGTGGATATATAAATCCCAAACACTCAAAATCTTTGTAGGTGTCAAATTCCAGCAGGAAAACCTGAAGAGAATGGAATTATTATTATATTCTAATCTTGAAACTGTCAGTTAAGAGAAACTGGTTTTGTTAGACATGAACAACTGAGAAAGCTTAACTTTCAAAGTTCCCTTTTTATTTCCCCATACAATAGAAATGCAAATGCTGATCAAAAATATTTTTGGGCTTTTTAGTCTAGAAAATAATTTTTTTAAAAGCTAAGCAGTATTCAGGTTGAAACTCCTGAATCTTTTGCTTAATTGGTTCTGGTAAATGAAATAATTTAATAATTCCTGCTATGTATTTTCACTAAAAATTAGGGAAAACAATGCCCAACTTCTAAGACAAATGGAAAATATTGACAATTTCAGTATTAAAAAAATAGAAAAAATCCTAACATTTTTCTGTTGAATGCATTTCAACCAGCTGCAGTAGGCTTTTTTTTTCCCTGAACAGGATGGACCATATTCTCAACGTTGTTCAGCTCACAGGTGAATCAATAACAGTCCTCCCACCTTTGGTGGGAGACAGATCAAATCCAATGGGAAGAGCTATTTATGTGGTTCTAGGACTCTTATAATCCAGCAGAACAAAAACTAATGCAGGAAATATGACTCAACTCAATGAGAAAGATATAAGTTCAGCCATATCCTTTGTGTTTTCTCCCCTATGACCTACTAGTGGTTCTTTGTGCACTGTTAGCTTCACAGCATATCAAATTAGGTAAAGTCAAGGTCTCAACTTTACCACCTTTTTTTTTAACTTTTCCTGTCCATAAGTGGAGTGAAGGTGAAGTTTCTGGGACCTTTGGGATAATGCACTTGAAGGAGCTTCATTTTTTCTGCCTTTCTCTAACATAAATAACAAATATCAGATACACTTTGTAATGAACATAAAGAAATGTTGGAGGGAAGACCAGAAAACTTGTCTTTTATATGTTAGTTCAGCGTAGTTTTCATGCTTTGTCACTGTCTTTAATTTCCCCTCTAGCTCTATAAAAACTTCTAGCTGTCTCTTAAATTCATTTATAGTATGTGCTTCAGTGGGCTTACCTGACAACTTATTCCTCACGTTTATTACTTTTAGAATGAAATAGTTGTGCTTGAATACTGCTGCTGTTTCCACTTAAAGGGATATTGTCTACTTATCAGGTTTTGTTTTGGTTTAAATTGACTAATTTTTAAAACAGACTTTTTTACTGACATATCCCTCTTTAAACCTTATATCCAGATCTCGGTATCTGTAATTGTATCTCTGCTCCACCAGTGATGTATATTACAGTCCTATGGGCAGGTTAGGGAGATTCAGCTGCTTCTCCTGAGTCAGTGCAGTAGGTATTCAGTCTTGCAGATCCTCCTGTAACTGTGCCTTGTCTTCCAAAGGGAAAGTCAAAGACACAACTGCACTTTTGCCGTGGTACTCGGAGTGTGACTATGCATTAGTAGAACAGCAGTCCTGTCCAGTCACCCAACTCTCTAAGAGAAACTGACACGATGACCCCATAAGTCTTCCAGTACTGGAAATATTCGTGGGTATTTGCAACATTCATTTAATCTTTTCCCTGTCACCCTTTTCTAAAGTAATAACAGCAACAGTGGACTTTTTATAAAAATAATCCACATGCGACACTTAAAATGTCAAAAACTGTAGCAAAACAGTCTTAGAAATTTCTGTAAGAACTGCTAGTTATATTTTTTCTCTAAGCATCTTTGGGAAAACAGGAAATTATTTGTTAGTTTATTTGTTCATGCTGAAAACACCAATGAAAAAACTTCTTGGCTGAATGCCAGATGGAAACACTCATGCTGTTAAAAAAGAGGTTTTCAGTTGGCCCGGTGATTTTCAAATTATGAAATGCCATGTATATATTTTTACAATGCTGACAGGAAACTGGGGATGCACATGGGAAAGCTATTATTTTTTAAAATACTTTAAATTATTTTAATATACTGAAAATAAATGGAAAATCTCTAGTGTATCTTCTTGATCAAAATCCCTCATTTGGAATAGCCAATTGCATGACATACAACCAGCTGATATAAGAGGAAGGTGTAAAAATGAATCATTACTGGATAATAATTTCATTAAAAAGTATTCCTTCTAGGTTCTTCCTTCATTCATCTTCTAAGGATGGCCAAATACAGTAATAATTTTAAGGTTTTTAAGAGGCTTACATTATAAATAGACATCTGCTCTCAGTAGAGGGCATCATACAGATTGTTTTTAACATTATCTGGTTCTTGAGCTGCAGGTGTGGTGATCAGCCTCTCATTTCCAGAGGTTTGTTACAATTCCATGTTTTCATTTACTGCAAGTAAGGTAATGATATGGAAATAACCTTGTAAAAATAAACTGGTTTCTCATATAATAAGTGGTTTATATCTGGCATTCTAGTGAAGTGCATGAGATTAAAAATCTGGTATATAGTCCAAATTCTCTTTTTTTAGAAAATAATACTTTACAGTCCAACTCAGGTCATCACATAAGAGGAACTGGGTTGGTGGACAGATATACTGCTGCTGATACATACAGGTACACTAAAAGAAAGACTCAAAAGGGTAGAAGGAGGCATTAAATTCGTCCTAATATGCCCCTTTATTTTTATCCTTTCAAGCTAGAGTTGGTATGCATGGTTAATAATCTATTAATAATAAAGGATAAGGGAAGGGAACACATCTGTTGTATAACTGTTGAAAATATGTCAGAAATATTCTTTATAACCTACACAGTTCACATAAAGAGAGAGAAGCTCTTCCAAAAATACACTGTATTTACATGTTCTGCATTTCCCTGAAGGAGCTATTTCTTTTCATTGACTTCATCTCCTCTCTTAGTCTGAAGTAGCTGGGATGAACAGAGTGAATATGCCCACCAGAGCTCCTGCACAAAATTCTTCTTGGTTGCTACAGAGAACTAACAGCTTTCAACAGGAACTAGCTTTGAAGTTTATTCTGTGGTATTTAAATTCAAGAAGTAAATATTTTAGCAAAAAAAAAAAGTAATTTATTTTTTAAAAGGTTATTATTAAAAAATAACAATTTTTCAAGACAACAGTTTTGTCAATTCTCAACCTAGTACTGCAAAATTCTAGAGCTCCTTTTTCTCATATATATCATTATATTATTCCAATCTTTTTGAAAGATGAGAAAACACTTACTTTTTATGCTTAGACAACTGTAAGGAGAACAGTCTCTCGCCATTGGGAAATGCGTCTTTTAAAACTCTGCTTTCTGGGGAAAGTGTGAAGAAGTAAATTTCTCAAATTATTAAATGAGATTTATCCATTCATCCCAGCTAATGAGCTCTGGGCTAGATCCTAAATTTGGCTGACATTATACTGCACAAGGAGCCATGTTTCCCTCTGCTGATGAGGGTTAAGCATGTTATAATCTTAAAATGGATGTCCTCAGGCACCCCATCTCTGCAGTGTGGGTTTCATCATCTTTTAGATGTTGTTGCCATGGAAAACTTTTATATTGCTCTAAGGACTCCTTCAAATACTCTTATGCTGTGTGTCATTCTGTCTTCGAACATATGGAGGGAAAACAACACTCTCTTGGTTAATTATGAAATTTATCCAAATTTTAGTGTCTAGTATGAATCTCAAATGTACAGTTGTCACACAATAATGGGATATTTAATTTTGGAATGAATGCTTTTGGTAAAAAAACCAAGTATTACTGCTGGATCTCAGGGCAGAATGTTTTCAGTATGACATTCCATATATGTTATTACCTGATAAAACACATGATACTAGTTTGATTTATTTTATATATCTGTGTGTTAGCCATGAATATAGCATTTTTGTGTTTATAAGACATAATTTTGATTTCCTGTTTTTGATCTAGCTGTGTCATACATTTATGAGTCTTCTTTGTCTTTCTCTGGGGTTTTTATTTTCTTTATTTTTTTTGTATCTCAAATAGCCCATGAATTAGTAATGTCATACAAATACGAAGATTCAGTTAGGCTGTAAAAAAATTAATCCTGGGGTTTTTTTTTCCTTTCCTGCTACCTTTTTTCTGAAGCAAGAGAGAAGGATTAATGGTTTATTTAAGTCTCTTATGTTGTCTTTTCACTATTTACACAGTTTTATGAGGCAATTGTAATCTAAAAATTATTATATGAAGAACTGTGAATTCACTTTTTTATTTAACTGTCAATACAAAAGAGCATTTTGCACGAGAATTAACAGTATTAAATCCAGTAAGTATAATCTTTCCTCATTGAGTTTTCCTCAATGTTTGAAGGACTATAAAAGAAAAATACAGCATCATTTTATTTCAGGTTAAGAATTTACCAAGAGAACTTAGCTGTGATGAGCAACATACTTTTGATCATAAATACTTTGTGATTCTTGTTTTTAATCATCTTTATTCTCGATTGTTGCATCAGTCTCAGTGCTGACATAACTGATTTGCTGGGCTGTTAGGACTCAATTCAGCAAAGTGCTTGAGAAGTGCTTGTTTCGAAGAGGAGAATAGATCAATCAAGTTACTTATGTCTTTAGAATTTAAGTACAATAAAGTGCTTTTATGAATTCCCATTCAAAAAGAAGAGTTAGGATCAAAGGTCTCTTCACATCCTTCATAATTCACCTGCGTAGATGGTGTGTGTGTGTGTAACTGATTGTCAAACCCTTATTATTATTTTTTTCTCCCCACTGAGGAGACTGAAGATATAAAGGAAATACAGTTTGAAATGCAGAAATTTTTTTTAATGCTGTATAGTTTTAGAAGATGTCTATTTTGGCAACCAAACATGCACCAGATTCTGGTGATTATATCACCAGAAACATCAATTCAGAAGAAAATTCAGAAGGCTTCCTTGAATATTTAAATAAATACGACTTAATTATATTCTCTATAATATTGTCTTCTAATAGTAATATACACAGTGAAGACAGAACTGGTAAGCTGAGGCAAAAGAAGAAAAAAAGTCTTGCATTTTGCTTATTTGTTATCTTTTGAGGTTGATTCCTTATCAACATTTGTGTAGTAATATGTTTTCCATATAAATAAATGAGCATTCAAAAAAGGCTAAGAAGCTTTTACAAGATTAGTTCTGATCCTGACGTTTCTAACAATGCAGCCACATCTCATTCAGGAAATTGCAGCTACCACTGAGGCATTAAGCATCCAATCATTCTGAGAATTATCTTTTTAGATAAATAGGGAAACATTCTGGTGGGGCAGTACTATGATCCTTACAACCACAACCAAATTGTTCATATTTGATGAATAATGGAACAAAATTAATCTCCAAACACAATGCAGGTATTATTAAAAAAGATAAAACCAGAATTAATTTTACCACTGCCATGGTTTCTAATGTTTCTAAAATTTCAAATCTGAACTTGCTGTAGCAAAATAGATCACTATGGCATTGTCCATCATTTAAAGGGAGGACGGCAGATCCTTGTACACTGATTGCATTTCCCAATCCACTCACCAACCTACACATTAAAACAACATGAGGAAGGATGCATCGCCATGAAGATGTGAGCATCTGATATCACTCAATTTTTGCTGGTTTTTGTTACTTAACCATACTGCAGTGAATCTCTGGAGAAAGTGTGAAACATTATTTTTAACCTTGCTGTTTGCAGCATATTTTTCAAAAAATCCAAACAAACAACCCCATGCTATTGTATTGTTAGATGGAATGTTTTGGAATTTGATCAATTATTTGAAGCCTAAAGTCATTCCAAAATGATATAATACTGCTATATCATTTATGAGTTGTTGACATTTCTATTAAAGTACTTGTACCAGGTTTACTTATTAATCTGTTAATCTGTAAATCAACAAAAACTACGCAGTTCAGTGGGGGGGAAACACTACACTTAAACTTCCAGTAAAAAGGAAATCATTGAATCAATTATAACTGGAGGGACAATTTTTATTTTTACATTTGTGACTTATGCTGTTCCAAAGAAATGAGGAAATCCTTAATTTGGCTATCTGATTATAGATCATCTAACTTGAATTCATGTGAGGGAAATACAGCTTTACCTATTATTATTATTATTATTATTATTATTATTACTACTACTACTACTACTACTACTACTGCTATAAGAAAGAGAGAGAGAAGGTTCAGTGTGCAAGGATTTTCTAGAGAAGTACAGAATCAAACATAATTTTTCCAATAATTTTCCAGCACTCCAAAGAGCCAGTTATCTTTTGATAATTAAACATGAAATTCAACACAGGCAGAAACATAGTTGGATGAGATAATTGCTGTCATTAACTTCCAACTGGATCTATTCTATTCTAGTGAGATAAAGTTCCTGAAAAGTCCACTTTAAGAAAACATTTGCAGTAACTTCACTGTTTTTAAAAGATTTTCAGGCTGATTTTTGTTATGAAGGAACTTAAAAAGTCTTTCATTTCTTCTAGAGTATGAAGATACTTGAATTTGCAGTTTTCCTGTGGGAGTGCATTTTTAAATTTAATTTTAATTCATAAATTAATGTTCTTCTGTAAGATGGTTTGTTCCATGTCCCCTTTCTGTTACCTCCATTTGGTTTATCCCTGTCTTCTCCCCAGTGATAGCTTTATGATTGGTTCTGGTTTTCCCTAAGTTTCCCCCCCCAGAGACAGTTCTCTGTCCATCACCTGTTATGAACCCCCTGTTCCTGTCCATCACTTTGGGGGTCTCTCCCTGCTTCTGGAAGATTCTAGGAGAGGCGTTGAATGATTGGACAGGACCCAGGCTGTCACCTCCTACTGTTCAATGTATGGTTATCACATATGTCTATTATGTTATGAGCCACTTCCCGTCGTACCTTATTGGTCCCTGGTTGAACCCCCCCTGTGTTACACCCCGCTTTAAAAGGTCCTCCCCGGGGTCAGTCTTGGTCTCTCTCAGAGGCAGACATCCCAAGGTGAGAACTCCACGCTGGAGTTCCAATAAACTCGTTGTGACCAAACCTCTCAAGAGTCCCTCCTTCATCCTCCTGCCCTCGTCTTGCTGACACTCCTGACCGGCCAAGTCCCACCAGTATTGGCAGCGGTGCTGGGGGCTGGCCAAGCTCAAAAATACAGCACCATGCCACTTTCCTAATTTCCCATAAATTTAAATAAAGTATTTGCCAACGCTAGGTGTACAAAAACAGGGGAGTGAAGAACTGGGCCTCCTTGTTGTGGGAGTGTATCTAAACAGAAGAATTGCATGCACAAAAAATATGGAACGAACTATCTTAATAGACAGTATGAAGGAGATTAAAGAGTATTTTGCCATGGAAGTGGGTAAATAAAAAATTTCTGCAGCATGCAGAAATGAGCATGTCTGCATTTGAAGGTCCTCAGAACATTTGTTATAGGGCTAAGCCTAAATTAATAAAGAGAAAAAAATCAAGCTACCCACACTGAAAAACTCAACTTCATGTGCATTTGTTCCCTTATTATAAACTATAGCTTTCAAATTGACTTAATGAAGAACTTTCATCATCTAGTCAGCCCTACAATGCACAAGAACTTTGCTACAAGATGAATGCTCATGTAACTAAATTTGCTCCTGTAGGTTGAAAAAAGTTTAAATGCCCACAGGAAATAATATTTCAATAAATTATGCTTACACATAACCTATGATACTATATAATAAATTAATATATTAATATCTTGATAGCTTGTGTATTCGATCCACTGTAGTTCCTACGTTCAACTTTCCACACAACCATTGCACAATTCTTTACCCTGACAGGAGGAGACTGATCAAAAAACTCCAGTATGTTTGCTCTAATTGAGCACTGATTTCATTCAGATACTGTCTCACCTGCTTGTTTTCTATTCTATGTTGATCATAAACAGGTCCTAATATTATATTTCCACAGATTTTATTGCAACAGAGCAAGAGAATTTGCATTTGTTCAGCTCTATTCAGGTGGCTTTATGAAAATATTAAATGTCATGAAATTTATTTTCATCAGAGTTTAATTTAGAATGGTTTTATAGGTTACTAATATTCAGAATTATCTTCATACCATTTATTTAATCAAAGAATCATAGTCGGCATTGGAAGGGATGTTAAAGATCATCTAGTTTTAAACACCCCTGCCATGGACAAAGACACTTTTTCACAGGTTGCTCCATCCAACCTGGTCTTAAGCTCTTCCAGGGATGGAGTATCCACAACTTCTCTGGACAACCTGTTCCAGTGCCTCACTGCTTCCACAATAAAGATTTTTTTTGGCAATCTCTAACCTAAACCTTCTCTCTCAGTTTGAATCCATTCTCCCTAGTATTGTCACTCCATTCTCTTGTAAAAAGTCCATCTTCCTTGTAGGTTCCTTTCAGGTAACTGGAGGGCTGCAGTTGGGTGACCCTAAAGCTTTCTCTTCTTCAGGGGGAAAAATCCCAATTCTTCCAACCTTTCCCCGTAGGAGAGGTGCTCCATCTGTCTACAGAATCACAAAATGGTCTGAGTTGCAAGGTACCCAGAAATATCCTCAAGTCCAGTTCTTCAGTGAATGGCCCATACAGGGTCAGCAACCTTGGCATTATTAGCACCATGCTCTAACCAGCTGAGCTGATCTAATCTAATCTATTCTAATCTAATCTAATCTAATCTAATCTAATCTAATCTAATCTAATCTAATCTAATCTAATCTAATCTAATCCACTTGGCAGCGCTCCTCTAGTCTTGCTCCAGCAGGTCAATATTCTTCCCCTGCTGGGAAGTCCAGAGCTGGATGCAGCACTCCAGATGGTGTCTCACCAGAGCAAAGTAAAGAGGCAGAATCACCTTCCTCATCCTGGTGGCCACACGGCTTTCGGTGCAGCCCAGGAGTGCACATTGCCTAGTCATGTCCAGCTTCTCATCCACCAGCACCTCCAAACCCTTTGCAGCAGGATCCTGCTCTTGATCTGCTAATTCCCCAGCCTGTATTGATACCAGATGTTGTCCTGATCCAGGTGCAACACCTTGCACTTGGTTGTGTTAAGACCAAGTTAAGGCACATGAGATTCCCAAAGACCCACTTCTCAAGCTTGTCCGTGTCCCTCTGGCTGGTCCCTCTGCCTTCAGGCATGTCCACTGCATCGCTCAGCTTGGAGTCATCACAAATGTGCTGATGATGCACTCAATGCCTTCAGCTATGTCATTAATATAGATCTTAAATAACACTGGTCCCATTATGGACCTCAGAGGACATCATATGTCACACTTGTCCATTGGGATTCTGACCCATTGACCACTACCCTGTGGATACACCTGTCCAGCCACATTCTTATCCATCTAACAGTTACTGTTATTTATTCATTGTTATTTATTCCATGTTATCCATGTTATTTATTAATTTCTTTGCAGAAGCTTCAGTGCAGAGTTTTCATACTTGTTCTGACCTGGTTTTTATCATTCCCATACTTCCAGAAAAATATGCATGGTGCATAAATCTAAATGTATTTGTTCAAGTCTCTATGAAGTCAGATGTTTACTCATTACCCAACTCAAAAAAGTGTATTGAATACTATCAGAATAATGTGATAAGCTTTATTTTTTTAAATGTAATATTTGATGAATAAGGTTACCACTGTTCAACTTGATCTGCTGTGACTTGTTAAAAAAAAAAGTGTTAAAATTTTGGGTTACAGATCTAAGAAGGAAAGGTTCTCTTGTAACATTGCTCCACTTATACTTTAGGTTCCAAGTGTAATTTGAATTATTTGAATTGCTTAGTAATGAAGCAGACTAAAGAAAGAAATAAATAAAACATTTTTTTTTCAAATTCAGGAAAGTTTCTAAGATTGTCCACACTCCAATGTCTGCTCTCACATCTCTTGTGCTCATCCATTCCAGTGTATGAGCTTGGTATTTGGAGACCCAACCTACGTGATTAAAAGTCTTTTATTATATTGCTTGATGAACTTGAGTAAATAAGGAAGTGCAGGAAATCTCCAACAGGGGTAATTCCATTTGTGAGTAAATGGCCACGTGAAAGATATGGCTCTAATGGCTCTTCATCTTCTCTACTGAATTTCTTCTCTCTTCCCTTTTCTCTGTCTCCTATCAAATGCCCCAAAGAAAATCTCTTCTTGCTAACAGCCACATGGGAAAAAGGAGAGTGTGGCTGGAGTTTCTTCATTAACATGACCAGTGTAGTAGCTCTGAGCAGCCACTCTTCTCCAGATCAGGCAATATCCCTCACACTTATGACCCAAGATACTTCTCTGCAGATGTATGCACGTTATTTCTGGTCCTAGAGAAAAAGATAGTTCTGTACTTGGTTTTATATGCTAAAGTTAATTCAGACATGCCTTTATGGGGTTGAATTACGTTATATAAAAGCATCCTTCATTTTAGGTCCAAAATGTTACAGAGCCTATTGGTTTAGTGACACCTGAGTTTGGGAAAGAAAATATACACAGCAGAGGACTGGAAACATTGACAAAAACCAGCCTTTTAAACAATGAGCCACTTTCGTTTAGACAATGGCTTTGTTGGATTTTTCAGGACAGAGGAAGAAATATGAAAACATCAGAAGAAGCCTATTTTCCTGGACTTTCCATTAGGATATAAGCAGAAAAAAAAAAAAAAAAAGAAAAAAAAAAAGAGAGAGAGAGAGAGAAAAAAGAAAATAACCTTTGAGTTTAGAAATAGCCTATCTTCCACCTGTTCTTCATGAGTCTCTGCTTTCACGCTTTAGAATTTCAGTAGAAAAGGAAAAAATATATATTCATGAAAATCACTTCTTTGATCTGTGTGTGAAAGAAAAGTTCTCATCCTGTTTAATGCTGTGGATGGCTGAGAATTTAACCCTTTAATTTCTAGGAGAAACTCTGGTATATCTTAGAAAGTGAGAAACCAATACCTGAGACTGTTGAGTCTCAACACTTCACCTTTTAAGGTCAAAGTATAATGCTTAACATTTTTAATCATGCACAGCTACTAGCTGCTTGTCTGTAAGGTATCACGGTGATATTTTTTAAAAAAATCCCCTTATTTACTCATTCTTTATGGAAACATAAAATGAATGAGATTTTAGGACTAATGATTTACAGATATAAGTTGGCAAAAAAAGACCCCAAACCAAAACAAAAACCCAAACCAGAAATAATAATTTTGAAACTTAATAAAATTAACTGGAAGTGCTGGACACAGCTGTGTCTTGATGCGGATCCCTATACTAGAAAGTATTTCAGTAGGTTTTCAGTAATATTTCATTATTTCACTAAGCAGAAAGGAATAAAATGTTATTAGATCTGTTCTCACTTGCCAGTATTAATGGAGCACTAATAAATCCTCTTTTTGAAATCTTCAGATCAGCTTATCTTTAAGCTATACCTGACTTTTAAATACTTCCACTTTTTTTTTATAATCAAGAGTATCTTCCAGAACTGAGCTAAAATTAGAAAGCAGAGGAGGACAAGAGCCAGCACGATTTCCTGATCCAAGGTTTCCCTGATTCCAGTTACTGTTTATTTTGAGAAAATGAAGGTAGACAGGTGTACAGGGTGAAGGCGTCCTGGTGCTGACCTCAGCGGGGTCTGCGGAGAGTGTCTGTGGGGAGAGGCTGGGGCTGCCCCATGCAGGACACAGATGGTTCCAGCTGGCTCCAATCCATCCATCACAGGGCAGAGCTGAGGTGGTGTGTGTGGGGGGAACACCTCAGGGGAAGTGTATATAAGAGGGGAAAAAAAACCCTGGAGTTGTGTATGTGTGAGAGAGAGAGAGGAATGAGAATCTGTGATGCCAACAGTTCTACAGACCCCAAGGTCATTAAAGAAGGAGGGGGTCGAGATGTTTCAGGAGCTGGAGCAGAGATTACCCTGCAACCTCTGGAAAAGACTATGGTGAAAATGTCATGGAGGTAGCTCATGGAGATCTGTGTGGAGCAGATAACCACCTACAGCTATGGAAGACCTCTCTTTGAAGCAGGTGGATGTGCCCTGAAGGAAGCTGACAACCATGAAGAGGAGCACACATTGGAGCAGAGGAAAGGTGTGAGAGGAGCACTGGCAGAGAGCAGCTGCTATGGGCTGATCACAACACCCCCTTCCAGCTCCCTTGTACAATTCAGGGCAGGGGAAGCAGAGGAGTCAAGTATGAAGGAGTGAAGTTGAGGCTGGGATGTTTTTCACCATCCCACTGTACTTTTAATTGGTAACAAATTAAAATAATCTTCCCATAGTCAAGTCTGTTTTGCTCATGATGGCAATTGGTGAGTGATTTTCCTGTCATTATCTTGACCTGTAAAGATTTTCCATCTTTTTCCTCTCCCTGTTCAGCTGAGAGGGGGAGTGAAAGAGTGGCTATGTGACAATCAGGCAGTCATCTCAACTCACCTTGAGAAATGGCTTAGCATATCTGAGTTTACAAAAATGTTCTTGGTATTATGTCAGAAGTCTTTCTTACATAACTGTATATCTTTCCACTCAAAATAGCCAACAACTTTTTGGTAATGCATTTATTTTTTTTCTAGGAAAAAAAGGTAATTTTTAACAACCTCTGTTTATTTTATTTAAATAACAATATTTATTTCTAATATATTATCCTAGGTAATTCCTGCACTGTCCTCTTTTATGTAATATTGAATGTAAATTTTGGCAGGAACTTCAACAAAGGCTTCTTTCATAATGTGAATGCTGGCAAGAGTTATTCCTTTTTTTTAGTCTCATCTTTTAGAGTCTTCTACCTTTAAGTGTGTCATGAAATTTTAATCAGACCAATTGGACAGTGCCATATGAACTGTCTTTGTAATTTAGCAAGACCCTAGCGCTTGCCAAAGATATTAAAGATAAGAGGCCAACACCCTGTCCCCTTTATGTTATTACTTCATACAAAGGACTGAAAAAATTCCAACTACAGTATCATGAGAGAAATGATGGTATTTTAACATATATTGGCCCAAGTGCTGCTAATGGTGTGAGTCAAGCAGTGAGGAGAATCGACTGTGATAGCTTCACATGTTAAGCAAGTGCTTACATGGTGTTGCTGGGTATACAGGTGGCTGTGATTGCAATAACTCCATCTTTGTCCTGAATTGTGTCTGTAAAGGTGAAATTTTGAAGCAGTCATCCCGATAAGAGTTGAAAGAAAAATACAGTGTCATGAAACACTGACGAGAAATACAGGCAAAGAAGAATGAACTTGATTTCAGAAGATAGTTAGCTATCTATGGATGCAGACAAGCAACCAGTGACATTTTTACTGGCCTTTCATTGGCTTTACTGCTCTTAGAAGAAAGGCTGAGTTACTGAAAATCATCCTTATGTGCCCATTTAGGCAACAAAGTATTTAAGTCTGGGTCAGATGCTGTAATTTTGAAAACAGCATGATCTCTGGTTGCACATCATTAGTAAATAGACTGCACAGTAGTAAATTAAATCAGAATTGGGTGTCTATACTTGTTTGTGTGCAAATCACAGAAGCTCCAATGTATATGGGAAGAGTAGTGCATTTCTTAATCAGGGTTCTTGATGGTAAATAATATACCAAAAAAGCCAAAACATTTCCTTCAAACCGCACCTCTATATCATCTCTACAGTGTTTAATAATTCTTGTGGGAGAACAAAAAAGGAGGTGAAAAGAAGTGTTAAAAGCTACAATCTGTTCATTAATTAGTGCAAAATATTTTGATTTCCTGTTAAAACACATTTTTCAATGTGTTGAAATGTCTCCAGTTGTGAATCTAGGAATTTAGTATTGTAGTTTTAATCAGTCATTAATGGAGCACATTATAAGGTTTAGGAAAATGAGTAACAGGGTTAAAAGAAGAAAAAGCAAAAAAAGAAAGTGTTTTGAATGCAGCTCTATACTCTGTTAAAGATACATATTCATGTTTTAAGCTTCTGAAAATTCACTAACCACAGAATTTGTCTATACTTATGTGAGAGAGAAGGGAAAAAGAGAAAGGATAATATTTTTCTTTGTCTATGCGGAACTTTGTCTTAAATACCTGTAAGAGCTTATTTTTCTCTTATTTTTAGTTATATATCACAGATTGTTAGTTTACAACATTGGAAAGTTTATAAACTAAATCAATAGTTACTATCAGTGAAGATTTTCTACAAAGCAAAAGCTTCACTTTCAGCAAGAATATAGAGTCATTCAATGAAAGATTAACAGGTATCTCATAATCTATATAACGAAGCAGCTTCATAATTATTAGTTGTATTTTGATTATTCAATAATCTGTAGCAAATACTAGATAGCTGTTGCAAGAGAAGCTATCAAAGACATAAAACCAGTCGTGGTTTGTGCCTACAATCACTTGTTACCTAATGCCTTGAAAATTCTTATCAGATACTTACCTCATTTTCCTCTTAGTTTATAACTTTTTTCAACAGGTAGTGTACACAACAATAAGAATCCAATGCCTTCCATAGAAATTGGTTCTCAGTAGAACTGAGCAAATTAAAACACTCTCATTACAACACTTGATATTTTGAGATTTAAAACTACTATTGATTAATTCAGTTCAACACAGTGTTTACTTTTTGTGACTCCAGTGCAGAAAAAAAATAGTCCAACTTCTGTATAAGAATTCAAACTCACCGCAAATAGTGCTCTGTCCACAGTATGCCATGTTTTCTCTGGAGATAGTTATAATTCTTGTTTTGTTTAAGGACTTTGAGATCAGTATATATTCACCATCACTTCACTGCTTGTATTTTGTGATTTTTTTTCTAGTCAGTTCATGCTGCAAGGGAATGAAAACTATCAATATGGTTTCAACTTATTTTTTTTCTCCAGCAAGAAACCTTAGATTTTCACCGGCATTTTATTTGGTAGCAGAAGATTAAAAAAGTGATGAACAGTAGGCTTTCCATGGCACTCATTGTCACAGCTGAAATGACTTTGTCAGGCTAGCAGCTTGCATTGGTAGTATTCTTTTTCATGGGCCATGTTTTGACAGATAATATTCCACAATACAGTAAAAAACTGCAACCCCTGTCAAATTTAGATTTATTTCTTACACTAAGAACTCATGTTTTTTATACAAGTAGAACACATAGGAATTTCTAGCACTGGCTTTTTTATGTGTTACTTTGATTTTTTTCATTATGTTTGACATCGTGAGACAAATGATTGCTATTGGTGGCCAGCTACATTCTTAAGAGAGTAAAACTTCAGTGAAATATAAAATATGCAACAAGTTCACAGAAACTTGAAATGAACTTGCCTATGCTGGTAAATTATCCCAGAGATAATTTACTATCTCCAACCAAGTGCAGAATATACACAATATATCTGCAGAAAACTTTCAGAACAATGAAGATTCTTCTTCAGTATAACAGACCTTAACTGAAAAAAACCCACATAATTTAAAACATTTGAGATGACTTGTTACAGATGATTTAATGACTCAAAATTGCAGCATGGTTTGAATAAAACTTTGCTTTATACCTACATGCATGTTTCTTTCTCTTTTTGGGGGTGATATAATAACAATTTTAATACAATTTAGAATTAGGATGTAAAATTAAGTACAGGTTTGTACTCACTGTGTGTATGACCTTTAATTGTAAATATCAGTTGTTTCCTATGAAGCCAGCAAAGTACTTTTAGTCAAAAAAACCCAAACAGTATTCTGAAGCAAAGTTATTCAAAGAGTACTCAACAAATTAGAGAAGTGGATAGGAAGAAAATAAGTAAGTTCAGGAAAAGGAAATTATCAGTCTTGCACTTGGGATAGATAAGGCAGCAAAAGGAGAAAGTGGTAATTGAAAATAGCAGAAAGAAGACTTACAGCAAAGGACTGTTTCCTGGTGGGGATCCTCTTGATCATGAGTCGCTGGTGCATCCATGCAGGGATGAAGATAAAACATGTGTGGTCTGCAAAAATAAAAACTAAGCTGACAAAATGTTAGGGTTATTCAAATCTGTCCAGTATGTATGAGACCAAATCTACAGTTCTGTGTCTAGTTTGGGGCTTTGAAGTGACAGAAAGATAATGAAAGACTGGAGAATGTTCCAAGGATTGCTGCCAAAATGCATGACAGACTGGAGCTCACAGGAATAAGGTGGGGTAGTGAAGCTACAGAGCAGTTTGTTCAGCCTGAGGAAGGTGATCAGGATGGAAGAAATTTCCATCTTCAATTATCTAATCATGGAGTTATTGAATAGTCTAGGTCGAAAGGGACTTTTAAGACTGTATTGTTCCAAGCCCCCTGCTTTGGGTAATCATGTTTTCCATTAGACCCGGTTGCTGAGAACTCCATTCAGCCTGACTGTAAACACTTCCAGGGATGGAGCATCCACAACTTCTCTGGGCCTACTCCAGTGCCTCACTGCCTCCACAGTAATGACTTTTCTTGGCAATCTCTAACCTAAACCTTCTCTCTATCAATCTGAATCTCTTCTCCCTAGTACTGTCACTCCATGCTCTTGTAAAAAGTCCCTCTCCATCTTCCCTGTAGACTCCTTTCAGGTACTGGAGGGGGGCAGTTGGGTGACCCCAAAGCCTTCTCTTCTTTAGTCTGAAAAATCCCAATTCCTCCAGCTTTTCCTCATAGCAGAGGTGCTCCATCCCTCTAATCATCTTTGTGGCCCTCCTTTGGACTCACTCCACAGGGCTATGCCCTTTTTGTATTGGGAACCCCACAGCTGGGTGCAGTACTCAAGGTGGAAGCTCACCAGACAATGGCTGGGTATGGAGAAAACAGACTCAGGCTTTTTTTAAGGTGAACAGTGTGAGGAATGGAGACAGTGCAGAGGAGTTTAATTAAGAAAAAAATCTAATTAGAGTTGAAAAACATTTTCAGCAGGGATGTGAACAAGCATGGGAGCAGTTTTCAGAAAGAAGCAGTGAATTTTCTGTCTCTAGAGATGTATGAAACTAAACTGGCCTTGAACAAAATGGTATTACTTCAAATTTAATCTTGCTTTATACAAGACATTGGCTAGGTGACTTCTAACTTGCATCCTTCAGGGTCTGCAATATCTAGACAGGGCTATCAAGGTCTGGTAAAGGAAATGGTCTTTGCTGAAATATTTATTCAGTTATCTTACACAGGCTCTTCTATCATCTTTAAAATTAAATTGGAGGGCTTTGTACCTCTATATGAAGATGCAAACACAATTAAGTGATGTATTTTATGGACAATATGTACACTGAAGCAACATGAAATTTAAACCAGAATAAATATTGCAATCATGAGTTGGAAAATATTTTTATTTTACCTTTTGATCTGTGCTCAGTGTTCTATTCAATCCAGACTGTGTTCAAACATCTGACCTTCATCTGTCTCTAAACATTTACAGAAGAAAAGAAAAAGAATCAATTTACAGTAGATGTTTTACCTGTTTAAGCATCAGTGGTGGTCACAGATTTCTGGAGTTCAGGGCTCCCTAATGCATAAGGCAGTGGCCACTGCTACAGTAACTAGGAATGGTTTGGATTTTTGGTTTGTCATGTATCTAACAACAACATGAAGAACTGCTTGTGAAAAAATAAAACAATTTTTTAGTGATACTTCTGAAAGTCATCCAGAAAAAGACCTTCAGTTTTGAAATGTTATTCCTGCTTGATTTAAATATTTATTATCTGGGGAAGATATGTAGTGGATGAAATTATTTGAAGGCATGTTCTTACACTCAAAGTCATGTTATAGGCCGTATTAATAATGCAGTTAAATTGTGGTTTGTTTTTTTTTTTTAAAGTCTTCCTAATATCTATGCATTTTCTCTGGTGTTATGATTATTTTTGCAACATCTCTCTGGGTCTTAGGGTTGATGCTTCAGCCCTTTTCAAGAGGTGTGGGAGGCAGGGGATTACAGTTACTTGTCAGTATGTGCAGGTGTCTGCCAAGAGAAGTGTGACACTGATGTTTTCTTTCTCCTCAGTCTTGGGCTCTGGCTGGTGCTATATTTATGGGTTTCCCTGTCACATTCCACTTAGTTCTCCTGTGCTGCCAGCTGCCGCCTGGCAGGGGCCCCTATCATCCCAAAGGGACTCCAGACACACAAAGAGCTGTGTTTTTTCAGACAGTGACTGCAGTGGAGAGGGGTGTCACCTCTCTGTTAACCTCAGAGCTGAAGCTGAAACAGGAGAAGCAAAAGTAACTGGCTCTGGTGCAAGGCTAAAAACAATGACACCCAGCTCAGTCTGGGCTTTTTCAGCTTCTGTGCTTGCTGAGATGATGTATGAATTTTATATGTGTTGGATACCTCAAGAATCACATGCTTGGCTTTAATACCATGCAAAAATATGATCTGAAAGATGAAATAAAGAATTTCTTATATCAGTGAGCTAGGCAAATTAGTAAGAAGCCTGGGATACAGGATTACAAATACACAGTGCTGTTGACAGGTTAAAGAAATAGTTTGAAATAAACTACCAAAAAGCAAAGTATAAAATATTTCATCTGGGTAGGAATACTAATTGATGCATATATTCAAAATGATAAACAGTGGGCTAAATCAAATTTCACTGCAGAATGTGACTAAAGAATTACAGTACAGCACAAAAGATGTTATCCCAAAGAATAAGGTGTGAATAGCCTCAGGTGTTTGTCTGTTCTATCTCTGATTCATTACAAAGAATATTCTGAGTCCAGTATTCTTGACCAGTGTTTGTCTACTTTGTTCTCAAGAACTTTGAGAAGTAAAGGCTGCCTAAGATCTCCAGGGAGTCTACTCTCATGCTTTGTTCTTCTGTTTTTTATGGCAGCTTATCTAATGTTTGAAGGGGTTTTTTTACTGTAATATAATCACATTTTTTCCTTTTGTACTGTGTGCATAGAAAACATGGTTTTCTTTTTTATTTTGCAACCTGTTATGAGCATATAGAAAAACCATACCTTTCCTCTTTAGGTATGAGGCCCATAGCCTTAAGATACGTGGTGAAGGGATTACTGTGACAGACTGCTAAAGGGTGTTATAGACTGCTGATAGGGATAATAGGTTATCAAGCAGAGGATGACTCTTACTGCTATAATCAGCCCTGTGGTGGGGGAAGTGATACTGAGATGCCAGATGTGTGACTGACCCACAGTCTTAGTGATCTCGCTCTTTAGTTACAAAGAGAGATATTAACTCCAAAGCCTTTAGTGGCTGCCTTTCCCTCTTCCCCCCGCCCCCCCTCCTTATGAGGGCAGCGACAGGTTATTTGGCTACTGTCTTACCTCCACTTCTCCCAAAATATAATTTTGTCATTTTTAATACTCCATGGAAGAATACAGGGACACCTCTTTGGTAGGATTTGCACCTCTGGCTGCATTGAGTGATGCACAGGTGAAATTAAGCTTGATTAATGGTAAAATTAGCCTGACTGAATTACTACATTTATGAATAGCAATTTTGAATTTGAAGCTGTGTAGTTTCAACAAACCATGAATCTGTGATTGTAAAAGTTCTTGTAGAACATCTTCAGTCTTACAATGCCAAAATTGCTACAACCAGAAATTAAGCTGAGCAAGACCTGATATCTCAAGAGTCAGAGACAGTTAATAATAAGCACAGGGAGTTACAAGGAAAGTGTAGTGGGTTCTTTAAGAGTGGGTTCTCTTTCCTTATCAGTAAATTGAAAAACAAGCCTCAGCGTCTCAAAGATGGGGAACGATGCACTGTTTTGCTTTGTTTAGGCCTACAGTTTTACAGCAGAGTTTGGGTAGGATGTACTACTGGTAGTGGACAGACCTTAAAGACATTTGGCAGAGAAGAGAAATTAACAAAGCCTGCTCAGCAACAGTGATGAAATCAGTCCAAACTAGGAAAAACATAATTTCAGCAGGAGGAGATTTCAACACACAACCTACCAACTCAAGAAGTCATCCAGCTCAAAAGAAGAGAAAGTGGACCAGTTAGCATGAGAAGCAAGAGAATCATTTAACTAATAGAAGGCAGAATACCTATTAAGATGAGAACTATGTAACTTGTAGCAAATGAACCATAAGTCTTTTGTATATTGAAATGTATATATAGTGTAAATTTTTGAGAATCAGTGTGCTGGCTTAGTTGATTTACCACCTAGCACCCATCTTCACACAATATGAAATAAACAAAGAGCTCTGCTCCGTGGGTGAGATTGGTTTATTGCAAACTGGGTGATGAATCCCATTTTTAGGCACAACACACCGAGCCCCTCTAATCTCTGAGGTCCAGCTAGAAAGCAAGGGTGTTTATATCCTTCCAAATTACTATACTCTATACTTGCAAGTCTTTTCTGCAAGCTAGCAAATAAGTTTTTTTGGTCTTTCTGGACTACTAAAGATGCTGTATGATGCTGTCTAACAGTTTGAGCTGCTTCAGATAATCATTACCAAAGGTGTCTTTGTCATAAGATCATTGGTTTTCTATGAGAAATCTAGGGGCTAATAAATTGGCATCACTCAGGCTATGCTACAACTTGACTATTGGAACATCCCAGGCTGGTTTTGCAATGTAGCCCTGTAGAGACTTTTCCAACACCCATCTGCAAGCTCCTATTTTGGAATATTGTCCATGGATTTGCAAGGTAAATGATAAATACCTTTACTGTGGAAAGGTATGATATGTACCTGACTGGAGGTAAACTGGTGTTACAATAAAGTGTTGTATAATTCTGGGCATAGCCAAAAAACCCAAATTGCTCTGTCAGCTGTTCAGATCACAGATATCTGTACCTCACACTGTACCTCAATAACCTCTAAGTTAAATTAATATCACCAACCCTAGCTTTCTTTGAGATGGTTCAACTTGTCTGCATCCAGGAAAATTCCAGCCACAGTTTTATGGCTGGCAAGGGTCGGGTACTGTTTCCAATAGACAATCTGGATATAATACCCTTGGTATGAAACTTTAGGAATTAAATAGTGTGCATATTTAGACGGCTTACTTCAGAGTCATGGAATAAGCTCTGGTTCTTATTTGACTCTTTATAATGCAGTTCTGCCTTTTTGCTCTGCCCATACCTGGGCACCACACTTCAAAACATATGTTGGATTAGTTAGAGCAGAAAATTGTGTTCTAGAAAATGTGTCCTAAACAAAATCTTGAAAGAGCTACTATTATATGACAGTAAGTAGAAATGATTTCAGAAGCATACAATAATAGCATTCTATGAAAGATTGTGGCAAAGAAGCAAATAAATAATTACACTCTACACTATGAGCAAGACAAGAAACAACAGGCCTTTTTTGTGGGAAAGATCAAGCCTGAGCATAAATGAAGGCTTCCTGATGGGGAGAGAGCTAAGCACCCAAGTGAGTCATCTATGTAAGTAGGGTAGCTAAAGATTTTCAGATATAAATTAGGAAAAAAAAGATTTTGTTTAATTTAAGTAGAATTAAAATAGAATATCCTTTGTTGGAGGAGACTCATTAGGGATCATCAAGTCCAATTGCTGACTGCACATAAGGCAACATAAAAGTTCAGCTTTTTGTACAAGAATATTGTCTTAACCCTTTTTGAACATGGAGAGGTCATAACCACTTCCCTGGGGAACTCGTTCCAGTGTTTGATCACCCTCTCAGCAAAGAACCTTTCCCTAATATCCAATGTGAACTTCCCCTGGGGCAGCTTTATAGCATTTCCATATATTCTATGATAAGAAACTAAAGAGAAGAGACAGACACAAAATCACAGAATATTCTGGGTTGGAAGGGTCTCACAAGGGTCACTGACTTGAACTCTTAAGTAAATTGCCCAAAGAGGGTTCAAACCCACAAATTTGGCATTATAAACCTCTTCTATGTCCTGTCTTATGAGAAAGTTGTAGACAGCAATGAGGTTACTCCCCAGAAACTGAACAAAGAATATTCTTAGACATTTCTCGTAAGTCGTGCCTCGAGCAGTCCTCCTTTGGACACATCCTCATAAGTCATATCTCTGTTGTCCTCCTTTGGACACATCCTAGTATTTTTATGTTCCTCTTATATTTTGAAGCTAAAATGCTTCACATTACTTGAGGTGAGACTGCACTACTATCAAGTCTAGTGAGGCAGTCACTTCCTTTGACCAGTGATCTATACTGTGCTAGTGCTCACAGTACCAAGGACACTGTCAGTACTTTTAGCTGCCAAAGCACACCATTGCTTCATTTTAAACTTAATTGAACCTTATTTGACATAGCAGATGGAGAAGGTCCCCTTCTATTGCCTCTTCTAGCCCTGTTTTCTATGGTACTACTACCACACTTGTGAGTGATACCAGGGATGATGCTGTTGTGACCCACTGATAAGGGATATGATATTCATTATAAATCCTCCTCAGGCAGAAAATGACACCAGACTCCGCATCAGGGAACATTTGTGCTTTTATTGTATATTTGCCTTAACTTTGGCAACCAGCCCACTATTTAGACTCAAAAAGTGTTGGCTAATGACCTCAAATTTTACTTCTCAAAAGTGGTGACTGACAAGCTCTTATTTTTTTACAGCTCCTAAATATTTAGAGTACACTTCAATAAACTCTCAGCTCCCACAGTAAACTTCTAGGAGGTGCTGGCTTAAAAGTCACAACACACCTCCTCAAGTCCCCACAACAAACCTCAGTAGAGAGCACAGGGTAGAAAATGGCAGACGTGATTTGCCCAGACAAAGCAAAGCAGGAGAGAAATAAAGGTGGTAAGGAGAGAAAGAGGACAAATGGCATGGTGCCGGCATCCCGCTAGCTCCTCTGGGCACCACACTGAGTGTGGGACACACCCCATGTCTTGGGTTATGTAACCAAAAAAAAAGGTGTATTCCATCTGTTGAAAGCCGTTGGGGAGACGTTTTTCTTTATCTCTTGTAACTCCATGGGAGAGGAGGCAGGTACCTTCTGACAATGGCCAGCTGTTAAAACTGGGTGGGGCAGTGTTCCTTATCTCTTCCACCACCCATCCTCCCTCCAGGGGAATATCTTCTGTTAATGGGCAATTAAGGTTCACCAATGACATGACACATTACATCATCCCACTGGGAGATGCTCCACCCAGTGGGGGGAGCCAAACCATTCCTACCTAGATAAAATCTGAGATGCATGAACAGCAGGTATCCAGTGTTTCCACTGGATTCCTGCAGGAAGACTGGATCCATCTTGTCATTACTCGACCCTTTCTACAGGACCATCTCTACTCCAACAGAACTACATCTGCCACTCCAGGAGGGCCTACTTTTAGCACTGCTTCCAATGCCCTGACCGACAGGATGTCAGGTTGTATTTCTGACTCTGTCACGGCTTCTAGGATTTTTGTTTGTTTGCTTGAGGTTTTTTTGTACTACTACATTTGTATTCCAAATATTCCTAGTAAAGAACTGTAATTCCTATTACCAAATCTTTGCTTGAAAAGCCTTTAATTTCAAATTTATAATAATTTGGAAAAGGGAGGGAAACTCCAGCTTTCCCTGGCAGACACCTGTCTTCCCAAACCAAGACACCCCAGAAGCAGGATAATCTGAGGTGTGGTTTAGAGCAGAGGCTAGATGCACCATCACAAGCTGGTGGTCAGGTGCACGGCGGAGATAAGGACGAGGGGGTGGTCTTTTGTATGGGTTCCAAGGAAAGCTTAATTCCATGGAGGGTCCAGCGACAAAAGACAAGGAATTGGGTTGTGCAAGAGCTTATAAACAGGGGAGGTTCAAGGGGAGGGTACAAATTTTCAACCAACAGGGAGAAAACAAGGGAGGATCACAAGGCAGGGACAACAACACTAGAACCAATGGGGAAACTTAGACGGAGGGCAACAGTGTAAACTAGCCAATGGGGCCTCGAACATTAGGGGATTTCCAAAGGGGATTTCCAGTGAGGGAGTTGGGACAAACGAAGATTGACAGGGAATATTTGGGAACAAGGGGCAGGTGTAGGACAAGACAGACAGCTGGGGTAGGAGGGTACAACTTAGACTGAGCTATTACCATAGGGGATAACAGAACAAACTAAAGAGAAAACATACTACAACAGACAAAGAACATAAGTCCTTAGATCCCACATTCGTCTTGCCATGTGGATGGTCCAGCTCTGGATTAGTAAAACAAAGAAACTGAAAGAAAGGCAAAAGGGACAGAGGGGGACTGATTTGCTTAATTTATTAGTTAACTTGGTGCATGCCTCTTATGTAAATGAGACTTTTTTGGGCCATGTCGTTCATGCACATGCAGCCCTTTGGAGAGCCCTTTGGAGCTCTTCTCCAGGAAGTGAGTCTGAGGTGGGGCATGACCGAGCATAAGTCTCCAGCTGAAAGAGGAAGTTGGCTCAAAACAACATTGATCCATCTTTGTGGGACCAACCTCTGAGCTAAGCCTATGCATTGTCTGAGTGATTACTGCTTGGATGGAGCTAAAATGGTGCTGGGAATCATGCTAACAATTCAGTGCTATGCTGTTTCAATACTCCAGCTTGTGCTCTGGATCTGACTAGTGAAGATTTAAGCCTGCATGGGATGATCAGGTTATATCTGTGTGATAAACCAGTCTTACAGTAGAATTTAAAACACAAAACCAAAGGGATTTGTGAGATAATAGCTAGGAAAATATGTAACAAATGTTTAGAGCCAAGAGAGAAGGTATGGAGGACTGACAAACCTGTAATTAATATTGTTGAGACTGGAACAGAGAAACACATGGTAATCCAGCATGTTATGCAAGGTCCAACTCAGGAGAGAACTTGAAAACCCAGAACAGAAACTTAAAGTAAATGTAAGTCAAAGATTAATTTGGGAAAATTTTCAAGTATTTTTGAGAGGAAAATATTTCTTATATTGCTATGTAGGTGGCAGTCTAGGCTAGTGGTTCTTAAAATTGCAAAGAGTAGCTTGTTTTTATGTAGGTCTACATTAAAAAAATGCTTTAAATCATTCCTCCACACCTCCTTTTTTTTTTTTTTTCTTTTTTTTTCCCCAGAATGGAGAACAGCCTGTCTCTCTGGCACTAAACTAAAAAAAAATTGGAAAAGTAGATTTTTCCCAACTTCCTGAAAAACTAAATATACACCCCCATTTTAAGGCAATGACTAATCCTGAGGGAAGCAAGGCAGTCTTAACCTATTTAAAGTTTCCATCTGAAAAACAAGGATTTTAATGAAAATTCTTCAATTAAAAATAAAGTGGTGTTTTTAACATTCAGAACTAACATATGAATCTAACTTTCTTTGTCTAAAAGGTTTTTACTGACTTGGTGAAGTCACTGAAGCTACTTATAAATGATGTATGAAATGAAAGCTCACTGTCCAAAGCACAGAGAGAATACAGACACCACTTTTAAATCACTGTTTTCCTAAGCTTTATAATTTACTATACTGTAGGGGGTTTAGTTTTTGTTTTTGTTTTTGTTTTTTTTCTATTCTGAAAAAGAGCCACAAAACAACACTAAGAAAAGTCAGAAAAAAATATACAAGGAAAGCTAATTTTTAAAGACTGTTTGAATTTGAGTTCTTACATAATTTTTCCATTATTTTTCTGGGGAGATAGATCTGTTTAAAACCATTTCTTAGGTTTCTTTTACTAAGCAAAGTTACATCAAATCATGCATATACTTCTTCCAGAGTTTCTAAGAATAATGCCTATCAGTTAAATCCCATAAAAATGTTAGGAAATGGAAGCTCTACAAGGCATTATGAAATAATATTTTAAATTCATTTAAGCAACAAAATACATGATTTTAAATACAGAGGTTTTGCCTTGGGGATAACAGAAGTGCATCCTTTTTCATCAAGAGTAATATGAAACTCCCATTTTTAATGATATAAAGAACATGGTTAAATTAATTTCCAAAAAAGTTCATATTATAGAGATCTTCACACATGTTGCTGAAGTATGTCCATAATACAGTTTCAGAGAACATTATCCACATCACTAAAATATATACAGCAATATTTGAAGGTGACAATACTTGATACAGTTTTTTTATGTTTTTTTGTTACTGATTACATACATCATGGTTTAGCCCCAGCAGCAGCCAAGCCCCACACAGCCACTCACTCCCATACCAGCAGCATTGGGGAAAGAATCGGAATGGTAAAAGGTGGAAAACTCTTGGGGTGAGACAAAGGCAGTTTACTAGGGAAAGCAAAACCTGCGCACACAAGCAAAGAAAAACCAGGGATTAACTCAGCACTGCCCATGGGCAGGCAGGTGTTCAGCCATCCCCAGAAGAGCAGGGCCCTAGCACAGGTAACAGTGACTTGGGAAGACAAACTCTATCGCTCTTAATATTTCCCCTTTCTCCTTCTAACCCCCACTTTACATACTGAGAATGATGACTTATTACCTGGAATATCCCTTAGGTCAGTTTGGGTCACCTGTCTGGGCTGTGTCTCCTCCCAGCCTCCCACGCAGCCCCAACTTCCTCACCAGGCTGGCAGTGCAAAAAGCAGAAAAAGGCCTTGGCTCTGTGTAAGCCCTGCTCAGCAATAACAAAAACATCCCCATATTATCAACCCTGTGTTCAGCACAAATTCAAGACAGCCCCATGCCAGCCACTGGGTAGAAAATTAACTCTACCCAGCCTATGCCTACCATACTATACTATTTTGGGTAATTGTACATTACTGACGAAAAGACTGTGTATTCAGATAATATAATACTGCACTGCTGTTACTAAAAGTAGTAACATGTACCCTTTGCAAGGCTGAAATGTTTCCACAAGTCGGTCAGAGGTCTGTTAAGACCTCTATTTTCTTTCTCATCTGAAGATGAATTCCAATATATGCATCACTTTGAAATTATAAAACAATATGTATTTATGGAGTTGATACCTTTAAAATTTATTATTATATGAAAATATTTAAGATAAAATTTCAAAATACTTGTGTCATTTATTTTGTAGAAGACAAATCATGTTTTACTGGATTGTTGAATTTTCTCAGCTAAACAAGAACAAATCCAAAGTAAATTCACTCAACACGAGTTTATATCAGGTATTTGCCTATTGCATGGCATTTGTCGCAGCTGAGTCCAATCCTAGCAAGAGTTAAGATAAGTATCTATCCCATATATCTCCAATTTCAATACTGGATTATTTTAGCATTGGATTCTCTTTCATTTATTCATGCCTCTTTCCTAACAAAAGAGTTGAGAATATTCAGAAAGCAGAAATAAGTGTTTCCTTCCAGATCCCTTTTGAATGCATTACTTAACAACCGCATTATGATTGTTTTGTCAAATTTAAGAGATTAATTCTTATTTATTGTTCCAAGGGTTGCCTGAGATAAAAAGGAGTTGGACGTACAGGGAATGCAGATCAAGCCAATGTAGTTAAATGCTACATTCTGGTTTATTTCGGCTAAGATGGCTGCTTATATACATTTCTATATAGTTTACATTTACAGTAGCTTTTTCATTGGCACACAGTAGAGAGAAGTATGAAAACACACTTTATTTTACTTACTTTTAAGGTGGCTATCACGTGCCTACTAACAATTCTACTCAATGACCTTCACAACATTATTATCTTTCTCTGACACCTTTACTTCTAATTTCTAACTGTGCAACACTCGGCTAAGTAATTTTAACTGCGTCACAGGCTTCAAGGCCTCAGTTAGGCCTCAGTGAAGGCTTCAGCTCGGGTAGTTCAGGGCCTAGATATACATCATGTCCACCTTCCCTGAGGAATTCTGTAACAATTTATAGTGTAAATTACTTTCTCAGGATCTCAGGATAAATACTCTAAATAAAAAGACATATACTATACAAAATGCTCACATTATCTTTAGTGGTTTAGACATCATGTTAAAATACCAAGCAGAGAGAATAAAATAAATACAAAACTCTTGAATCTATATCTTATAGTGCACCACCATAGTCAATACTTAATTCCTAAATTCGCAGAGGTGTTTTGAAAAACAAAACCAAAAAAATTAGCCATAGAAAGCTTTCTAGAAACATGTATTTCTTTCCACTACACAAGGAAAGTTACATGTGAATTTCAGAATCTCAGTAAGGTGTCTAACTACAGACAAAAAGGATATAGATAGTTTTTGCATTTTTTGATGATAAGTGATTTTAAGTACTATGGTGTCTTTTGCAATATATTAAGGTAGGTTCTTTGTGGAAACACGGCTTTTTGCAGATTTCTTTTTTCTGTGACAAATCTGTATCTGTTCCCTTACAGTTTCTGTAAATACTGTATTTGGCAGACAGCTCTTTTAAGTAATACAAGTCTTGCCCGTCTCATTTAGTGTCTATAATGTGTCTAGAATAATAAGAAAACTAATATTAAACAATTATATGTGTGATAAAACTGAAAACCGCGGTGAACAGAAATCCAAGTTGTCATATTTCTCCCATCATCATCAAACTGAAGAGATGTATCTTGCTGCTGAAAATGGTGAAAAGACAAGATAATAAAATTCTTGATGTCCATGATTTAAATACAGAATGACAAAGATGAACTTGGATAAGAAAATCAATAACATTTGTCACACAGATGGAATCAGGAGTGTTGGACCCCTTATTAACAAGAAAAGAGAGAAATTGCAAAAACAGAAGCTGCAAGAGTAGCCTGTTTCACCAGTTTGGATATGGCATTTAGAAAAGCTATGGTTTTGAATGGAAATCACTAAAGGATAACAAACAGGTGTGTAAGGCAAACTAACAAGAGGATATTTTTTTTCTTTCAAGCCTGGATTTTAACAGGCTTTGTGTTTATCACTAGTGCTCATCATGCATGAGTGGACAGAAAAAGACAATGAACTACCAGGAAAGGGACTGACTAACAAAAGGTTTTAAACAAATATTATGAAAGCCAGAAGGCAACAACCAGCCTACATAGCTGCCTACCTGCCAAAAAAGTGCAAATAATTGGGATGCTCCTATCTAAATTGAGTGTGTGGTTCAGTTGTTGAATGTTCCTTTATTAGCTGTTAAGAAATTATATCACTAAACAACCAAAGGATTTGCTACACAACAGCTGAGCATTCTGTAAAAACTGCAAATGTAATTGAGTGTTTTACATAACAAAACCACTTCTGAAAGGGATAAAATGTACTCAGTAATTAATTTTTTGTTTATGATACTTGTGCTGCATTCCAGTGCTTGATTAACAAATGCAAAATAAAACACTCACAGAGCAGCCCTTAGTTCCCTTATGGAACTAAGAGAAGATACCAGAAGAAGAAAATAAAAAATAAACAGGGGGTACAGTGTAATATTAGTCATCCCATTTTTATTTTAAAATATGAGCCTTCTAAGAAAGACTGAAAGATCTCATTGTTAAACATCAGGAGGGGAATACAAAGTCAAAATACAGCCAGGTTCTTCAAGGTTCAATGTAGAAGCTATTCATTTATTCCAGGAATTAAATTTGTCAGAGCAGTGAATGATAGCCATTGTCTGGCACATCTCCCTCTTTTATTCCTTCAAACCATTAAATGAAAATCTGACATGAATCAAATCAAGGATCTTCAACATGGAAAGAATCAAACCAAGGGATTCATTTGGCTTTCAGACTGATTAATTTCAGAAGCTCTGCAGATTTGAATTTGAGGAACTGAGCACTATACTGTTTAATACTGGCAGAGAACACATTTCTATAAATTCCCAAGATAGACAATCACAGCTTTACCAAACCTCGATTATGTTTTAGTTTGGATAGAGTGTTTGAATGAACAACTACATAATGTTATTTGTGGAATGTGCAAGAGCACAGGAGGGAAGAACATGTGGTCAGCCATCCTTTGTGTTAGTGGATTCATGGCTATTAAGCCATTTGAAGAGTGTTGCTTTTTTTGTTAGCTGCTCAATCATACTGTGTTTAATTATTTTAATAGCAGACTCTGAGAAATAAACCATCAACTCAAAAATAGGTATTACTATGTACTATGTCATTGTTCATATGCATGTATATATATTTTAAAATTTATTAACATGTGCTTAAATATAGGCATACATTCCCAAAAAAATTAAAGGTTCTCAATTTACCTAGGAAGTATGTGATAGATTTTTGTCACTTTAAACTACTTTAGTGATGGAAGCTTTAAAGTGGAATGATTAACCTATTTTCTTCTAAACTTACTGGCTTTCTAATGGTGAGATATGGCTGAGTGCCAAAACATTTACTGTCTTGAATGGACCACTACTAAGCATAATGTATTCTCTGTTTACTATAATTAATGACGTTCCCACTGATCACAATAGGTACATTATTTTTCAGATGACTGATCTCCATATATCAGCATTCTGTATTAATAACACATTGTCAGTAAGTCAGTATCAACTTGGAACAGAAGAGCAGTTGAATTGTAGCTCCTTTATCATAAACACTACAAATGAATAATTCTTTCTGCTTATTGCCTCTTCTAGTTTCCGTCACTCCACAATAAATTATCTACTAACTCTTTTACAACTCACAAAGTTTAATAACAAAATATAAATGGCCTCTATTTTCAGCATTTTTTTTTTCTTCAGATTAATTTCCATGGCTAGAGTCAATATTTTATTTGTGACCTGTACAAAACTGGGAGAAAGAAATTTGAGAAAAAAAGACAAGAAAACCATGTTATATCAGTATTTTCTGAAGCGTTTCTTTATAAATCAGGCTGAGGATTTGGGGACTAAATTATTTCTAGTGAATAAAGCTCCACTAACTACACAAGGTTGGCAGACAGTCCATACAAAAATAAAGAACAGAATTTATGAAAAAGGAAAAAAAAAATAGCTCAAAATTCTACTGCATCATAATATCATTTATTCCAATAATCTTGATATTAGAAGGAACTCTGATATTTCTAAGGTTCAAATTCATTAGATGAGCTATTTTTGTGTATCTTGCCTGACATTTTCTGACAGATATTAACTTGATGCTGAGTGAAATTGTAAAATGAGTTGGCTTAAAATTGTCATCACTACTCTAGCTAATTTCACTTAACTATTTTATTTTACTTTCCGTCTCCTATATGTTTAGTAACTATATCATTTAATACACTCCCTGTTAAATTAATACAAAACTTTGACAGTTATTATGCTTCACATTTTTGTGGGAAAAAAATTATCTAATTTAAATCAGATTTAAACACTAGGTATTCCTATTTGGAGGTTTGGAATTATATCCAGTTTTACATTGCAAATACTGCATCAGTCCAGCTTTTAAAATCAGTGGTTGTCTATGAACCCAGTTTAAAAGGAAGTGGATCAGGTTCAGAAGCAGTGACAAATTCTTGTGCATCAGACTAAAAGAGAAAATCCAATAGATTTTTCTTCCGCAATCTTTAAGCAGTGAAGGATAATCAAAATAACAAAATGCCAGCTGCATTTCAACATGCATAATTTTCAAGTATGAACTGTATTATGCTTATTTTTCACCTAGAAAGATCAGTAATGAAACCTCTTGGAAGAAAATTGTCAAGTATGAGTGGTATATAAATTTTAAGATCAATAGTTGTTCAGTATGCATTGTGTGGGAGAGGAGCGAGTATATAACAATAACAAAATGTATATTGCAGGTGATGATTATCATGTTCTTTAATATGGCTCCAATCACTTAAGAGATAAATGAGAGTCTTTAAATCCAGGTAATATTTTTGACAAGAATCTGTCAGCCAAATAAGAGTTAGATACATTTGAAGATAGGAAGAAAATCCACATAAGTGCATTATATTGCTTTGATTTCCCTATATGCTCTCACATACAGTTTCATACCCATCACACAATATTTGCACTAGAATATATTACAGTGGCAAAACTACATATATCTGTCTTGAAATGGTGCACAGTCAGTGTATTTAGTCATGAAGGTAACAAGTCCATTTCTATTTTCACTGTACTTTCTAAAAAAGGATTGCAGAAATGAAGGTATGAATGGTGGTATGAATGAACAGGACAAACACAAATTCCTTGTTAAGCAAAAAAACCTCATAACATGTCAATTTGAAATAAAAATGTATGAGTTCAAATGTATATTGCAGACTTTTTATTTTCACTTATTAAGTTTTTCAAGAAACAAGCTAAATAAAACATGTAAAGAATACGTCTCTCCTTAATTCTCTTCTGTATAAAGGCAATCTGCCAGTCTGCTAGAAGGCTCACTTTTCACGTCTATGTGAGTAATTTTGAATATGTGAAACCAGTATTTCTTCCATCTGTGAGTGACAGTTTGTGACTTTAAAGATATATGCTTCTTCCATTAAAAGAATATATTTTGTTTCCAGAACTAAAAATATTTTCTCTTATAAGCAGTACTTAAGTTGATGGGAAAGTGCTCTGCTTCTCTTCCTAAGTGGCAAAAATATGAAGTTAAAACAGAAAATGTAATCAGCTAGAGAAAATACAGAAAGTTAAACTTTCAAGTTTTAATGGAAAAAAAAATAATGTCATGAGCTCTGGAAACTGTTGGGTTTTTTTCCCATGGAGCATGAGACAGATATATGAAATATTCTTCAATTTAATTTCCATTCTAAAATATGATGTGACCACCTAGAGCTAATCAATGATTATTTGTTCATGAAAATTATCAGTCAGAGTCCTAAGCAGTATGAACTTTGGTGTGTAGAAATGTATTTGCAAAGATCTGTGCTTTACAAAATGTATTGTAATGGTCTCAGGCTTTGTGAGAGACTGGAAGGATGGGTGGCTTGAAACATTTCAGGCTCATCTGTGGGGAAAAGGAGCAAGTCAGGTCTTGCCCTGGCAAGGCAATGCCCTGCTCCACACATCCTGCACCCCCAGGGCCTGTATCCCAGCCCCACAGTGGGGCCAATCCCTGGTTTGTGGGAGGCAATGCTCCATATCCTGACCCTGGAGCCCCAAACCCAGCTCCTCAGTAGCAAAATGACCAGAAGTCTCATCTAATGGAAGGGCCTAGGAAAGCCAAAGTGTACTTTAGCCAAACCATCACATGAGCACGTTTTTACCCTACCTTCCCTTAGATTTTGTATCAGCTAAAGCACTATTGGAACCAGGAGTGGTGACTATATTTGCTCTATTTCATATCTCTTAGCTCTTTCTTCTAGCTCCTTCTTCTTGAAATTTGAGTAACTTAAATTATATGGGTTGGAGTTTGCTAAATTCAATGGGCTTAGAGTTTGCTAAGGTTTGTGGTGGTTTAGCACAGATGTGAGGGGTTTTTTTCTCTAAGGAAGTTGTAGCAGATGTTGACAGCTTGGCTGACCAATTAGAGAGTTAGTCATGCCTCTGGAGACCCAGTCTTAAAATCAAAGGTCCTAGGTGACTCGGCCCTTTTTCTTTTTTCC